>JACYVW010000042.1:0-346067 GCA_023065735.1 Coffea humblotiana
TTAATATAGTTTCCAACGTTAATGAGAGATCAAGAGGTGCCCCCAACCATAGGAATATGGAGGAGTTCAATGAGGCTATGTTTAATTGCGGTCTTTCCGATGTAAGATTTGATGGTTCGATGTTTACTTGGACCAATGGTGTGGTTTTGGCAACGGTTGGATAGAGCCCTCAATAGCATTGCATGGAATGATTTATTTGGATGTACTAAAGTCTCTCATCTAATGCGCGGTTGTTCGGATCATGTCCCGCTACTGATTAAATGTGGAGATAATCTCTCCAGGGCTTTCTCTCTTTGGTTTCTAAATGTTTGCAGGAACCACCCTAATTTTTTGAATATAGTCCGGGAAGCTTGGTAGACTCTAGTGAATACTAGAGGTATGCGGGGATTTTTCTATAAGCTGTGTAATACTAAAGCTAGACTTCGGCAATGGAATCGGAGTGCCTTTGGGAACATTTTCCAGAAAGTTAAGGATGCCGAGGTTCCCCTTCAACAAAGGGAACTGGAATACGATGCGACTCGGGATGATGTCACTAAGGCTAGGTGGGGAGAGGCTCGAGCGCTTCACTCTCGGGCATTGGCGGAGGAGTGTGAGTTCTGACGATAGAAATCTGCAGTTAAATGGATTCGGTCGGGAGATGCAAACACAAAATTTTTTCACTCTGTGGTTAGGCAAAGGAGGAGTATGAATTTCATCTCTCGAATAAAGGACGTAGCGGGGCATTGGACTGAGGATGTGGAGGACATCATGTCATCGGCTGCGTGCTTTTTTAGCTCACTATTTACGTCTGAGCGTGAGGGTCGGTTGTTTCCACACTTGGAGTTTTCTCTTCTAAAATTGAGTCAGTTAGAGAATGTAGAGTCACAAAAAATACCAACCTTGGACGAGTTAAGGAGGTCATCTTCTCCATGTCGCAAGAGAGTGCTCTGGGACCAGATGGTTTTAATGCGGGTTTTTATCAAGGATGCTGACCGATAATTTGCGATGATCTATTGAATGCCATACAAGAATTTTTTGAGGGTGGGTAGCAACCAAGGGGGTTTACGAGCTCGAATTGGGACTTGTTATTTTGAAACTTTTGGTGTTAATCACCTACCAAATGTATGTTGAATGTTTTTTAGACTTTTTCTTCATAAATAAACCATGTTTGAGATGATTTCATTGACCAAAGGTTCGAAAAAAGGAAAACGGAAGCATAAGGCAGAATTGCCTTGGAAATTCCTGGAACTTTAGTGGTCTTGTTAACCGACTTCCCGTACGAATTTTTGTATGAAATTTGACAGAGAAGTAACCCTTATATGGTAGTGTAATCATACCAAATTTGGTGCTATTCCAAGTCCATTTCGATGCCCAACTGAAGTCCCAAAGTCTGTGTTTCAAATCTGGAAAATTTCCCAATGGTCTTCATTTTGAACCAACTTTGAGTTGCTATATCTTGGTGCTCACAACTCCGATTCTTGTTCCAGTTGTTGTGTTTTAAACTTTGATTGTAACTATAATTGATTTTCAAATTTTAGAGGCTAGTTTACATTCTGTGAATTTTTCCGAATTTCCAAAGTTTGCCAAAAACCAACCCCAAATCTGTCTTGGAAGTGCAAGTCAGTAGCTTTAAGCCGAAATTTGAGTGTCTTCCATTTAGAATCATGGAAAAGTGTCTTCTAGAACTTTTAGTACTTTGGAAGTAGTTTCCAATGGTACCAAGTTTTCCAATTTTGGACCTACAAAGAGTGAGATATGATTTTTCAAAGCCTCAAATCTGAAATTTCTGAACTTAAAGGAAATTGAGTTTTTAGAACTCTCCATTTTCCTTCGATATTGGTTGACCATTTTACACTTGGTTTCAAAGATGAAAATCAGATTTTTCTTGTATTATTAAGCCCCACTCTAGAGCCTCTATTTACGAGTAATTAAGGCTTATTTTCATAATATTCTCTTAGATTGCACTAGAGTACAATCTTCCTTGATAATTGGGGGTTTTAAGCGATAGTGTGTGATAGATAATTATTGTGTGTTCAGGCATTCAAGGGGGCCTTCAAGAGGACCTCACAACAGACGCTTAAACACTTGAATTGTACACCACCCTCTCTCATTTTGACTAGGTGAGTGTCAAGTGTATGTGAACTTGTTATGTGTTTAATCGTTATTAGTGATTGAATATTTTGAAAATGCTGAGTCGAGTGTGTACTTTACCGCACTCGTTCTCATTTAAATGAAGTGTACTTGAATTACTTGACATGAAATACTTGAAGTGAATATTTACGTGAAGTGTACTTGAATTTACTTAAAGTGAATTGCTTGAAGTGACTTGTTAAGTGAATTAAGTGAAGTGTTTCAATGATTAGTTATGCTATGGTTGCATAAGTTGATTGGAGTGAATCTCCTCGACTCTTAGTGATACTAGTGGGAGACGCCCAAATCTCATCGGCCGACCTTGTGACTCGAGCCGGCATGGGCTCGGTCGAGAAACTTGGTGAGTCATGAGAAACGTGTATAAGCTTGATCTAATGGGGAGATCTTGTTTGGCATACTCGAGCAGTATCGCCTATAACAAAAGAACGTGCGGGCCCGGAGCAGGGGGAGTAACGGTGAACGGGGAACGAGTAAGTGAAGTTCTACGGATTATAACCTACCTGATTGACGAAGTGTCAACTCGTGGAGGTTCTTGATTGTGCAAGTGGAAATTAGCTCTTGAGAGCTCTTATATCCTTGAATTATTTCTATTTACTTTTCTCGCCCGAATTGTTATTTACTTGAATATTACTGTTGTACTTGTTAAATGGGATTGTTACTTGGACAACGTGCTTGCATGTGTGTTTCTTGGTCTCACGAGTAATCGCTCACCCCGTAGATTTATTTTCCTTAACAGGAACAGATATGGAGTGAAACTAGGAGAAACCATTGGGATGAACTTTTGTATTAGGGTTTCGATTGTAATCAATTAGACAATTTTTGGCAGTTGTATATTTTGAAATTGATGTATTTTGAATGGTGGTGTAAGACTGGATATTTATATATGTATGGAAGTGACTTTATTTCTTACTTTGTCTCGTCGTATTAGCTATTATTGTATTAAACTTGAACGGGAATTGTACCGAGTCCTAACGAGAGTTGGGCAGGCGTCCCGCGGATACCCTTTGGTTCGCCTTAGGGAGAAGTGGGGGCGTCACACTTTAAGTATGAGCATTGCCCAGACTTCTGTTATAGCTGTGGAAGAATTGGACATAATGAGAAAAACTGCAAAACAGAAATGACAGTGGGAAGAGGTCAGTTGGAACACCAACATGGCCTTTGGATGAAAGCGGGGAGTGGAAAGAGTTCACCACAAAAAACACAGCCTCAAAGAAATTACACAGATGAGAGGACACATTGGACCTTTAAAAATGGTGAACTGATACCCAAAACTGCTGGGAGGATGGAGGTCAACTAGCTGGAGGAACAATCAAATGTGATTAGCCAAGAAAATAGGACAAACAAAGATAAATCGACTCTATAGATTGGTGTTGAGATAGTGAGGGAGAAAGACTTTCAGGGAGTGGGGGTGAATAGACCATCACTGACCATTGAAAGAAAAACAACAGTGCAGGACAAAACCAATTTGAACACCCAAATGGTTTCAGAAGGAAACGTAGGAGTAGAAACAAGTCAACTGGCACACCAAAAGCCCCATCTAGAAAAGGATCAACCAATAACCAATCATGATAAGGAAATGAATATTAGCATTTTGAAAACCCAAAGTAGATGAATAGTAAGGAAAGACAGGAAACTGGGGAAGGAGGGGAAAATCCAAAGGCAGAAGAGAGCATGCAGGTTGATGAAAATCTAGCTGGAATGCTCAAGGTGGCATCACTAAGCAGAGCAAGGAGGATGAACAAGATCATTAAGGCACTAGTGAAATATAAACAGCTACTGAAAGAAGGGAATGAACAGACTGGCACTTCAGGACAAACTGGAAAAAGGAAATTCAGTTTAAAGGATGAAGAAATGGCTGATGTTGCTGAGGACGAACACTCTGGCAAGAAAAACAAGTTGATAGAGGCAATGATAAGGAAGGAATAGTTGGAAGTGCGGGCAGAGGCTAGCCCAAACTGGCCTCTAAAGGCAATATGAAGGTACTGGTGTGGAATTGCCAAGGTGCAGGGAGCCCCTTGACAATTCCCCAGTTGAAGGAGGCTAACAACCTCCTCTCCCCCAACTTAATTTTTTTATGTGAAACTAAAAAAAAGGCTGAGTATATGCAGAAGGTAAAAGGAGGCCGAATTTTGAAGGATGCTATGTAGTAGAAGCAATGAAAAGAGCTGGAGGGATGGCATTACTATGGCATGATGATATTAAGATAAAGGAGATTCAGCACACTTCTTTTACAATCGAAGTGTAGATTCAAGATATAGAAGGACAAACAAATTGGTGGTTTATTGGCATTTCTGCCAGTTGCTGCGACCAAATGAGGAAACAATAGTAGCAGGTAATAGGAGAGAGAAAAAGACTTTGGGGTGAAAGATGGATAATAGCAAGAGATTTCAATGACATTTTGACAAATGAAGAGAAATGAGGTGGGACAGCAAGAGAGGATTGGTCTTTCAATGACTTCAGAAAATTCATATCAGAAAATGACTTGGTTGACATAGGGTTTGAAGGACATCCATGGTGTAATAACTGGGAGAATGAAGGAGAAGTGAGACAAAGACTGGACAGGTCCTTGGGTAGCCAAAGTTGGTTTCAAACTTTTCAAAGGTCTAAGTGCACACATGTAGAGAACCTTGGGTCAGACCATAGTATGTTACTGATTGATTCCAACCCAAGTACTCAGAGAAGGAAAAAGAGGTTCTTTTTTTATAAAAGACAGATACAACAGGAGGAAATACATCAGGTGATTCGGAATGCATGGAATAAGGAACAAGAAGGCTCAAGAATGTTCAAACAGACAAAGAAGATAGCTAATTGCATAATAGAATTACTCAGATGGAGGAATAAATTTTAGGACAATGCTAAGCTGAAAATCTCAAGAATCAAAAAACAACTGGAAGAGATGCAAAGATCTGGGGGGATGAATGCAAAGGAGAAGAAGAAAGAGCTAAAAAGTCAATTGAAGCAAGCTTATACAGAAGAAGAAATGTATTGGAGTCAAAAGGCAAGATGTAAATGGCTAAAAAATGGGGAAAAAAAAAACAATTTTTTCATGCCAATGTTAAAGGGAGCAGGAAAAAAATAGATTGCAAAACATACAGAGAGATGATGGATCTTAGACTGTGAGTGAAAGAGGAATTGGGAGTAGAAGGGGCAAGATATTATCAACAATTATTTAGCAGTACAGAGGTAGATTGTCTGGATGAGATTTTGGAGGGTATACCACAAACAATCTCACAGGAAATGAATGCAAAGCTAACAAGGAGAGTGAAGGAGGGGGAAATAAAAAAAGCAGTTTCTTCTATGAATCCAAACAAAGCCCCAGGCATTGATGGTATGACCCCTCTTTTCTTCCAAAAATTTTGGTACATCATAAAAGACGACATCATTAGAGCCATTCAAAGCTTCTTCCATACATGTCATATGTCTAAATCCCTTAACCACATAGTAATTTCCCTTATCCCTAAAATTGATAACCCCACCACTCTCCAGCATTATAGACCTATTAGTTTTTGCAGAGTAGTGTTTTAAAATCATCTCAAGAATTCTTGCAAATAGACTCAAAGAGGTGCTTGATGCTTGCATAAGCAGAAACCAGGCTGCCTTTGTACCTGGTAGGCAGATTTTAGACAATGTTATCATTTCTCATGATGCAAAGGAGAAGAAGAAAGAGCTAAAAGTCAATTGAAGCAAGCTTATACAGAGGAAGAAATGTATTGGAGTCAAAAGGCAAGATGTAAATGGCTAAAAGATGGGGAAAAAAAAAACAATTTTTCATGCCAATGTTAAAGGGAGCAGGAAAAAAAATAGATTGCAAAACATACAGAGAGATGATGGATCTTAGACTGTGAGTGAAGAGGAATTGGGAGTAGAAGGGGCAAGATATTATCAACAATTATTTAGCAGTACAGAGGTAGATTGTCTGGATGAGATTTTGGAGGGTATACCACAAACAATCTCACAGGAAATGAATGCAAAGCTAACAAGGAGAGTGAAGGAGGGGGAAATAAAAAAAGCAGTTTCTTCTATGAATCCAAACAAAGCCCCAGGCATTGATGGTATGAGCCCTCTTTTCTTCCAAAAATTTTGGTACATCATAAAAGACGACATCATTAGAGCCATTCAAAGCTTCTTCCATACATGTCATATGTCTAAAATCCCTTAACCACATAGTAATTTCCCTTATCCCTAAAATTGATAACCCCACCACTCTCCAGCATTATAGACCTATTAGTTTTTGTAGAGTAGTGTTTAAAATCATCTCAAGAATTCTTGCAAATAGACTCAAAGAGGTGCTTGATGCTTGCATAAGCAGAAAACCAGGCTGCCTTTGTACCTGGTAGGCAGATTTTTAGACAATGTTATCATTTCTCATGAATTTCTGCACTACTTAAAAAACAAAAGGCAAGGAAAGAATGGATATTTTGCTTTGAAGTTAGATATGTCTAAAGCTTATGACAGGATAGAGTGGAGATTTCTGGAGGAAATAATGAAAAGAATGGGGTTCTGTGACAATTGGACTAACTGGATTATGAAGCTGCATCAAAACAGTCACCTATTCTTTTAATGTGAATGGCGAGGTAAGAGAATATGTGATCCCAAAGAGAGAATCAGACACGGTGATCCCCTATCCCCATACCTTTTTTTTATTTGCTCTGAAGGTTTATACTAACTTGATCAAAGAAAGCAGAAGGAGAAAGGAAGATCACAGGAATGAAAATATGCAGAGGAGGTCCAGCAATCACTCATCTATTCTTGGCAGATAATGCTCTCATTATCAGCAAAGTAGACCCTGAGGAAGCAGAAGCACTGATGGAAATTTTTGAAACACTATGAGAGAGGTTCTGGCCAGAATGATAAATTTAGAGAAATCTTCAATATTTTTTTAGCAGGAAACATCTCCCCGCAACAACAAAGAGAAGTATGCAGGAAATTTGGCAACATCTAGAGGGTAAATCAAGGAAAATATCTAGGATTACCCATGGTTATAACAAGATCTAAGAGACAGGTGTTCAATTTTATCAAGGAAAAATGTGAGAAAAAAGATGCAACACTGGAAAAACAAACTTTTGAGTGCGGCAGGGAAAGAAGTTCTCCTCGAGGCAGTAACCATGGCTATGCCCACATATGCCATGTCATGTTCAAACTAACCAGTCCCGACTGTGCAGAGAAATAAGGAGACTGATGACCAATTACTGGTGGGGAAAGGAACACGGGAAGAGGAAAATGCACTAGTGTTCCTGGCAAAGACTCGCACTGGACAGAAAGAATGGGGGCTTAGCATTCAAGGATCTGTTGAACTTTAACAATGCATTATTAGGGAAACAAATCTGGAGGCTAATAACAAGGCCCAACTCCCTAGTAAACAAAGTTTTGAAACAAAGTAACTTCCCTAAAACGAACAATCTTCAATTGCAAGCTACACCAAAATGCATCATGGATATGGCAAAGCATAATGGCAGTCAGGGAGGATGTTCAAAGAGGACTTATAAAGGAAAATAAGAAATGGAAGGAGTACAAGAATTTGGGACGACAAACTGGATACCAGAGATCCCCCAAGGAAAGCCTGTATCAACTAGGCCTCAAAACTGTCAATTGCAAAATGTGGCAGACCTGATCCCAAAACTACAGATGGAAGGGAGCCTTGGTTTTCAAAATTTTCAAAGGAAGAATAGGCCAAAAAGAATAATGAAGGATACTAATCAGCTTGGCTAACAGGGAGGATGGTCACTTTTGGTTAGCATAGTGGAAATGGGGCAATATACAGTGTGTGACAGCCCCACCTTCCCCTAAGGCGAAACCAAAGGGTTCGGCGGACCGCCTGCCCAACTCTCGCCAGGACTCGTTCACTCACAAAAAAAAAAAAAAAGAAAAGCCTCGAGAATAAGCGAAAACAATTCCCAAACTTGAACCATAATAAATACATTCATCTCAAACTCAACCACAAGTACAATCCCAAATGTATACCAAAGCTCTGAATTCACAGTACAGTCCACCTTATCCAAGCACTAGAGCGGAAATAAAAGCCAAACAAAACAATTCAAAAACAAAAACTAGGCTATTCTATTCTATACAGGTCTCTCGCCCATACTTGCAACCCCTGTAAGGAAACAAAAGACGTGGTATGAGCTAAAGCCCAGCGAGGTTCTATATACACAACCAAGCAGTTAAACAAGGACATTAAGCATGTTATAACGAGTAATCCAGATAACATTTACGATATAAAGCAATAGTAACACATACAATAAAAGGATACATGCTCACGAGGAGCCATTCGTTTCGTTCGTTCATTCATTCGCCTAATATTTTCCTTATTTCTCCGATCATTAAAATATTGTTTGTAAGTGAAAACTCCTTCATTTTCTTGTCCGTTCGTTCATTCATTTCATTCCCCACGCTCCGCCAACGTCGTGGTCATACTCGAGTATACCAACATTCACCCAGGGTCACTAATCGCCCGACCGAGGTCCGCTTCTGGCTCGAGTCGACCAGTAACAAAGGGCAAGGGCCCAGTTTCAGCCAGAAGGCTTACATTCATAGCACAAGTACATTTAATCATTCAATCATTGAAAGTTCACGTTCATTTAGGTCGAGTGCGATAAAAGTACACACTCGCCTAGCAAAAATCATTTTGGAAACATAACATACCTCAATCACGTATTAAAGCAACAATCCAAATAGTCACAATAGTTCACATAGTCATTAGAAACAAAGCGTATATATAACACTCACCTAAACAAGCAAAATAACGTCCAAAGTATGCCTTCCGGATAACACCTTAGTCACCAAGGAACCCTAAGAGTAATCAGAAAACACATTACGGTTCAACCATCAAAATGTTTGGTGAATCAAAGAAAATCCGAATAACTAATAGTACAATGTATAAGTATGATTTTGGAAGTAAAAAGAGTGCATTTAGTCCAAAATACATGAGTAAAATAGTTGTAAAACTTAATGTCTGCTCTTAAAATTTGAAATCGCCATTTGAGTGCAATTTGGGCAGCACGCCCTTTGTGTTTACCAAATTTCCAGCCATTTATGGCTTCATTATTTTCCTCAATCAGCCCCCAAAATCACATACAAATATCTCATTACAATAGCCGTTAAAAGGCTAAAAGTCATTCAATTACAAAACCAAACTAGAAAAGGGATCGGGATTAAGGTTTAAGACAAGGAACAAAATGATAGGTTTGACATCCTTTAGCATATTGGTCACAACCGAAGCTACACCTATCGGATTTGAGGTAAACTTTATACCGTTTCAAAGCTAAGACATAGCTCTATAATTCCTATGAAGACACCGCAACCCAGTTCTCAACATAACCTAGTCAAATTTTACCCAAACAGACCCAGATATTCCAGTTCAAAGCTCACTGTGAAATTCAACTAGCAGTCCTGATTTATTCAGTCATATCTCAGCACACACAACTCCGATTCAGTTGATTCCAAAGCCATTCGAAAGCTAAGATACAAGAATACAATTCTTAAGAAGGTATCAAAAGCTAATTCATTCATCTTCCCAGCCAAAAGAGCCAATTACAGATGCTGATTATCATTCTCGGACAGAAACAGGGAAGCAGGGGTAAAATAGTCATTTCATAGGCTACAGTGCTCCGATTGAGCTGAAAGTTTACAGGCTTAATCTACATTCAATTCTCTACAACTTTCATGTTTTGAGCTAAGTCCAATTCGGCCTCCATCATGGCCGAACAACACTGATCAGAATAGGGCAGAAAAATTCACTATAAACTAAAATCCACATATCACTACTCATAACCAAGAAATAATGCACAAAACCCCCAAAGTGGCAACCACAAGCCACTAATTTGCAACTATTGGAACCAAAGAAGGATGTTCTTAGCAATTTACCTTAGAACCTCAAAGAAAGTGGTAGTTTAGCCTTTCTTTCTCCAAATCAACTCCACCAAAGCCTTTAATCCTCCTTAGTTAGCACTCCTATGGAAGGGTTTGCGATTTGATCGGTTGGAACTCAAGATTTGACCAAGGTTGGAGCTAGAAATTGAAGAAGCTCTCTCTTGTTTTTCTCCTCCAAAGGGCCAGCCAAGAGCAAGGAAAAATGGGATGAAATTGGTCAAAATTTGGTTTTAGTAAAGGTGAGAAAGTTAGGCAAGTCTTCCTCCAATCGGAACGCGACACGTGGCCTCTTGAATGTTCCAAGCTTATCTTCTCTCTTCCAATGGTTAGTCTACCTAATTAATCTCTAATCATCTCCTAGCACCTTGGAAAATAATGTCACTTAATATTTCATCACCTAATCGGCAAAATTATATCGCACTAGCGGGCCCCACATCGAACAAATGCACTTCAAGTTACGTACACTAACTTATACTAGGAAAATGATTTAAAAATTGTACTTACTTGTAAAATGTACAAAACATTTAATATTTTCAAAGGATAGTATAAAATATAGGCAAAGAAATAAAATAATACTTGAAAATGTGAAAATTTTCAGGTTCTCACACAGTGGCCTCAGCATACAAGGAATTCAACAAGAAGTGAGACAAACAGAAGCAGAAAAGGCAGACAACAGGAGAAACCAGCCTAGAGGAGCAACACCTATGGAAACACTTGTGGAAGCTTAAAGTGAAACACAAGCTGAAGATTTTCATCTGGAAGTGCCTAAATAAGGCACTACCTGTTAATGAAGTGATTTTTAGCAGAACCAAGAAAGGATCACCAATATGCGAGAACTGTGGTGAAGAGGTGGAAACTGTGGAACACCTACTCTTTTATTGCAGGAATGCAGAAGAAGCATGGCATATAGCACCATTGAAATGGGATGGAATTGAGGACCAAAGAGGGAACTTTAAAAGATGGTGGTATGCTTTAACAGAGGCCAAGAAACGACCTGAAGGATTAGACCACATTGCACTCACTGTAAACATTTTGTGGCAGATTTGGAAGGCTAGGAACGAGAGTGTGTTTCAGAAAAACAGAAGATCAGCATTTAAGATCATACACAAAGCTCAAGAAGAGTGGTTGGAAATACAGAGAATCAATGACACAAAGGACAAGATGAGCATCCTAGAAACAACAGAAGCTGTAGTGGAGACCAGGCAGGAAGCAGAAATAGTGAACTTCCTATAACCATTTGTCTAGCTATTGCAACTCAAGGAATAGAAAGATAGATGGGAATAGGCATCATTGCAATGAAGAAAAATGGTCAACTGCTAGGTAAGTGGGCAGCAAAGGAATACAGCACAGGGAACAATCTAATGGAGAATGCAGCTGCCATCAAGCTAGCAATGATAAAGGCAAGGGAGCAACACTAGAGGAGAATTCAAGTAGCAATCACACAACGACAGCTTTTGAAACTGATAGAAGCCAAAAAGGCTACTGATATTCGGCTTTATTCTCATAGAGAGGACATGCACGATCTAAGATCAATGTTTGTGGAATGCTCATTTGTATTAGCTAGGGAGGAAGTTGGGAATAGCATAACTAATCTCAATCTTTATGCTCTAAAGTATATCTTTTGATGAGGAATGGTTAAATCCCCAGTGTCGCAGACACTTGTATAGTGTAACTTGAGCCTTTGCTCATTAAGTGTATAATTCTTACACAAGCTAATATAATCAATTATCGTTTCTGGAAAAAAATATTATGTAGAAAAATAATTAAATAATAAAAAGTGTTTATTTAATGTACAAAAGTTAAGGGCATAAGTGTCTAATAAGTATGTAAGGTTATGGATATAACCCTTCCCTTTATTTAAAAGAAGTAAAATTCACACTTTATATAACTTAGACTCTATTTGATAACCCAATTCAATATTTAAATTTAACGGGTTCAGATCTTAATATGTTCAGATGTGTTTTATAATTTAAAACAAAATAGCTTAATTAATTAAGTAGTTTCGAATCGTTTGGGCAAAACTTACTCCAAAAAATAAGTGATATGCTATTGATTTCCCCTATGCCTTAGCTATCCTTATCTGCAAGCATATCATAGCTCCAAAGTACAATCAATATGACAAATATGTCGCAACATAACATACCAGCACAAGCATCTAATTCTCTCAACAACTTATCAAAATCTAAATGCGCCGGACTTGACTATCCTCACACAAATTTAGCAAATGCACTCATCACTCTCAAAGTGTATAGGATATAATTCAACTCTCAAATTAGCACTCTAAAATAACATTACTATAAACTTGCTCATATATCACATCTCCACCACCTACTTGAGAATTCAATACATGAATCCAAGAAACTTGAATAAGGTTGTAATGGGACTTTGGGCAAGGGGTAGGATAAAAAGGTTAAATTGAGGTGTAAACACATCGAAGAGTATGTCAAAAAGTCAATGCATGAATATTCCAACAACCATTTTCACACAATTTTGCTTTCGAAGGCATTTCGACAATTTCCACCAACCTAACAAGTGTAGGCATATTCTTGGACTTTCGTTAATGATCACAACATGTCAATTATGTCGAGAAACACTTCACAACATAATTTCTTTTTTTCAAAATTTTATCAACTTCTCGTCATCTTTTTTTTTTCCTTCTTTTTTCATTTTTTTCTTCTTTTTCTCCTTTTTTCTTCTTTTCTTTCTTTTTTTTGAATACAAACATAAACACCTTCAAAGTAAAATTCATCTGCCAACACTTGCTAGCTTCTATTCATTGCCTTGCATCAATGTATCAAATCTTCATATAGTAAAATTAAGACAACTTTTCGACAACAAGGTTCGACAAGAAAGTTTAAACAAAAGGTCTCCGGTAAAAATAATGGCTATTAAACAAAAAAAGGGTTAAAGGGTCTAGCGTAGCTCACTAATGGTCAATAAATTAAGGGTAGGTTTTTTGAAGGAAAGTCAAAAAGGGTTAATCCTAGTGCCCTTGTCATTTTCATGCATCAAATTCAACAAAAATGTGATTTTGACATGCACAACAAAGCAAGATCTAGAATAACAAAACCATGTGCAATAACCACTCAACAAAAGAAAATAGAGCAAATTTGAATGAAATGCTCGTTAATAGACTCAAAATCTCACAAAGTGGTTAAAAATTTGTCAAATCCAACACATCTATCATTTAAATCCATTGTCAAGAAAATAGAGATACCTAACTAGCATCATTACACCACTCACTATTGCATCTTGATTGCATTCATCATAGCCATAAAGAAAAAACAAACAATAAAGAAAGAAAACAAAGTAAAGTAAAACCTATCTAACATAATCCCTCCCTCACACCTAAACCTTACATTGTGTGAGGATCCAAAATTCACATATTGTTTTCTTTAGTTTTGTTTTGAATTTCATACTTTTATTTGGTGAATGAGAAGGATTGTTGTACTTCATTGTTTTTTTTTTAAAAAATTTATTGCATGTTGTTTTTTATGGGATGATATACTACTTAGTCCAACTAATAGGGCGTGCGGCATAAAATTGAGTGACAAAGCGGGATTTGTGTGCAAATGGGATATTTTGTGACAATAAGAGATATTTTGTACTTAAAGATGTGATGTGGCCAAAGATATTTTGGAAAATTAGATATGTATCATTTGTATTTGTGCCATTTGTCACATGGGCAACCAAAGCTTTGACCAAGAGTCCAAATGAATTAGCCTTTCTTCTTCTTGGAAGACCAAGTCAAATCCATTTTCCCTACTCCTTGTTCCAACCGTGAGGGAGAGGAAAGAGTTAAGGAGCCTTCTTGACCTTTCCTATAGCTCAACTGAGAGAGAGAGAGAAGAAATGAGCCAAAGTTTTCCCTTGTCTTGCCTCTACTCTAGCTGAGGGAAAATTCAAGAGAAAGCCAAGAAATTTCTCTTGTCTTGCCTCCACACCAGCTGAGAGGAACTAGAAAGAGAAAGTTAAAAGACAGCTTGAGTCTTGCTTCCATTTCCAGCTTGCTTGACCTTAACTTCCAGCTTGTTTTAAAGGTAACATGACTTGGAAACTTCATTTCTTTTCATATACTTTAGAGGGCTTTTGATGTATGTTTGGTTGAGGATGGATTGAAGAAGAAACTGGTAGTAGAAACTTGTTTTATAGCTGGAAATTCCCCAACTTGGACCAAGCTAGAGATGACCTTTCTTTTCCAGATTTTCGCTCTTGTTTTGCTGCAAGTTTGTAGGGAATGAGTTATTCCTTTGATAGATAAAGCTTGGCAGAAATATGGCATGTATGCAAGGTTTTTGGCTGCTTAAATTTTCAAGAGGAAGGTGAGACAGTTGAGCTGTGAATTTTAGCTCTTAGTTGCAGCTTTTGTTGAGTTTTGCTACGAAATACTTGATTAATACCTCACTTTATGTTATAAACATGTTATTGTGTGATTTATGGATGAAAGTAAGTAAGAAAGGTGCTGCGTTTTGGTGTTTTTAAACAAGTGAAAGGTTGAAATTTCGGATGACAGTCACTCTTGGACAGGTTTAGTAAAATGATCATAACTTAGTGTAGATAAATCAAAATTAAGTGCCGTCAATTGCGTTTGAAACTAGACTCAGAGATATTTCTAACAATATAAAATTTGGGTTGTGGTTCATTTTATACACACACCAGAAAATCAGCAAAGTTGACTGAAAATTGTGCCCTACACAAGTAAAAACTGGAATGTTGTAGTATTTGTGGCTCAATTTGGACCAATTTATGAACTGAATCTCTTTGAAGAGTCTTCTAAGGATTGTTAGTGCTTTGAGTCTAGTTTTGAATGGGACAATTTTTATGATTTTTTGACATTTGTAACTCAAGTTATGATTTTTCAAACAAGTGATGCTTGTTGAAAATGTTTCCTGCAGGAGATTCTGAGCAGTGTTGGAAAATCTGTTATATTTGGGTGTAGAAAAAATCCGAATTGAATCTTGTTTATTGTATTTGAAACTAGACTCATAGATCATTTTAACCGTATAAAATTCATGGTTTGGTTCATTTCTATAAATACCAGCAAAATTTCAAAGTGGGCTAAAAATCCAAGACTGTCCTATTTTTGCACTTAGTTGAGCAGTGAATTGAAGCTGAGATTTGACTAATTTATGGGCTGAATTTTATGAAGGTGTCTTCTAGAGAGTTGTAGAATTTTGAGTCTATTTTTTAATGGTAGAAGATTTATGATTTTTGGACTTACGAGACTCAAGTTATGACTTTTCCAAGAGCGTTACAAAAACTGAAATTTTTTCTTATGAAATGACAAAAAAAGCTCGGAAGGGTCTTGGAAACATTTTCTGGTTTTTAAACCTAACTTTCTCGATTACTTCCACTCTATTTCATACTTGGATCATGGATTTATTATGTATATGAGTTTTCTCTTGACTTGAACAAGAAAACTTGACGTTTTTATCAAGAACTAGATGTTTAAATCTTGAATGTTATTAGCCCTTCTAAATGTGTTTTTGGTGGTGAACTCTCATGGTTCACTCAAGCACCCAAATTTGATCTCAAGATTTGGAAGTGATAACTTTACATTTTAAAAGTGAAATGAGGAGTTTTTCTTGAACCTTGTTTGCTGGAAATTTTGGAAGGTTTGGCCGAATCTTGGATTGGAATTTGTCTCGTTTTTTCTAGCTTTAAAGTGAAATTTGACTCAGCATAGCTTGCTAATCAATTGCCCTCGAATGTGCTTTTAAAAGGAGCAACAAGCTTGAATTAAAAAGGGGTGAAAAGTGGAGCGTCATGCCAAGAGTTTTGTGGGAAAATTTCACTTGCTTGATGTTCAAAACTTGGAGGATTTGTTGGTGTCTTTGATAAGAAATAAATGGTGATTTTGGTGAAGTTTTGACTTCATAAGTTTTAGTAAACTTGAACACTCATTTATATATCAAAACTTGGGCAAAAGATTAGGAGTTAAGGAAGTGAAAATGGTTTTTCCTCCCGCGTGTGTTTTGTTAAACTCTTGAGCGGTTTGGCTAACTTTTGAATCGAAAACCTCTTGCCACATTTTGACTTACAAATGGAGTACTTTTGAATCTTCCTTTGAGTGTTATCTTAGTGGTTAAGTGAAGAGAGTTTCTCTCTAAATTTGACAAGAAATTGAGCATGCTTGAGTGAAGGGTTAAGGGGAAATTGTTTGGCCTTGGTTGAACGATTATAGGTAATCGTTGATTGTGCCTGTCTCAGGTATTTCAAGAGGAATTCGAAAAGAACCCCGAGGAGAACTCGTGAAAGCTTTCTCTTGTCTTGGTAACTTAACTATTGGTGAGTGTCAAGTGCATATTTCTTGATATCTTGATTTGAATGATACCACGTATTATGTGTTGAATATTGAACTTGATGAGGTGAGGGTGTACTTTATCACACTCATCCTCCCTTTCTTGAATGATCTTGTACTTACTTGAACTTAATTGACTTGTACTTGTGCTTGTGCTTGACTTGTAAGTGTTGAGCGGCAACATGTACCCACACTCAATCCGAGTGGGAGGTGCCCTTTCATCCCGTCTCAATACCATTATCTTGATTAAGTCGATTGGAGAGTTTATCTCTTCGACCCTAGTGCTCAGCGGCAGCATGTACCACACTCAATTCAAGTCGGGAGGTGCCTCTCATCCCGCCTCAGTACCTTTATCTTTGATTAAATCGATCGGAGAGTTATCTCATCGACCATACTTGTTCTTGCCGTGGGTATACTTGAGTATTACCAAAACCCTTGTGGATGTTCGGGCCCGATAAAGGGTGAAACGGCGGATGGGGATTCGTGTCAAGTGAATTCTACGGATTTGTACTTGCGTGGTTGGCGGAGTGTCAACAAAAGAAAATGATATCCAATATCGTGAATTGGCAAGCTTTGTGGATTAGCTACTGATAGCTCCTGTGCCCTCTTAATGAACGTGTTTTAGTCCTTTTGTGACTTTACATGAAACTATTGTTGTTATTCTGTACATGTGCTACTTGAGTTGATTTATGGTGCTTGCTTTCTTGGCCTCACTGAGTGTCCGCTCATCCCTTTAAGTTTGTTATTTCTTAACAGGAATTTGAAGTGAAGATTGGAGGCGCTAGTCTAGCCAGCTTTTGTTTAGAACTAGTGTAATACCTGAGCGACTTTTGGACATTTGGAAGTGTAGATTCCATTTGTATTTGAAATATTATGGCTGTAATAGTTAACGGTATTGCCTAAGGATTGTGGATGTTATTATTCAAGTACTTTCTTAGTTTTAAGAAATTGTTTGGTTTGAAAATCTTGATTGGGTTTGAGTGAGTACGTTAGTCCTAACGAGAGTCAGACAGGTGCCCCGCTAAACCCTCTGGTTCGCCTTAGGGGGCGGTGGGGGCGTCACACATTGTCCCCAATGTCCAAAAGTAAAGAACAAACTAATATAAAGGGACAACAAAACTTCCGTAAATAAGGAGCAGGACATCACACTTGCTAAGGATTAGGAGCAAGAGGTTGGGTACAATCAATAGAATGAAAGTAGCTACCTAATTCTTCAATCATTTTAGATGCCGATCACGCTAAAACATAAGGAGTCTTCGGGTTAAAAATTTTTAAACTCACCAATTTCAGAGCTCCCTAGAGGTATGGGCATGCCTTGTCAACCAATTTTTGAGCATGTCATAAAAAACTCATCAGTCAGCTAGGTGCGGGCACGCCTTGTCTGGTAGTAGTCTTCTATTGACTAAAACAACAAAATCAAAATCAAAAGCACAAAACACAAGAAATCTAAAATAAAAGTAAAGATGAATTAAAAATGAATTGGACTGCCTCCCAATAAGTGCTTTTTCTCAATCTGGATGTAATTTGAAACTTTCTTGCAATTAGTGAAATTTCTTTTGGATCCAAGTCACCATTTCGTGTAACCTTTTTCTTTAACTTTTTGCCTATTTCACATCATGGTAAGTTGTTTCCAACCCATGATGTTTGTTCATAGCAACTTTTAGCTTGTCCCTGCTATTAAACTTAGAAATTTCTTGCACAACAGGATTAATAACATTAATTGCGAACATAGAAAAATAGTTATCGGGATGTTTTATTTTATCAAAAATATTAAAATAGATAATTTCCATCAAATTCTATCATAAGAGTACCCTTATTAATATCAATTTTAGTACCAGTAGTACTCAGGAATAGTCTGCCTAACAAAATAGATAATAGATTTGGAGAGTTGCATCATCCATGTAAAGCACATAAAAATCAATACGAAAAAATTAATCCATCTACTTAAACTAAACATCCACAATTACCCCGTCCGAATAAGCAAAAGTATGATCGGCCAATTGAATTATTATCTCTATTTCTTTCAAGGGTCCTAAATTTAGGAAATCATAAATAGTTTTGGGAATCACATTAATAGAAACCCCTAAATGTAGCATGGCATTTCCCAATTCTAGAATTTCTAATTTTACAAAAGATGGTAAACGTACCTACATTGCCGTATTTGGGTGGTAGTTTCCTTTGTAAAAGTACTAACACATTCTCATCTACCAAAATTTGCTCATCCCCTCTCAATTTCCTTTTTTTGATGCACAAGTTCTTCAAAATTTTCACATACTTATTACTTGCTTGATTGGCATTTAGTAAAAGAATGTTTATCTCCACCTTATAGAACACCTCTAGAATTTCCTTCTCTTTATCTTGCTTTTTTCACTTCTCTAACCTGTTAAGAAAAGGAGGTGAATTAGTTTTAACTTTAATTACAAAGTCAGAAAATTACCTCAGTGCTGCATTGCTCATTCCTTCTTCTTCAAGTTCTTTTTCTATGTGATGCTCACTCTTATCCTTTGGAAACCGCCAGTTTCGGTCCTTCAATTTTCTTGCCATTCCTGAGGGTCATAATACTTACATTCTTTAAATTTCACCTCAGGTTGAGATGTCAATCTTTCCTCTATCTTGGCTTCCAAGTGCTTGACCATAGTTGCCGGTTGACCCATCTGATTCTCTAAATTCTGTATGCTCAACTCAGTCTCCTATTGAAATTGTAGAGTGTTTGTGAGAACCCGAAAATTTTCACATTTTCAAGTATTATTTTATTTCTGTGCCTATATTTTACTGTCCTTTGAAAATATTAAATGTTTTGTACATTTTACAAGCAAGTACAATTTTAAAATCATTTGCTAGTACAAGTTAGTGTACGTTAACTTGAAGTGCATTTGTTCGATGTGGGGCCCGCTAGTGCGATATAATTTTGCCGATTAAGTGATGAAATACTAAGTGATATTATTCTACATGGTGTTAGAAGATAATTAGAGGTTAGTTAGCTACTTGAATCATTGGAGGAGAATAGATAAGTTTAGAAACTTCAAGAGGCCATGTGTCATGATTTGATTGGAAGTTGGACTTTGACCAAGAAGATTAACTTTCTTCAAACCAAATTTTTGACCAATTTTCCTCTCATTTTCCCTTGCCTTGGCCGAACCTTATGAAGAGAAAAACAAGGAAAAACCTCTTCCATTTCTAGCTTCTAATCTTGGCCAAATCTTGAGTTTTAACCGACCAAATTGAAATCTATTCCATACAAGTGCTAGCTAAGGGAAATTGAAGGCCTTGGTGGAGTTGTTTTGGGAGGAGGAAGTCTAAGCTACCAACTTTGTTTGAGGTTTGAAGGTAAGGTTGCTAAGAACATCCTTTTTGTTTCCAATAGTTGCAAATTAGTGGCCTATGGTGGCTTGCTAACATGATTAATGGATGAATTTGTGGATTAGTGGAGAGTTGGTTAGATTTCTGATTTAGTGTGAATGTTTCTGCCCTAATCTGATCAGTGTTGTTCGGTCATGATGGAGGCCGAATTGGACTTAGCTCAAAACATGAAAGTTGTAGAGAATTGAGTGTAGATTATGCCTGTAAAATATCAGCTCAATCGGAGCACTGTATCCTGTGAAATGACTATTTTACCCCTGCTGCCCTGTTTCTGTCCGAGAATGGTAATCAGTCTCTGTAATTGGCTCTTTTGGCTGGGAAGATAAATGAATTAGCTTTTGATGCCTTCTTAAGAGTTGTAGCCTTGTATCTTAGCTTTCATATGGCTTTGGAATCAACTGAATTGGAGTTGTGTGTGCTGAGTTATGATGGAATATTTGGGCCTGGTTTTGGATGGCTGTAAAGCTTCAATTGGTTGCATTTTAAGGGTGTTTGATAGCTTATGGTTTGTATATGAAATTGTGATTGAATGGTATGATTTGGTGGTTGGGTTGTAGCATGGAAAGTAAGGAAAAACAAGGGGAAATACTGTCCGTTTATTTTCTTGAACTTGAGTGAATGGAAATGAGGTTTGAAAGGTGATTTTGGAATGCGATTGAACTTCCTTGCTTAGACATTCTTAGTTTCACTTGAGTAGTGTTATGTGAGCCATTTTACTTGCAATTGTACGTTTCCATTTGTACCATAATGTTTGGTTCCAATTGTCGAGTTTCGAACTTCAAATACGTGTTCATTTTCGTTCCGAAACAAAAGGAGTGGCCTAGGGTTTCTCGGCCACAAAACCTAATTTTAACGCGCAAGGTTTTAAAGTGTGAATTCAAGGTATTTAATTACCTTTCTCATATGATTTTTTAACCAAGATACTTGTTATACATTAATTCTTTGCAAATGTGTTAGTTTTGAGCCAAAAACACGTTTTACGAAAAATGAGGAAAAACTACTGTTCATTATCCGGCCGTGTAGCCGGCCAAGTTCTGGCCAAATTTTGACGTGGCACTGTTCCAAATTTTCCGATAAAATTTTATAAAACTCTTTTGAGGTTAATTCTATGGTTGGTTTGGGAAAACTTTTAGTTACTCAATTCCTTTGATCAAAATGTACCCTTTTCACTTTCAAAAAAATCATACTTCCCCCTTGTACTTGTTTTATTCGAATTTTCTTTGATTCACTGGACATTTTGATGGTTGAGTCATAATATTCTCTCATGATTGTTATTAGGATTTCTTGGTGACCAAGGTTGATATCCGGAGGGATACTTTGGACGTAATTTTGCTTGTTTAGGTGAGTGTTCTATATACGTTATGTTTCATTGACTATGTGGCTAGTTGAAATACTTGATTAAATGTTAAATGTTCTCAATGATTGCAAAAATGATTTTTACTAGGCGAGTGTGTACTTTATCGCACTCGACCTAAATGAACGTGAAATTTTCAATGATTGAATGATTAAATGTTACTTGTGCATGAATGTAAGCCTTCGGGCTGAACTGGGCCCTTGCCCTTGGTTATTGGTCGACTCGAGCCAGAAGCGGACTCGGTCGAGCGATTAGTGACCCTGGGTGAATGTGAATGTTGGTATACTCGAGTATGACCATGAAGTTTGGGAAGGACTGGCCAGAAGGGGAAGAACGAAATGAACTAATGAATGGCAAGAATGACGGAGGGATTTTCAATGACAAATGAAATTTTTCTAAATGATTGAAGGAATGGATGGTCGATGAACGAACGAACGAATGGCTTCATGTATCCTTTTAATGAATGTGTTACTCTTGCTTTATATCGTAAATGTTATTTGGATTACTTGTTATTACGTGCTAATGTCCTTGTTTAATTGCTTAGTTGAGTATATAGAACCTCGCTGGGCTTTTAGCTCATTCCACGTCTTTTGTTTTCCTTAACAGGGGTTGCGAGCAAGGGCGAGAGACCTGTATAGTATAGTTTAGCCTTTTGTATTGTTTTGGCTTTTGCTTTCGTTCTAGTGCTTGGAGAAGGTTGAGCATATTGGGAATGCGGAGCTTGTGTATATATTTGGGACTATGTAATTGGTTGAGTTTGGGATAAATGTAAGTATATGTTTCAAGTCTGGGTTTCGTTTCCGCTTATTCTCGAGGCTTTATCTTACTTTCTTTGATGTGAGTGAACGAGTCCTGGCGAGAGCTGGGCAGGCGGTCCGCCGAACCCTTTGGTTCGCCTTAGGGGAAGGTGGGGCTGTCACAGGTGGTATCAGAGCAGCTTCGCGTGGTCTCTGCGCGGAGTGAGCTTGGGCCAAGTGGTGTATGGTCCTGATTCCGTGAATAAGTGTGAAGGACTAAGTGCTCTTCTGAGCATAAGTTATGAATCGTGCCTGTTATAAGTGTACATCCTTTTTAGGGTACTTGATGACAATAGAAATGTACGTCCGGTAGGAATCTCGATTGTAGATAATTTATACTTGGGACTGGCCAGCTCGAGTGGCGAATTATCTCGGATTCTTGTACCTGAGTACGCGGGTAGTACTAAGGATTTGCGATCTTTCGTGGGAAACAGGATTTGGCTAATGTTTGGTAAGAGTAAGTGTAAAGAGTTATCGGATACCTAGTTCGGGTAGTAAGGGAAGTGAGAGATTGGTTGGGGAGTGTTTTAGTCGAGTGTGGAACGGCACGTTGTGTTTTCTTCCTGTTTTGCCCTGCACTGCTACTGAATGTGTTTCACTTGTGACATTTCGATATTTACATGAATAGTACTTGCTGTACTTGGTTTGTCTAACTTGACATGATTTCTTGCGTATTTGGTATGTTATATATTGCTATTTTGAGTCAATCACTCTGTTTACATACCAAATTACCTTTTGAAAAAAAAAAAAAAGAGAGAGAGAGAAAAAGGGAATGGAAGGGAGACGTAGTCGTGGACGCGGACGTGGAGCTGGTCGTGGCCGTGGGGTTAGGCAAGCTCGAGAACCCAGTAAAGAAAGAGCAACAGTAACTGAGCAAGAAAGTGGACCGAGGGTTGAGGCCGGAGATCAAGTAGCGACGGCGATACAACAAATGACAAATATTTTAGCGCGACTGGTAGATCAACAAGGCCAATTGCCAGTAAACCAACCCCAGAACCCTGAGATAAGAGAAATAGGAGAGGATAGGGCTTTGGAACGGTTTCAAAAGTTTAATCCTCCCAAATTCCTTGGAGGACCTGATCCAGATGTGGCCGAAGCAGTGGTTGGAGGTAATGATCAACATCTTTGCAGCCCTAAACTACATGGAGTACAGACAAGTGAACTTTGCTGTATTTCAATTTGAAGGACCAGCCAGAGCATGGTGGAATGTTATTAGGACCAAATGGGAAAGAGAACAGACTGCCTGGACATGGGTAAACTTTACACGGGAATTTTACGAGAAATACCTCCCACCTCTGGTCCAAGAAAGGAGGGAGGACGAATTTATTGGATTGCGTCAAGGAATCCTGAGTGTGGCCGAATATGAGACGAAATTCACTAAACTATCCAAGTTCGCCTCTGAATTAGTGGTTACTGAGCGAAGAAGGATAAGGCGGTTCATCCAAGGCTTGAATTTGGAAATTCAAGAAGCTTTAGCGGCGGTTCAAGTTAATACCTTTACGGAAGCTCTTGAGAAAGCACAAAGAATTGAGGATGCAAAAGCACAAGTAAAAGCTTTTCAAGTACGGAAAAGGGGCGCACCTAGTAGCATACCGGAAGAATTTGGGGAAAAGACAACGCCCTCCAAAGTGCCAAAAGTGAACCATTTCCCTCATCCACCCTGGACATTTGGAGCACTATATGAGGGATCTACAAAAGGAAGTCAGTTAGTACCTGATAAGACTTCTCGCGAAAGCCAAACCGTAATTCCTCGTTTGGCTTGTGGCTATTGTGGGAAGGCAAACCACATTGAGAATGACTGTTGGAGGAAAGGGTGAAAGTGTTTGATCTGTGGGAGTGGTGAGCATCAGTTGAGTAATTGTCCGAAGAAACAGCCACGAGGGAATAGTATTCGATCAGTGGGTAGAACCCAGCCTAAACCGACTAACGAACGAGGGGACCGATCAAAAGCACCGGCACAAGTATATGCCATAGAGCAGCAACAAGTTTTGGGGGCACACAAGGAAACGGAAGGTAAAATTTCGAGGACGAAATTTCTTAAGGGGGAGAGAGTGTGAGAACCCGAAAATTTTCACATTTTCAAGTATTATTTTATTTCTGTGCCTATATTTTACTGTCCTTTGAAAATATTAAATGTTTTGTACATTTTACAAGCAAGTACAATTTTTAAATCATTTTGCTAGTACAAGTTAGTGTACGTTAACTTGAAGTGCATTTGTTCGATGTGGGGCCCGCTAGTGCGATATAATTTTGCCGATTAAGTGATGAAATACTAAGTGATATTATTCTACATGGTGTTAGAAGATAATTAGAGGTTAGTTAGCTACTTGAATCATTGGAGGAGAATAGATAAGCTTAGAAACTTCAAGAGGCCATGTGTCATGATTTGATTGGAAGTTGGACTTTGACCAAGAAGATTAACTTTCTTCAAACCAAATTTTTGACCAATTTTCCTCTCATTTTCCCTTGCCTTGGCCGAACCTTATGAAGAGAAAAACAAGGAAAAACCTCTTCCATTTCTAGCTTCTAATCTTGGCCAAATCTTGAGTTTTAATCGACCAAATTGAAATCTATTCCATACAAGTGCTAGCTAAGGGAAATTGAAGGCCTTGGTGGAGTTGTTTTGGGAGGAGGAAGTCTAAGCTACCAACTTTGTTTGAGGTTTGAAGGTAAGGTTGCTAAGAACATCCTTTTTGTTTCCAATAGTTGCAAATTAGTGGCCTATGGTGGCTTGCTAACATGATTAATGGATGAATTTGTGGATTAGTGGAGAGTTGGTTAGATTTCTGATTTAGTGTGAATGTTTCTGCCCTAATCTGATCAGTGTTGTTCGGTCATGATGGAGGCCGAATTGGACTTAGCTCAAAACATGAAAGTTGTAGATAATTGAGTGTAGATTATGCCTGTAAAATATCAGCTCAATCGGAGCACTGTATCCTGTGAAATGACTATTTTACCCCTGCTGCCCTGTTTCTGTCCGAGAATGGTAATCAGTCTCTGTAATTGGCTCTTTTGGCTGGGAAGATAAATGAATTAGCTTTTGATACCTTCTTAAGAGTTGTAGCCTTGTATCTTAGCTTTCATATGGCTTTGGAATCAACTGAATTGGAGTTGTGTGTGCTGAGTTATGATGGAATATTTGGGCCTGGTTTTGGATGGCTGTAAAGCTTCAATTGGTTGCATTTTAAGGGTGTTTGATAGCTTATGGTTTGTATATGAAATTGTGATTGAATGGTATGATTTGGTGGTTGGGTTGTAGCATGGAAAGTAAGGAAAAACAAGGGGAAATGCTGTCCGTTTATTTTCTTGAACTTGAGTGAATGGAAATGAGGTTTGAAAGGTGATTTTGGAATGCGATTGAACTTCCTTGCTTAGACATTCTTAGTTTCACTTGAGTAGTGTTATGTGAGCCATTTTACTTGCAATTGTACGTTTCCATTTGTACCATAATGTTTGGTTCCAATTGTCGAGTTTCGAACTTCAAATACGTGTTCATTTTCGTTCCGAAACAAAAGGAGTGGCCTAGGGTTTCTCGGCCACAAAACCTAATTTTAACGCGCAAGGTTTTAAAGTGTGAATTCAAGGTATTTAATTACCTTTCTCATATGATTTTTTAACCAAGATACTTGTTATACATTAATTCTTTGCAAATGTGTTAGTTTTGAGCCAAAAACACGTTTTACGAAAAATGAGGAAAAACTACTGTTCATTATCCGGCCGTGTAGCCGGCCAAGTTCTGGCCAGATTCTGACGTGGCACTGTTCCAAATTTTCCGATAAAATTTTATAAAACTCTTTTGAGGTTAATTCTATGGTTGGTTTGGGAAAACTTTTAGTTACTCAATTCCTTTGATCAAAATGTACCCTTTTCACTTTCAAAAAAATCATACTTCCCCCTTGTACTTGTTTTATTCGAATTTTCTTTGATTCACTGGACATTTTGATGGTTGAGTCATAATATTCTCTCATGATTGTTATTAGGATTTCTTGGTGACCAAGGTTGATATCCGGAGGGATACTTTGGACGTAATTTTGCTTGTTTAGGTGAGTGTTCTATATACGTTATGTTTCATTGACTATGTGGCTAGTTGAAATACTTGATTAAATGTTAAATGTTCTCAATGATTGCAAAAAATGATTTTTACTAGGCGAGTGTGTACTTTATCGCACTCGACCTAAATGAACGTGAAATTTTCAATGATTGAATGATTAAATGTTACTTGTGCATGAATGTAAGCCTTCGGGCTGAACTGGGCCCTTGCCCTTGGTTATTGGTCGACTCGAGCCAGAAGCGGACTCGGTCGAGCGATTAGTGACCCTGGGTGAATGTGAATGTTGGTATACTCGAGTATGACCATGAAGTTTGGGAAGGACTGGCCAGAAGGGGAAGAACGAAATGAACTAATGAATGGCAAGAATGACGGAGGGATTTTCAATGACAAATGAAATTTTTCTAAATGATTGAAGGAATGGATGGTCGATGAACGAACGAACGAATGGCTTCATGTATCCTTTTAATGAATGTGTTACTCTTGCTTTATATCGTAAATGTTATTTGGATTACTTGTTATTACGTGCTAATGTCCTTGTTTAATTGCTTAGTTGAGTATATAGAATCTCGCTGGGCTTTTAGCTCATTCCACGTCTTTTGTTTTCCTTAACAGGGGTTGCGAGCAAGGGCGAGAGACCTGTATAGTATAGTTTAGCCTTTTGTATTGTTTTGGCTTTTGCTTTCGTTCTAGTGCTTGGAGAAGGTTGAGCATATTGGGAATGCGGAGCTTGTGTATATATTTGGGACTATGTAATTGGTTGAGTTTGGGATAAATGTAAGTATATGTTTCAAGTCTGGGTTTCGTTTCCGCTTATTCTCGAGGCTTTATCTTACTTTCTTTGATGTGAGTGAACGAGTCCTGGCGAGAGCTGGGCAGGCGGTCCGCCGAACCCTTTGGTTCGCCTTAGGGGAAGGTGGGGCTGTCACAGTGTTAGTAGCCAATGTTTTTAACTATATCTTCCAAAGATGTACATGAGTTAGAAGAGGAAGTTTGAGACCTTGGTGGATATTGTGGTTCGAACCCTGGTTATCTATTGGAAAGAAATTCTGCTACCTATTCCCTCCATAGTTGAGGTTTGGATGATCCCTCCAACCCAAATTATAGGTGTTGGAGTACGGGGAGGCACGAGCATGTTACCAGCCATGTTCACCCGTTCTGCACTATCATCATGCAATATTGGACACCTATCTGTGGGGTGACTTGTATCCTTGCAAATTCCACATGCCTTGACCTGTTGCATATGTCCTACTACCATCTATCGAACGATAGAGGTTAGTTTAGATAATTGTTGCTGAGTTAATGTAACACTTACCTCATTCACTCGTCGAGTAGGTAGATCATTCCACGTGCCAAATTGCTAGGAGTTGTCTACCATCCCTTCAATCAGTTCCCATACTTCTCGAGGATTCTTATTAAAAAGTGCACATCCATTTTGCAACATCTATGATGCTCCTTTCTACAAAAAGAAGACCCTTGAAGAAATATTGGATTAAAAGCTGCTCACTTATTTGGTGCTGAGGGCAACTTATACATAACTTTTTGAAATCTCTCCTAATATTCATAGAGAGATTTCCCTATGCTACCGTTTAATACCACATATCTCTTTTCATAAACTGGCAACTCGGGATACGGGAAAGTACTTCTCTAAGAACTTTTTCTTCATTTCATTCCAAGTTGTAATATTTTCTTCAGGCAAATAATACAACTAATCTTGAGCAGCCCCCTTTAATGAGTATGGGAATGCTCACATCTTTATCTCTCTTCTATAACAGCAAGAGGTTTCATACTCGAACAGACAATGTGCAACTCTTGAAAGTGCTTGTTAGGATCCTTACCTAGCAGACCATAAAAGTTAGGTAAGAGATTGACTAAACCTAATTTTAATTCAAGAGTAACATATTCAGCTAAATCAGGAAAATTGATACAAAGTGGTTGTTGATTTAAATCAGGGGTAGCCAACTCTCTCAAGATCCTGTTATTAGCCATAATATTCTTTTCTTGCTCAGGATTACTCAAGTAATCACTTGAAGAATCCACCAAGTCAATTGCCAAATTAAGCCTTGGGGATGCAGTAAATGTTTGCCCCTCTTTACATTTTCTGTCTCTCCTTCCTTAATCTACGCAATATCTTCTTAACCTCAAGATCAAAAATTAATTCACCTGTACAAGAAGAACGAAGCGTACACTAGCAAAAATACCAGAAATAAAACAAAATAAACTCAAAAGAAAACAAATAAACTAGCACCAATCCTTGGCAACGGCAGCAAAAATTGATAGGTGTCAAATCTATTCAATAATAAAATATCTACTCGAGAAAATATAAATTGGCATATAGTAGTGAGTAGAATCGTCTCCACAAGAATTGGGAGAAATTTGTTTCTTTTAGAGCAAGTTTTAATGGGGAAATTAAAATAAGCAATTAATTCACACTAAAATAATTAAATGGAATTAAATTAAAATTAAATCAATAAATAGCAAAACTCTAGCCAAAGGCGTAACTTTTAGAAATTGTTCATGTGACGGCCCCGCCACCCCCTAGGGCGAACCCAAAGGTTTGGCGGACCACCTGCCCAACTCTCGCCAGGACTTGCGCACTCACTCGAACTGAATCAATATTTTCAAGCCCAACAATTTTTTAAAACCAAGAAAGTATTTGAATAACAACAGTCACAATCCATAGGCAATAGCATAAACTATTACAACCACAATATTTCAAATACAAATGAAATTTACACTTCCAAATATCCAAAAGTCACTCAGAGAATTACACTAGCTCTACACAAAAGCTGGCTAGTCTAGCACCTCCAATTCTTCACTTCAAATTCCTGTTAAGGAATAACAAACTAAAAGGGATGAGCGGACGCTCAGTGAGGCCAAGAAAGCAAGCAAGCAAGTAAAGCAAGTACCATAATTCAACTCAAGTAGCATATGTACAGAATAACAACAATATTTTCACGTAAAACCACAAAAGGACTTAAACACTTTCATTAAGAGGATACAGGAGCTCTTAAGAGCTAATCCGCAAGCTTGCCATTCCACGATTTTGGATATCATTTTCTTTTGTTGACACCCCGCCAACCACGCAAGTAACAAGTCCATAGAATTCACTTGACACGAATCCCCATCCATTGTTTCACCCTCTACCAAGCCCGAACGTCCACAAGGGTTTTGGTAATACTCGAGTCTACCCATGCAAGAACAAGTATGGTCGATGAGATAATTCTCCAATCGACTTAATCAAGATGAAGATACTGAGACGGGAATGAGAGGCACCTCCCACTCGAATTAAGTGTGGTACATGCTGCCGCTCAGCACTAGGGTCGATGAGATGACTCTCTAATCGACTTAATCAAGATAAAAGTACTGAGATGGGAATGAGAGGCACCTCCCACTCGGATTGAATGTGGTATATGCTACCACTCAACACTTATAAGTCAAGCACAAGCACAAGTACAAGTCAATCAAGTTCAAGCAAATACAAGATCATTCAAGAAGGGGAGGACGAGTGTGATAAAGTACATCCTCACCTTATCAAGTTCAATATTCAAACACATAACACGTGGTGTCATTCAAATCAAGATATCAAGAAACATGCACTTGACACTCACCAATTGTCAAGTTAGCAAGACAAGAGAAAACTTTCACGAGTTCTCCTTGAGGTTTCTTTCGAATTCCTCTTGAATACCTGTGACAGGCACAATCAACGATTACCTATAATCGTTCAACCAAGGCCAAACAATTTCCCCTTAACCCTTCACTCAAGCATGCTCAATTTCTTGTCAAATTAAGAGAGAAACTCTATTCACTTAACCACTAAGATCGCACTCAAGGGAAGATTCAAAAGTGCTCCATTTGTAAGTCCAAAACGTGGCAAGAGTTTTCGATTCAAAAGTTAGCCAAACTGCTCAAGAGTTTAACAAAACACATGT
This sequence comes from Coffea humblotiana, assembly GCA_023065735.1. Classification (NCBI taxonomy): domain Eukaryota; kingdom Viridiplantae; phylum Streptophyta; class Magnoliopsida; order Gentianales; family Rubiaceae; genus Coffea; species Coffea humblotiana. The sequence goes on from JACYVW010000042.1 coordinate 29,792, forward strand.
GGGAGGGAAAACCACTTTCACTTCCTTAACTCCTAATTTTTTGCCCAAGTTTTGATATATAAATGAGCATTCAAGTTTACTAAAACTTATGAAGTCAAACTTCACCAAAACCACCATTTATTTCTTAGCAAAGACACCAACAAATCCTTCAAGTTTTGAACATCAAGCAAGTGAGATTTTCTCACAAAACTCTTGGCATGACGCTCCACTTTTCACCCCTTTTTAATTCCAACATTGTTGCTCCTTTTAAAAGCACATTCGAGAGCAATTGATTAGTAGGCTATGTTGAGCAAAATTTCACTTTTAAATGCAAAGTTATCACTTCCAAATCTTGAGATCAAATTTGGTGCTTGAGTGAACCATGGGAGTTCACCACTAAAAACACATTTAAAAGGTCTAATAACTTTCAAGATTTAAACTTCTAGTTCTTGATCCAAAACGCCAAGTTTTCTTGTTCAAATCAAGAGAAAACTCATATACATAATAAATCTATGATCCAAATATGAAATGGAGTGCAAGCAATCGAGAAAGTTAGGTTTAAAAACCAGAAAATGTTTCCAAAACCCTTCCAAGCTTTTTTTGTCATTTCATAAGCAAATTTCAGTTTTTGTAACGCTTTTTCAAAAAATCATAACTTGAGTTTCGTAAGTCCAAAAATGATAAATCTTATACCTTTAGAAAATAAACTTCAAAAGTCTACAACTCTCTAGAAGACACCTTCATAAACTTCAGCTTATAAATTAGTCAAATCTCAGCCTCAATTCACTGCTCAACTAAATATAAAAACAGGACAGTCTTAGATTTTTAGCCCACTTTGAAATTTTTCTGGTATTTATAGAAAGTGAACCATACCATGAATTTTACACGGTTAAAAGAACTATGAGTCTAGTTTTTAAATGCAACAAATGGGATTCAATTCAGATTTTTCTACACCAAGATATAACAGATTTCCCAAGCCTACTCAGAGTCTGCTGCGGGAAAAAGTTTTAGCAACACTTGACTCAACCTTTCCCCTTAAGCTCATGATTTTTTTCAAATCCAACTCACAATCAAAGTTTAATGTCTAACAAAGTTTGTAGAGCAAGATTTCCCCCAAAAGTTTTGAAAAACAAAAGTTTCGGCCAGCAAGAAGCTTTCAAACAGAAATTTTCTACCAAAATTTGCAACAAAATCCAACCAAGATTCAACCTTTCCAAAAGATATACACACAAGCCATAACATCAAGTTTTTATGCACCAAAATCTACCTCAAACATTCATAATAAAAGCACAAGAATGAACCTCAAGTCATCTACCTAGATTGCCATGAAAACACAAGGAATTTTCCTCAAGTCATCTACCTAGATTGCCATGAAAACACAAGGAATTTTCTTTAAGTCATCTACCTAAATCAAGGTTTCAAAGAAACCCATCAACAACCCATCAAAGATGCAATCTTTCTAGCTACAAATTTACTAGAAACTTGAAGAAAAGAGAGGATTTCGAGTCAATACCTCTGCTAGCAATTTCAACCAAGCAACAAGTCCAAGTTTCGTCCAAGAGTTGCCTTCAAACAAGACTTCTTTCCAAGCTTTACTCAAGGGTTTATGGAGTAGATTAGGATTTCTCTCTTTTCCCCTCACTAAATAAGCAAGGAATCAAGCCTTGAAGTTTGTTGTTTTTCTCTCTAAAATTTCGTCCAGCCATAGCTCAAGAAAAAGAAATGTTTGTTGGGTGAAATGGAAGCTTAATGGTGTAAGAAAGTTGTCTTGATCTTGGTCAAAGTCCATGGATGAGTGACACTTGGCAAGTCAAGGATTAATGGTTATTTGATGCCGTAAATACCCCTCTTTTCCTCCTCCAAAAATTTCGGCCAAATGAGAAAGAAAAGAAGGAAAAATTGTGATGGAATGATAACTTGGTTGGATAAGAAGAAAACTTGGTCTTGGTCAAGGTCAACCCTAGGTAGATGATCGACAAATGGCAAACAACCAACTAATGTCTATCTAATTAACCTTAAATATCTCTTTTCCACCTATCAACTCTTAACACTTCTATTTACAAAAACCTTTTTGCACAAAACTTCCTCTAATTCACCAAATTTATTGCACACACCTCACTAGTTGGCCACATAGTATCATGCACTATGAAACTTAACATGCATCAAATTAAACATGCACCAAGGTAAATAAAGTGTTAGGGTTAAAACACTCCTCAAATATCAAAGTAACCACAAATTCAAAGCAAGCAAGAAAAAAAACAAGATAAGAAATAAGAACCTAATTTGTGGGGCCTCACAGTTCACACAACTGATTCTTGATGCAATGGTAAATTTAATTATTCATTGATAAACTAGTTATACCTATCAATAAGTTCTTAAAGCCAGCTCTTCCTTATGTTGTCGGTTGTTAAGGTATGACTATTAACTACTTCCCTAATCAAGAGATAACCCTAGGTACTATCATTGGATTCAATCTATCAATTGCAGTAAAAACTAGAAAAGTTTAGTTCTAACCAACAAACATGCTATGAGGATTTATTTAGATTAGATTGTATGTTTTCTTGATACAAACTCAATCATGCCAATCACCACTGCCAAAGAATTACAGATTCAACTATTTTAATTGGTAGTAGATTATCTAGTTCAATCAAATATCGGGCTTTTGATATTCAACTAAACATAGCAATCATAAGAAATTAATCCAGAAAACACACAAATACCAATGAATAAAAGAAATAATAAAAATTAATTCAATCTCACAGTTGCTTATAGAACTAAATCCTCTAGTTATCTCTTGACTAGAAAAAGAATTTAGTTGCTCTTCATGGAGATAACCCAAGAAAAGGTCGATGTATAGCCAAAGAAAAAGAGTAAAAGTTGAACCCTAATTCTACTGTTTTTCCCTATTTTTATAGCTATCCAAAACATATCCAAGTTATCTAGGAAAAGAAAATAAAAAGATAAATAAAAGAATAATAGTTTCCAAATCATGATGGGAGTCCACATATGGAAAAGGAATCTCATTTGTAGCAAGGAATTCGAATTGGAATTGGAAACATCCACCCATGACAATCCCGAACTTTCCAAACTCACGAAACTCTGGCGCACCCATGCCTAACTAAGTAGATGTCTTCTGGAAAAATACCACTTTAATTCTTTTTCACTCCCAATTCCTACAATTAGCATCAAATGCAAAATTTAAGTAGAACCCATCAAGTAACACAGTATCTGACTAAAATAACAAGAAGATATTCACAAATTTAAGCATCATTATGCACCATATCATCATTTATAGCTTAATGCAAAATATGCTCAAATGTTAATATTTCAATACTAAACAACTTAGTAACTCAACCGATACATATTCCAGATTTTAAATTTTGGATTTCAAATTTCATTTTTATCAAATGTAACTTTACTCTTTAAATAGTAAATCTTACTAGTTTTTTAGCAGAAATTATCACTTTTTTTTCAAAATTATATATTTTTTAGGAAAATTTGCCAATTTGGTCCCTCACATTTTGAAAAAAAAAACATTTTTAGTTCCTTATAATCAAAATCAGCTAAAATAGTTTCTCAAATATAAAATCACTTCTTCGGCTAAAAAACGCACGTCTCCTCACTTGCTCGTAATTTCAAGCGCACATCATGCTCACAGAGGTGAACACGTGAGCTAGATATGCAGTTTTTGGTTGAAGAAATGAATGAAATTGAGTTTTAGGGTTAAACAAGCAAACTTTTTTTAATATCTTAGGGAATATTTTGGTTGATTTTGAACGTGAAGAACTAAAAGGGCTTTTTCTGAAAATTTGAGGGACTAATTAGCAAATTTTTTGATTTTTTATAGAGATAATTTCACATATCTCCCCTAAGAATTTTAACAATTGCAGGAAGCTTTGCTCAAGTTCTAAAACTTACATGCCTCCCCTATTTTCAATACTTAAGTAACATTATAGACCCAAAAGGCTAGAATTTTATCTTAAAAATTCTAGAATAAGTTATAATTTACAACAAAAAATAAAAAGGAAAAAATGGTTCACTCTCTATTTCATTCATCCTTGCTATTGCCAGGACCTACCTATCAAGATCTAAATCATTACTAAGTAAACATTCATCTTTGTCCCAAAGTCCCTCATTTACCTAAAAACTTCTAGTGCAAACTATTGAATCAACTAAAAACGTCGCATCAGATAAGGAAAAGCTTATCTACAATCTCATATCAATATCAAATTTTGCTTAATACCTGACAACACTATATTCATTAATATTCCTAAACTCCAATTCTATGGCTATCATATTTCTAATATAAAAATAGTCTAAATTGTCACTATTAATACAAATACCCAGTATACTCCATCAACACAGAATTTAAAACCAATCAAATTTTGCCTTTGTAGGAATACCATCACAAATAACTCAAATAAAAAATAGAAACATAATGTAGTTATAAACATACTAGGAGCATTTTTTCCCATGACAACCATAATAGTACAATCTTTATTTAGTCCCTCTTCCACTTTCCACCCTTTTTTTATTATTTTTGTCACTACTACTATCTTCATCTCCATTTAGTTTGGCAACGAAATCATCACTCAATTTGTTATTTGACAATTTCAATTTGCTAATACCTACCAAAAAGTGAAAACAAAAATGGGTTCAAAGAAGTTGTTTAATAATAATGAAAGAGAGAGAATTGGGAATAGATACCAAGATGGATAGCAATGGTGATTGGTATGCATGGTGGTTTTGTTGGTGGCAGCAATACATATTTAGTTGATGGGATTAGATAATTATTTCAGAAGAAAAGAAGATATAGGAGGAAAAGGATGGAGAGGAGAAGGCTGTAATTTGAGTCATTGCTTGACAATAGATGAAAGAGATTGATTTTTAATAGAATTTTTCAATGGGCTGACAATTAAATTAAGGGTATTATTGTCTTTTCATTATACCAAAGGAAGTCCCTAAAATTATATAAACTTCAAGGGAGGTTTCTGAAATTATCCCTTTTTTATACAAAGCTTACTATTTTTTCAAGCAAGTTGTTTGATTTCATTAACAAATCTTCCTATTTTTTTAGTAAAATTTACTAAATCATAAGCAGGTTTTACTAACTTTAAAGTAAAAAAAATATCATTTTATTATGCAATAACTTTTCAAGCAAAACATATGACTGAAAAATATCATTTTATTATACAATAACTTTTCAAGTAAACTAGTTAGTGCACACACTTTTCAAGCGATAATTTCATAGACTTCCCTTGAGGCTTTTAAAAGTATCATTGGGATCTATTAAACTTTGAAAAATCTCACTTGGCTCCTTTTTTAATAAACAAGTCAACCCATGTCAGGAAAAGTATAAAATTTTTTGAGGAAAGAGAGGATAATTTCATGCCAAAAATGTGACGACCCCACCATACCCAGAGGCGTACCAAAGGGCTTAGCGGATCGCCTGCCTAGCTTGCGCCAGGACTCGATACTCTAAAATGAGAAATAGAGTTCACGCCAAAAGAAAATTCTATTTACACTATTACATCTTCAAAAATTGCATAGACTACTACATTAAGCCATACATACCACTAGTACCAGAAAGTAAACCCTGGAAAAATTGCTAACTATAACCACCACAACAAATATATACATCTTACTGGTCAACTTATAACACGTACTAGGGCAAAACTCATTATTCTATAAACCAAAAGTCTATACACTTTCCCGAGCTTTCCCCGCATCGGCCCCTGCTAAGGAAAACAAATGAAATGAGGTAAGCTATATGCTTAGTGAATAATCGGGGGTAAAAACGTAAAATCATATCCAAATAAACATGTAACTCAGGATATTTCACATCAATAACAGAAATGTAACATCACAATGGTAGGATACGAGTGGCTTCAAAGCCAGTTCAATTCCCCGAGCTTGAACGCCTGTTGACACTCCGTCAACCAAAATACTCATAGTCCGTAGACTCCACTTAACTTTCCCCGTTCACCTTATCAACCCCCGCTGGCCAGTCAACAGCACACAGCAGCTCGAGCAAAACAAAATCACTTAGCTTTAGCAAAGCTTTAACAAAGAACGAAATCCCAAGGTTAGCATGGAACTAACTTCGACCAAGCCCTGGCTGGCTCGAATAGTTCGTCTACCCTTGGAACCGGGCTGGAACCAAGCCCTGAGATATCCAATCTCTCATTAGATGATATCTCTCAATAAAGTACGCAACAAAGTACTCACCCCAACAGCACACAGCACAAGGGGTTCAACTCAAGTCATGTTCACCCTAACAGCACACAGCAAAAGGGTGATTCTCAATACAAAGCATGTATTCTCACATATTAAATCAACAACAAGGTTGGGTTTAGGTCGAGTGAGATAAAGTACACCCTCGCCTAAGTACCCATGTAACATATACAAGGCACTTTGACAGTTTATCACATAAAACAACCCAATTACTTACTCAAACTAGATAGCACGCAAATCAAGCACTTTATACGGGTCCACCGACTCAGTCCGGTTCGTCACTGCCTGTGACAGAAGATTATACGCAATCATCAGTCAAACAACCATCACAAATGGAAATACGGTCTAAAACGGCCAAAACGGCAAAAACGGCCAAGAAATGCATGTGCGCGTGCGCGGAAATGAAAATGGTATGAAAATGGGTTGCAAGGTTTCGACCATAACCCGAGTTGTGGTTATCGGATCAAAGTGTACTAGGTAGCGTCTCGAAGTTAAGACAAAGGGTTACAACTTTTATGGAGACAACTCAACCCAGTTTTCAGTGGATCTAGGTCAAATTTGCAGATTACCGAACCAGAACTCCAAAGGCTGGTTTGTACCTTGAGTGAAAATTTGGGCGGCATGCCCCTTGTGTTTACTTATTTTTCAGCCATTTATGGCTTTATTATTTTCCTCAAATCAACTCCAATGTCACACATAAGCAAGGGTACCACAATAGCCCTTCAACTGGGCTCAAAATAATCCAATTACAACACAAATCTTAACAAGGCAATCGGAAATCAAGTTTAAAGGCAAATAGCTAAATGGCAGATTTGACGTCTCTTGGCGTTTCGGTCACAACTAAAGCTAAGCCTATGGGTTTGGGGTAACATTTATACCGTTTCGAAGCTAAGCCAGAGGTCTACAACTTTGATGAAGGCAACTTAACCTAATTCACAGTTTATCTAGGTTGAATATGCAAATCACAGATCCAAACGTTCATGGTCAGTCTGGTTGTCAGCACTGACTTTAACTGGTAATAACTCAAGCTACACAATTCCGTTTGAGGCATTTTCAGAGGCGTTGGAAAGATAAAACATAGGGCTACAAGTTTTGTGTTTTGGAAAAAAGCTGGTTGGATACGAATCAGGGTGAAAAAACGAAGCCAAACTGGTGAATTCACAAAACTGTCTACGGAATGAAGCTTGTGGCAGTCAGGGTATTTCGGTCATTTCACATCCTACTATACTCCGATCGCGTTGAAATTTTTCAGGAAGCTATATAACAGCATTTCCTACAACTTTCATGTTTTGATCTAAGCCTGAATCGGCCTCTAACATGGACGAATTAAACAGGTCAGAAGCTAAACAAGTTAGTTTCAATTTCTGGAATTTGACCTTTTCCTTTAAATTTCATATCCAATAAGCATTCAATCATCAAAACCAACCATTACTAACTCTATAACATCCATTACTAGATAAATAACCATAATCTAGCTGAAAATATAAACCCTAGCTGCATACTCCAACATCTCACTCCAAACTAACAAATTTACCGTCATAAGGCAAGATTAAGAGCTTCTAACTAAACTTTAACCAGATTAAATACAAGAAAAGGATAGGAAACCATAATACCTCACCAAGGCTTCTTGCAAGAGAGGATCACAACCTTTCCCTCCAAAGTTTCACCACACAAAGCTTCTTAAGAACTAAAGGGGGAGTTTAATCGGTTTAGATTTGGAATTTTGACTCAAATCAAGCTAAAAATCAAGATGGAAATTGAATGGTTTCTTCCCTCTTTTCTCTCTCAATCTCACGGTTGGAATGTGCAGAAATGGTGGCTGAAATGAAGCTTCAAGAAGGTTAAAATGATAGGAATTCATTTGGGTCAAAATTGGACAAGTGTCACCTTTTGATTGGAAGTCAATTTTTTTCTTTTCTTGCTTGTTTTTGGTCCAAAATTTCGGCTGCATTAAGAAGATATTTAGGTCTGATTTTGGTTAATTAATAACGAGGATATTAAGGTAATAAAGTAATGTTCAAGTGGTGCACTCAATCGGTAACGAACGGTAAACATCGGTTCAACCCGTTTTTCCTTATTTCGCACGTACTAGGGTTTTAACTTATAATTCACTCACTTATTATCATCACTTCTAATCACACACTTTTTATTATATAAAACTCACTCTTAATCACCAAATTTAGTACACACACTTCATCAAGTGGTCACACGGCCAAAATACGCAAAAACCCTAATTTACCCGCACTAGGAACCTAAAGAGAAAATCCTTGATTTTATGGTTGATTGTAGCTACTGAGGGAGTGAATGAGTAGTAAAGCTATCTTAAAGGAATAAATTCCAAATAAAAAGGAATCTTAAGAAAATAAAAGGGATTTTACAACTCCATAGATTAAAATTAGGGTTTTAAGTAAAATATGAGGGATTTAAGGAAAACTTGTTAGTCACAAGCAAAAAGTAGGGTTTCTAGTCTTTAAAACAAAACAATGTCTTAAAACGAAAATAAAATAAAGACACCATAATATTCTCGTTGACTAAAAAAACAAATTATCCTAAAAGTCGAGGTATCACAAAAAATGCCCTTATGTAGTTTATGGATTTATTACAAAACTGCATACAAATAAAATGATAGGACACAAAAACAACAAATGTATTAGTCCATCGCACATATATATGAAAAAATATTTTATTTTGTTGTTAATCAACAGCTGGAAAGTTATTCTATTTCACAGGATTTGCCCTTCTTTTATAAACACGTATGTACTATAAAATATCTCAAATTTCTTATTCTAATTTTATGAAAAAAAACACTAATTTGATGAAAATGTATAGTCTCAAAATTTTTTTGCAAGCAAAATGGTAAATTTTTCTAAATGAAGTATGCTTACTCAGATTAAGATATTTTCATAATACCTTAAGTTTCTTCTAGAAATAGTAAATTTTGTGATTTAATAAAGCAACAAGTTTCATCAGTAGAAAGCTTAAAAAGAAATTGTTGATAAACACTAAGACAGTACCTGTACTAATAACATATAATTTTTTGGGGGTACATTGGTTGTTAGAAAAGTTATTTTTCCTAAACAATCAAGTTTGAAAACAAAAACTTTGTGTTTTAGAGTAATGGCGCAAGTTATACTTAAACAGAAGTTTTTTTTTCTTATAATAAAGTGAAAATGGTATTTTTTTTTTAGAAAAATCAATATGGTTGTAAATATACTAAAAATTTGGTACTAGTATCTTATACTTAAATAGTTATATTTTTTCTTAAATAGTAGTATCTTTCTTATAATATGTTTTCTTATGTTTGCAAGAAACAAGAATCATTAAAAATATAGTTTCAAATTTACTAAGAAAATTGGTATATTTCCTAATAAACTTATACTTTGATATAAAATATCAATAATTTTTTTGAGAAAAAATAATACTATATCTTAAGGACATGTTCAATGATAGCCCATAAGACATTGGTTGCCTAGAGTATAATAGTTAGTATTTTGCCAAAATGAAGTTTTATTGAAATGCATATTTTATTACAAATAAGTCATGACAGTGAATATAAAACCTATGGATTGAAAAGTGTGTGCACTAACTAGTTTACTCATGGAAAAATATCATTTATAAATAAAGTAATAAGTTTTCCTAATAACACTGTATGTTTTCGCTAAGTAAGATTATGTTAAAAAAATGTCGGAGTTAAATCACGACTATTATTATTTGTTAGTTTCTTAACTATGTTTAGTTTGTTGGATTAGTCCAAGTCTAAGTCGTCCATGGTTTCTGTTTTTAATTCAAATTAGTTCTTTACCTATTTGGTAACAAGTTTGTAGGTGACTATTGGGAAATTTTCATTTGCCATCTTTGAGGATATTTTAGATAGGAAAAAAGGCAAATGCAAGTAGTTAAACTAAACTGTATAAAATTGTGATATGTAGTTGAGTAGGGTTTGACTATTGTGCTCTTTGGTATGCAATTGGTTTGTATTACACATGATTATCCGACTTTTAAGTGGTGTTTATAGTTACAAAATGGCCAGCTTATCCTCTAAACTAACTGTTAACTTTAGCATTAATACAAATAGGAAGTTTGTTAAATTGCAAACCACTGGGAACCCTCACATGTGCAAATTGAGTTTTTGTAGACAATGGGACTCATTGAATCTAGTAATTAAGTCATGTTTAAGGTATGTAATAGGTGAAAAATTAGCATTGCAACCACTTATAAGTGTAATTGCAATGCTCTTCCTCTTCATCTATAGTTGTAGGATAGTCTTTTTAAGTGCATTCATGAAGGCTTTTAATGCTGAAAATGATTGATTCAAGAAGCTTTTAATACTCAAGACTCTTGGTTCAACTACTTTTGTTTCATATATTGGAAAGGTATATTCGTTCAAGTCAACAATTGATTTATGTTGAAGAGAATTTTAATGTGCAATAGGTGAAGAATCGTTTCCAATCAGTTACAAGTATAATTGAAGTGCTCTTGAATTTCTTAGTAATGGAGGTTTTTAATATTGAAGAATGTTGGTTTAGGCGTTTGTGCTCCATCTTTTGTTATGTGTCTTTGGACAGATATGCTCATTTGCTTTCTTTTTTTTGCAGCTTTTGGTGTTTAGCTAATAAAGTAGAAACTATGAGTTTTCTACTGCATATTTTCTCAGGAGCTATTGTATGAATATGAAAATTTCACTATGGAATACATAATACCTATGAATAATCATAGGAACCTTCTTACAGCTTCTAACTATATTTGTAAAGTTTGATGTTTGTAGCTACAGTTGATTAAACTATGAGCAAAAGTAATTTGTCGACTGCAATTACGTGATCAAGGTAGGATCTAAATCTGGTCTCATAGTTGGTAGATGTTATTTGTTGATTGTCAATTGGATGTTAATTGTTGTTTGAGAAATTTTGACCATTTCTTTAGTGGGAACAAATAGTTTGTTGTAAATTTAGCTTGCACAAAAAAAAATGCAATTGGGTTTTAAACTTTAGTAGATTTATTTGCGGAGATCCTCCTTAGATTTGTTCGAGTGGTTATCCCCCTATTAGGTATCGAAAACATTAGCATTTTTTTTATGAATACACAGATAGGTCAATTTGTAATAGCACATGTAGATTAATAGATAAAATCATTTTTTATTACAGGAACACATATTCTCATATAGACATAAGCAGATTGTACATCAATAATCACTATGTATGTGCCTTATTTTTTGTTATGCCTGACTTACTCCACTTGACAACGCTATTGATTTGGTAATTTGATTTGTTGTTATTTGTTTCCAATTATATTTATTCATTGGAATTGTTGCTACTTAGAGGTGCCTTCAATGGTTGAACCATCATGTATAAATTTGTTGATCTGATTAATTTACTTATAATCCCATGCACTACAATCGCTTCAATGAAACTTGCAATTATGCAGTTCTATTTCTACTATCTTTTCTATAAATTCATTTTTAAAACTCAACACGGGTTTTTTCCTAGTGTCTATAAATACTAGTAGGACTAATGTATTGGTATGCCAGCATAGAGAATTAAAAAAATAAAAAATTGAGAAGTTTGTCTCCTGAAGCTCTTGTCTTCATTTCTTTCGAAGTGCGTTGCTTGTTTATTTTCTATGTTCCGCTGCCAAGTTTTGTTAGGAAATTGGTTTAATTTCTTTTAGTCAAGATCCTTATTTTATGTAGGAAGTAACTAATTTTCTAATTGGTTTTAGTCATTTGAAGTAGTAGTCAAGAAATTTCCTATTTGATTTAGGATTTAGAAGTTATTTTCTATTTATATAAGTTTAGGAATTAGTATTGGTTTCCAATATTATTTAGTTTTTTGGCCAAGTAATGTTCTCTATAAATAGGTAGATTGGCATACTACAAAGACACACAAGAAAGGAATGAGAGAGTTCTTAGTAGGTGAGAGGATTATACAAGAGTTGGGTTTGGAAATCAATTTGTAATCTTGTAGTGTTTTTCTCTCATAGTAAGAACAAGTTTTTCTCTCCATGGACATAGACTTTGTGATTAAGCCGAACCACGTTAATTCTTGTGCGTTGCTCATCGTTCGTAGTAGATATCGTTTTCTATTAAATTGTTGGTCTTTTTCTTTTTCTATCTCAAATAATTGGTGTGATACCCTAACAAGTGGTATCAGAGCTCCGTTGGAATTTTGGTTAATTATTTAAAATTGAGTGGATGGTGGTATACCATGGGGTTTGGAACTATACAAATTCCAATTCAACCGTTTAATAGAACTACAAGTTTCACTCTTTAGTAAAGAAGAGTGAAGGATATTCTAGTTCAACAAGGCTTGGCAAAAGCATCGGACGGTAAGAACAAGAAACTAGAGAGCATGAAGGATGATGAGTTTGAAGAGTTGGATGCAAGGTGAGTGAGCACAATTCGACTTTATGTGGTGGACAACATTATAAATAATGTGATAGATAAGGAAGATTTTGCAGCAGACCTCCGGAAAAAATTGGAAAAGCTTTATTATCTGGCTAAAAGCTTATCCAATAAGTAGCATCTAAAGTGGTAACTTTATACACTAAAGATGGAGGAGGGTGTGGTAGCCTCATAGATCACATGAATACGTTCAATGGAATTTTGGATCAACTTCAAAAAGTTGGCGTAGAAATTAAAGAAGAAGATAAGGCCCTTTTACTTTTTACCTCAGTCTCTGAATCTTACGAAAGTGTCATAACGACCCTATCGTATGGGAAGGACACTTTAGAGTTCAAGAATATGCAGTCATCTTTGTTGGATCATGAAAAACAAAAAAAAAAAGCAAACTAGGATGTGACACAAGAAACTGTGTTAATTGCTCGAGGTGAGAATAAAAGAGGAGAAAACAACTTGGTGGTGAATCTAAGGCAGATGGTTTAAAGGCCAAGAGAAAGGGTGGAGTCCAGTACTTTGGTTGCCATGAGTTTGGCCATATCAAAAGATATTGCCCTCATTGAAAGAAAAATAATGAGAACGAGTATGATGGTGTTGTTGGATATATATCGGGTGGAAATATTCTCACAATCTCCTAAGGTAATAAAACTTCTTCTCATGATGGTTGGATTTTAGATTCTGGATCTATTTCACATGTTTGCTCCAGATTAAACTATTTTGATACTCTCCAAAGAAAGAAGGCAGGTTTTGTGTGTTTGGATGATGGATGTACTTGTGAAGTCAAAGGTGTTGGAATGGTGAAAATCAAAATGCTGAATGGAGAGATTCTTTCTTTGGATGGTGTGGCTTCTGTCCCAAAGTTACGAAAGAATCTAATTTCTTTGAGCCAGTTATACTCCGAGGGTTACAAATTTTCGGCTATAGGTGGAGTCTTGAAAATCATACATGGCGAGACGGTCTTGTTGATGGGGAAGAAGTATGGTAATTTGTACCATTTGAATATCTCAATGGGTTGGGAGCATAGCCCAACGAAGGGGATCCAAGAATGCTCCCAAATTACAAATGGTGGTGAGAGGAAAAGCCCTGCTACGGTAAAGGGTGAATTGAGGCCCCTCTCGCGAGTCAACTAGATATTGGACTTGGTTAGCTACACAGATTCATTTGCCGATTGAATCAATAGACCGTCTTGATTCAGTTGTGTAGTTAGGTTCCAAGGTATTTGGTGGTAAAAAAAAGGCAAACGTCATTTTTTGGATGGTTTGCTGTGTTTGCCAAAAGAAATATTCGCCAAGGTGGAGATTTGCTAGGAAATTGGTTTAATTTCTTTTAGTTAAAATGCTTACTTTATTTGGGAAGTAACTAATTTCCTAATTGGTTTTAGTTACTAGAAATAGTAGTTAAGAAATTTCCTATTTGATTTGGGATTTAGAAGTTATTTCCTAATCTGTATAAGTCTAGAAATTAGCATTGGTTTCCAATTGGTATTTGATTTTCGGCCAAGAAATGTTCTCCATAAATTGGTAGATTGGCATACTACAAAGACACACAAGAAAGGTGTGAGAGAGTTCTTAGTAGGTGAGAGGATTATACAAAAGTTAGATTTGGGAATCAAGTTGTAATCTTCTAGTTTTTTTCTCTCCGTGGACGTAGGGTTGGTGATAAAGTTGAACCGCGTTAATTCTTGTGCGTGGCTCATCTGTGAGGACCCAAAAATTTTCTTATTTTATCTTATTTTACTGGCTTATTTAAATATTTATTCACCCGTTTTCTCCGAACTATTTATTTCAACCATTTTAAATCCAGTTATATGGAACAATGTCTCACTTATATTTTTAAAACGCCCCGTTAGCAAATTTAATTTTTTCGGAGGTTCGTTTAGTGAGGAATAACGAGTACACATTTTTCGAGGCAATATTCGATCCGAGAGTGCAATAATCTTGGAGAATTAAGAATGATCAATAGTAGACTAAGAAACGTTAATTGAGGGATTAGAGGTGAGTGAGTTCAAATTTTCGCTTTATCGCGCGAGCGTCGATAGTTTCTCGATAATCGTGCCAGTACAACTAAGTGGAGATTTGAGAAATTAATACTAGACTACTAAGAGTGAATAATTACAGTGTTAAAGGAAGTACCTTGGAGGATTAATGCATGAGTGTATCAAACCCGAGAGAAAACGGTGGTACGAAACTCTCGCGCGACAACTATTCAAAGTTGACTTTGGCTAACCTTTTTGTTCCTTTTTCCCTCCAATCTTCCCTCACAAGCTAAACACACACAAACACTCATATCTCTCCTCTCTTTGGTCGGCCAAAACAAGAAAGAAAAAGGGAGGAAGAAAGCTCCATTTCTTTGGCTCCAATCTTGCTCCAAATCTTCATCCAACTTCCAAACACTTTGAAGATTAGTTTTATCTTGGAACAAGAAGCAATCTTGTGGTGTTTCTTGGAGAGTTTTTGGTGGGAAAAATCTGACTTCATCAAGGGTTTAGGAGGTAACTTTCATCTCCTTTGATCTTTCCAATTTCTTCAAAATTCAAGGTTAGTTTGCAACCCTAAGCAAGAAACTAGGGTAGATGACTTGAGGAAACCATTTATTTTGCTTTAATCTCTAGGCTAGAGGTCTTGAGGAGGCTTGTAGATAGCTGCCTTGAGGATTTTTTGCTTGGTTAATGTTGTTTGTGCGATGAATAAAAGGTTTACGGTCAGAAAATGGAGAGAAAGTTGGAAAATTTTGGTTAGTGTGCTGGCCGAAAATTCTGTCCATGTTGTTCAGTGGTTATTTCAAAATTTTGATGCTTGGATGACTATGAAATTGATGGATATATGTTGTATATTGTGTGTACAAAGAGTCTTCCAAAAATCGTTTCATTTGATTGCATAAAACTTGAGTTTTGGCAAGAATCAAATCTGAAAAACGTATAGCAGAGGTTTCGGACAGTGCTTCTTTGTTTGAATGTAACTGTCTGTAAAAAAGTTGAAATTGATTTCCGTTTGTGGCATTCAAAACTAGACATTAATAGCTTTCCAATGGTATGAAAACCTCCTGCTGGTTCGTTTTGAGTGAACCGCAGTGAGTCGGCAAAGTTGGCAGTTCTGTTTTGACTGTTCATACGAATGAAACTGGAAGCTGCGTTTTGTGGCTTGATTTTGTCCCATTTTTGAAAATATTTTCAAAATGATGTCTTCTGATAAATTGTACCCTTTGGAACCTAGTTTCCAACACCACCAACCATTCTCAATTTGAGTTTGTATAGAGTTAGATATGGTTTGATTTCGAAAATGTGACAAAGCTGGAAACTGGAAACTTTTCCCTTTCTTGCTGACCGAATGGTGAAATCTGTTTTGGGATGTTATATTGCAAACATTTTAGTGTCATTTAACCATCAATTGCTTATTAAATGTTTCTGGAACTTTTTTTTCAAAATTGGAGCGAATCGAGGCTGATTGTGTTGGACAAAACATTTGAGAAAGGAAGAGAACTACGGTTGGCAGATTAGCTTTGAAATTTTCACGAACTTTAGTCATTTTTTTAACTGCCTACCCACGTGATTTTTTGCCTATAATTTGATAGAGAGGTATTTCACATATGTAAGTTTAAGTGTACCAAATTTAGTGTAATTTCAAGACCATTTCGATATCCAAATGATGCCCCAAAGATTGCTCTTCAAATCTGGAAATTCACTGTTCAAGTAGTGAAAATTAACCGAATTTAGGCTGTTATATCTTGTTGCTCAAAACTCCGAATTTAGTTCCATTTGTCGTGTTTGAAACCTTGTTTGGAACTCTAATTGTGTTACAAATTTCAAAGGCTGATTCACTTTCTATGAATTTTACCGAATTTCCAAATATTGCCGAAAACCTAGACTGGTTCTGTCTTGCTTGTTTAAATCAGCAACTTTGAACTGAAAAATGAATGCTTTCCGTTTAGAATCTTGGAAAAATATCTTCTACGAACTTTTAGTATTTCGAACCTAGTTTCTGACGGTATAAAGTTTTCCATTTTTGGACATCGTAAACTCAAGATCCGATTTTTTCAAGTTTATCGCGCAAAGCTGAAATTCATGATTTCTTGGAAAATGAGTTTTTGAGAACTTTTCATTGTCTTTCGATATCGATCATCCGTTTTAAACTCATTTTCATGGAGGATGCAAGTTTCTCTTGTGACTTTAAATTCTCACTTTTGAATCTCGATTTTCGCGATATTAAAACTCTTTTAAGACATTATCTTAGTATTATGCAAGTGTACATTCTTCCTTGTTTGGCAAGGGGTTTGTAAGTATTTGTGAATGATAGATAATTGTTATTTCTTCAGGCGCTCAAGAGGATCTTGAAGAGAATCTCGGAGCCGACCACTAAAAATCTTATTTTGCACTTACTCATTAGTTTGAATTGGTAAGTATCAAGTGCATGAATAGTTGCCTATTATGTGAATTGCTTTTTATTGATTAAGTGATTTACAATTGTCGAGTCGAGTGTGTACTTTATCGCACTCGTTCTCTTTTAAATGAAATTATGATCAAATTTCGCTATGTGAATTGATAATCGACTCGTGTGAAATGATGCTGTTGTGAATCGTATTTGTGATTGTCGATTGGAGCGTTGTCTCATCGACTCATAATAGTAATTTGGGGGACGCCTAAACTCATAGGCTAACCTTGTGACTCGAGCCGACATGGACTTGGTCGAGAAGCTTGGTGAACCATGAGATATTAGTAAAACTTGATCTATTTGAGAGATCTCGCTTGGCATACTCGAGTAGTATCGCCTTTTATAATATAAGAGCGGGCCCGGGACGGGGGGTGTAACGGTTAACGGGAATGAAGAGTAAGTGAAGTGCTACGGACTTAATACCCATCCGGTTGACGGAGTGTCATCACGGGAAATTATTTGATCGAGCCTTGGCGAACCAAGTGGAATCTAGCTCCTGAGAGCTCCTGTATCCTTATTAAGTGTGTTAATGTTATTTATGAGTTACTTGAACTTCCTTGTTTTATTTCTCGTACAAATGCCATTGCTACTTGAACTATGTGTTTGCATGTTTTCTTGGCCTCACTGAGCATCAACTCACCCCATTAGCTTTGTTTTACTTAACAGGAGATTGGAATGGAAAGAATTTTTGGAGAAGCCGGTTTGATTACTTGTGATCAGTATTTTGGGTTGTATTTGATTATCCGACTTCTAGTAATTGTACTTTTGGAAAAAGTGATGTAATTTTGAGAACTTGTGTTATAAGATTTGAATATTTATTTAAGGAAGCGACTTTTCTTCGTTTCGACTTTTATTATTTGGTTGTTATCCTTAAGTTTGAATTGAATTGTATCGAGTTCTGGCGAGAGTTGGGCAGGCGTTCCGCGGATACCCTTGGGTTTGCCCTTGGGAGAAGTGGAGGCGTCACAGTTGGTATCAGAGTTTAGGATTCAGATCTCTGTAGTGTATCTTAGACTAAAAGTTTAGGATGCCGACTGTGGGATTAGTTTGAAAGTTAAGTAACTGCTCGTAGGAATAAAAATCAGAGCGCTAGGTTTAGAGATCTATTTGGGAGATGTATTAGAGATTTTATCTTTAAGAATAGGAACGAGATAACTTAATATTCTTTAAGTGATGTTTGAGCGAATTAGTGACTTTAAACTCTAACGTAGAATTTGTGGTTGTTTTGTAGAGATGGAGAATGGTAACGGAGGTCACGCTGCTAATGGTAACGGGCATGCTAATGGTCACGTGGGGTCTCTTAGGTCTATTCGATATAGAGTGCATGGAGGAGGACCCCGTATCCAATAATCGCTTTCTTCGAGAATTCCCCGTTGTCCCTGTAGGACGACGTACACCTACCCTAATGAGTTGGTGTTGTCCCTTGACGATGAGCGTCGGCAGTTGGTGAATACCAACAAAGCCTTACTTCAGGAGATCGAGGAACTAAACGCTATGATAGATGCTCAAGGTGCTAGGATCATAGAGCTCGAAGGGACGGTGGTAGATGAGAGGACTAGAGTTGAGGCCGCTGGTGTTGAGTTTCATAGGACTAGGGCTCGATTGACTAGCGTAGTCGAGGAGGTCTGTGATCGGGCCGCCAGGATCTTAGCTGACACCACGATATTGATTGAGGAGATGATAGAGGCTGTCGATAGTCCGATTCGTGAGGGCACTTCTGAGGAGGAGCATTTCGAGGAGGATCCGGAGGAGGATGTTCAGGCTAGTGGTTCGGATGCGAACTAGACTAGGATGTTGACTTTTGACTTTTGTGACTAGAATTAGTTGTGGTGACGCTTTTAAAGCTCTTGGCGTCTATTGCATGACTAATTGCACTTTTGTGACACATGTGTGCTATATTTTTGTAAATGCCCCATGACTTGCTGATCTTGTATGGATCTTTAATTGTTAATATGTGTTAATTATCGTTATTTCAAATGTTTTCCGCATTGACTTGTATTTTAAGTATTTTCTCGCGTAATTAATTCTATTCTTACATTTAGGCATAACTAAGATCATAGATGGACGAAAGAGAGGTAGAGGTCGGCGGCGCGGGGCTAGGCAAATCCAACCTCTATGGGATAATCAAGGATCGGCAATTGGGCTGACGCAAGGACAAGGACATGTAGAGGGTGACCAGGTGGCTATTGCCATCAACCGCATAATGAATATTTTAGAACGATTAGCAGAGCGAGAAAGTCAAGGACCTATTAATCAACTTGGGGCTCAGCATAGAGGGGATGATAGGGCTTTGGAGAGATTTTTGAAATTTGCCCCGCCTAACTTTATTGGGGGACCTGATCTCAAGTTAGCGAAAAATTGGTTAGAGAGAATGACCAATATATTTGCTACCCTAGACTATACTGAGGAGAGACGAGTGAACTTTGCTGTCTTTCAGTTTGAGGGTGTAGCACGTGTTTGATGGGATGTGATAAGGGGAAAATGGAAAAGGGCGCAGACTCCTTGGACTTGGGAAAACTTTACCCGAGAGTTTAATGAAAAATTTCTCCCATCCTTGATTCAAGAGAAAAGGGAGGATGAATTTATAAAGTTGAGACAGGGGACTTCTAGCGTGGCTGAATATGAAGGGAAATTTACTAAGTTTTCTAAATATGCTCCGGAATTGGTGATTAATGAGCGGAAAAGGATAAGACGCTTTGTGCAAGAACTTAATGTGGAGATTCAGGAGGGGTTGGCGGCAGCCCAAATCTCTACTTTCACTGAAACCTTAGAGAAAGTATAGAGAGTTGAAAGTACAAGATTGCAAGTTAGGAATTTTTATACTAAGAAAAGGAATACTTCTAGTTACTCCTCTGGACAAGCAAGTAAAAGTGCCCCACCTTTTAAAAAGGAAAAAGGAACGGGAAGAGTAGAAACATCCAGTACACTAAAAGGGACTCAACCAAGAAGAGGCCACAATGGGCAAGGTCAAGTGAGAGAAACGTCTTCTGGTGGTCAGGCCGTGACTTCTTAAATTAGTTGTGGCTACTGTGGCAAGTCCAATCGTGTGGAAAATGATTGTTGGAGGAAATCGGGAAAGTATTTGTACTGTGGTAGTGCCGAGCACCAGTTTTCAAGTTGTCCAAATGTGCCGAGAGTAGAAAGTAGCACTCAAAGCCCAGAAAAGTTGGTATCTAAACAAACTAGTGTTGGAGGAAGTCGATCTAAAGCGACGGTTAGAGTTTATGCATTAGATTATCAGTAGGTTTCCAATTCCACTTAGGTCGTTGAACGTATGATTCTTGTCTTTCATTGTTTAGTTAAGATTCTAAGTGACCCTGATACCACATACTCATTTGCAAATCCTAAATTTATTAGTGGGGTAGATGTGAGACCGATTAAGTTACCCTATGACTTGGAAGTTAAAACGCTTATTGAGGAAATCAAAGTTTGATTGCTAATTGGATGAATAGAAATTGTGAGATATGAGTCGGAGAGTGTAAGTTATTTATCGATTTGACAAGCTTAGCTATTAAGGGGTATGATATTATCCTAAGTGTGAATTTCGAGAACGAAATTCTTTTTAAGAAGGGAAGGATGTGAGGACTCGAAAATTTTCTTATTTTATCTTATTTTACTGGCTTATTTAAATATTTATTCACCCGTTTTTTTTGAATTATTTATTTCAACCATTTTAAATCCATTTATATGGAATAATGCCTCACTTATATTTTTAAAACATCTCGTTAGCAAATTTAATTTTTTTCGGAGGCTGGTTTAGTGAGGAATAACGAGTACACGTTTTTCGAGGCAATATTCGATCCGAGAGTGCAATAATATTGGAGAATTAAGAATGATCAATAGTAGACTAAGAAAAGTTAATTGAGGGATTAGAGATGAGTGAGTTCAAATTTTCGCTTTATCGCGCGCGCGTCGATAGTTTTTCGATAATCGTGCCAGTACAACTAAGTGGAGATTTGAGAAATTAATACTAGACTACTAAGAGTGAATAATTACAGTGTTAAAGGAAGTACCTTGGAGGATTAATGCATGAGTGTATCAAACCTGAGAGAAAACGGTGGTACGAAACCCTCGCGCGACAACTATTCAAAGTTGACTTTGGCTAATCTTTTTGTTCCTTTTTCCCTCCAATCTTCCCTCACAAGCTAAACACACACAAACACTCATCTCTCTCCTCTCTTTGGTCGGCCGAAACAAGAAAGAAAAAGGGAGGAAGAAAGTTCCATTTCTTTGGTTCCAATCTTGCTCCAAATCTTCATCCAACTTCCAAACACTTTGAAGATTAGTTTTATCTTGGAACAAGAAGCAATCTTGTGGTGTTTCTTGGAGATTTTTTGGTGGGAAAAATCTGACTTCATCAAAGGTTTAGGAGGTAACTTTCATCTCCTTTGATTTTTCCAATTTCTTCAAAATTCAAGGTTAGTTTGCACGGGTTTGCAACCCTAAGCAAGAAACTAGGGTAGAAGACTTGAGGAAACCATTTATTTTGCTTTAATCTCTAGGCTAGAGGTCTTGAGGAGGCTTGTAGGTAGCTGCCTTGAGGATTTGTTGCTTGGTTAATGTTGTTTGTGCGATGAATGAAAGGTTTACGGTCAGAAAATGGAGAGAAAGTTGGAAAATTTTGGTTAGTGTGCTGGTCGAAAATTCTGTCCATGTTGTTAGTGGTTATTTCAAAATTTTGATGCTTGGATGACTATGAAATTGATGGATATATGTTGTATATTGTGTGTACAAAGTGCCTTCCAAAAATCGTTTCATTTGGTTGCATAATACTTGAGTTTTGGCAAGAATCAAATCTGAAAAACGTATAGCAGAGGTTTCGGATAGTGCTTCTTTGTTCGAACGTAACTCTCTGTAAAAAAGTCAAAATTGAGTGCCGTTTATGGCATTTAAAACTAGACATTCATAGCTTTCCAATGGTATGAAAATCTTCTACTGGCTCATTTTTGAGTGAACCGCAATGAGTCGGCAAAGTTGGCTGTTCTGTTTTGACTGTTCATACGAATGAAACTGGAAGCTTTGTTTTGTGGCTTGATTTTGTCCCATTTGTGAAACGATTTTCAAAATGATGTCTTCTGATAAATTGTAACCTTTGGAACCTAGTTTCCAACGCCATTAACCATTCTCAATTTGAGTTTGTATAGAGTTAGATATGGTTTGATTTCAAAAATGTTATAAAGCTAGAAACTGGAAACTTTTCCCTTTCTTGCTAACCGAATGGTGAAATCTGTTTTGGGATGTTATATTGCAAACATTTTAGTGTCATTTAACCATCAATTGCTTATTAAATGTTTCTGGAACTTTGTTTCAAAATATGAACGAATCGGGGCTGATTGTGTTGGACAAAACATTTGGGAAAGGAAGAGAACTACGGTTGGCAGATTAGCTTTGAAATTTTCACGAACTTTAGTCATTTTGTTAACTGCCTTCCCACTTGATTTTTTTCCTATAATTTGATAGAGATGTATTTCACATATGGAAGTTTAAGTGTACCAAATTTAGTGTAATTTCAAGACCATTTCGATATCCAAATGATGCCCCAAAGATTACTCTTCAAATCTGGAAATTCACTGTTCAAGTAGTGAAAATTAACCGACTTTAGGCTGTTATATCTTGTTGCTCAAAACTCCGAATTTAGTTCCATTTGTTGTGTTTGAAACGTTGTTTGGAACTCTAATTGTGTTACAAATTTCAAAGGCTGATTCACTTTCTATGAATTTTTCCGAATTTCCAAATATCGTCGAAAACCAAGACTGGTTCTGTCTTGCTTGTTTAAATCAGCAACTTTGAGCTGAAAAATGAATGCTTTCCATTTAGAATCTTGGAAAAATATCTTCTACGAACTTTTAGTACTTCGAACCTAGTTTCTGACAGTTTAAAGTTTTCTATTTTTGGACATGCCAAACTGAAGATCCGATTTTTCCAAGTTTATCGCGCAAAGCTGAAATTCACAATTTCTTGGAAAATGAGTTTTCGAGAACTTTTCATTATCTTTCAATATTGATCATCCGTTTTAAACTCATTTTCATGGAGGATGCAAGTTTCTCTTGTGACTTTAAATCCTCACTTTTGAATCTCGATTTTCGAGATATTAAAGCTCTTTTAAGACATTGTCTTAGTATTATGCAAGTGTACATTCTTCCTTGTTTGGCAAGGGGTTTGTAAGTATTTGTGAGTGATAGATAATTGTTATTTCTTCAAGCGGTCAAGAGGATCTTGAAGAGAATCTCGGAGCCGACCACTAAAGATCTTATTTTGCACTTACTCATTAGTTTGAATTGGTGAGTGTCAAGTGCATGAAT
Organism: Coffea humblotiana; assembly: GCA_023065735.1. NCBI lineage: Eukaryota > Viridiplantae > Streptophyta > Magnoliopsida > Gentianales > Rubiaceae > Coffea > Coffea humblotiana. The sequence goes on from JACYVW010000042.1 coordinate 53,125, forward strand.
AGTTGCCTATTATGTGAATTGCTTTTTATTGATTAAGTGATTTACAATTGTCAAGTCGAGTGTGTACTTTATCGCACTCGTTCTCTTTTAAATGAAATTATGATCGAATTTTGCTATGTGAATTGATAATCGACTCGTGTGAAATGATGTTGTTGTGAATTGTATTTGTGATTGTCGATTGGAGCGTTTTCTCATCGACTCATAATAGTAATTTAGGGGATACCCAAACTCATAGGCTAATCTTGTGACTCGAGCTGGCATGGGCTTGGTCGAGAAATTTGGTGAACCATGAGATATTTGTAAAGCTTGATCTATTTGAGAGATCTCGCTTGGCATACCCGAGTAGTATCGTCTTTTATAATATAAGAGCGGGCCCGGGACGGGAGGTGTAACAGTGAACGGGAATGAAGAGTTAGTGAAGTGCTACGGACTTAATACCCACCCGGTTGACGGAGTGTTATCACGGGAAATTATTTGATTGAGCCTTGGCGAAGCAAGTGGAATCTAGCTCTTGAGAGCTCCTGTATCCTTATTAAGTGTGTTAATGTTATTTATGAGTTACTTGAATTTTCTTGTTTTATTTCTCGTACAAATGCTATTACTACTTGAACTATGTGTTTGCATGTTTTCTTGACCTCACTGAGCGTCAGCTCACCCCATTAGCTTTGTTTTCCTTAATAGGAGCTTGGAATGGAAAGAATTTTTGGAGAAGCTGGTTTGATTACTTGTGATCAGTATTTTGGGTTGTGTTTGATTAGCTGACTTCTAGTGATGGTACTTTTGGAAAAAGTGATGTACTTTTGAGAACTTGTGCTGTAAGATTTGAATATTTATTTAAGGAAGCGACTTTTCTTCATTTCTACTTTTATTATTTGGTTGTTATCCTTAAGTTTGAATTGAATTGTATCGAGTCCTGGCGAGAGTTGGGCAGGCGTTCCGCGGATACCCTTGGGTTCGCCCTTGGGAGAAGTGGGGCATCACATCATCATTCGTGCTAGGTATTGTTTTCTATTAAATTGTTGGCTTTTTTCTTTTTCTATCTCAAATAGTTGGTCTGATACCTTAACAAGTTTCTTTTGATTGTGTGAGATTTGTTGTTTCCCAGTGGGCAAATTTACTATAAAGTGGTATTAGAGTTTTGTATAAGGTCTTGAGAAATTGAAAAATGGATCTGTATTATATGCAAGATTGTACCGTTTTTTATCTCTAATAGTAAAAATGACTTTGAGACTTGGAGGATTATGATGGAGAACTTTTATGACAGCTACTGGAATTTGGATATTGTCAAAACGAGATTCACTAAACTGGTAGCAGGCATGGAATCATCAAGCAATGTAACTAAAGAGTTAAAGAGGAATAGACAGTTGGATCGCAAGACATTTCACTATGTCAGTGCCAAAGTCCAAATACATGTACTCAAAAAATCGATACATGCAAAGTCAGCAAAAGAAGCATGGACAGTTTTTGTAAACTCTAATCGAGATGCTGCTAATGTGAGAAAAATAAGATTGCAGGAACTTAGGAGATAGTTTGAGTTGGCCCAAATGAAACCCACGAAATCAGTTAAAGATTTTATTGGAAAAATTAACGAAACTATCAATGATATGAGGCCCAATGGTGAGAATTTGGAAGGCGTTAGAGTTGTTGAAAAAGTCCTGCAATCTGTAACTATTAAATTCCACACCAAGAAGATGGTCCTTAAAGTCACAAAGGACCTTGATACATTATCACTTACTAAATTGGAAGGTGAATTGCTGATGTATAAGATGTCCTTGAATTAATAGCCATCAGATGCAGTAGAGGAAGTGTTACAAGCCAAGGTAGATCAATCAAACGGAAAAGATGAGATGAATCATCTGGATACAAATCAAAAGGACTAAAATTTTAGAGGCAGAGGACATGGAGGCAAAGTAACTTTCATGGTCATTGTAGAGGTAATTATTCTTACTAGTCTAGAAATAATTATAATAAGGACCAACAAAATAATCAGCAGTAGAATCAAAGGAATAATTTTCAAAGACGTGACAAATCCAATATTCAATGCTACAATTGTGATAAATTGATCATTATCAAAATGAGTGTATGTCTAATAAAGAGATGTATGCTAAAGTGGCTAAAAATAATGATGATAGATAGGAGACTTTGTTGTTTTCTAGCTCTGCAACTGAACAGTCTAAAAAGAATGACTGGTTTATTGATTCTAGCTGTAGTAATCATATGCATGGTAAAAAGAAGATGTTTTTTGTTTTGGATGAATCTTTTCAAACATATGTGAAATTTGAAAATAATGAAAAGGTGCTTGTTCTAGGAAAGCGGAAGATTAGAATTATCCTACAAGATGGCTCTTCCAATTATATAACTAATGTTTTCAATGTGCCAAGTTTGTATCATAGTTTGTTGAGTTTGGGATAACTATCTGAAAAAGTTATGATTTGCATTTTAAATATGATGATGGCATAATTAGTGATAAAAAATTGGGATTATTTGCCAAGGTAAGAATGAAATTTAGTCATTTGTGACCTTCTTTTCTTAACTGTGGTGATTTACCTTACTTTAATTCCATGATCTGTAATGATTCTTGGCTATGGTACATGCGCTTTGGGCATTTGAAGTTCGGAAGTTTAAAATTTCTTACAAGAAAGAAATTGGTTCTTGGGCTACCTTATATTGATTTTTCCGACAAGGAGTGTGAGTCTTGTATTTTGAGAAAAAAGCATAGGGATTCTTTTCCAAACAGCAAGGCTTGGAGAACTTATCAAACATTGGAGCTAATTCATTCAAATTTATGGATAGTTGAAGTCCCTTCCAATGGTGGTAGCAGGAATTTTATTATTTTATTGATAATTTTATTAGGAAGACTTGGGTGTATTTTTGCGAAATAAATCTAATACATGTGATGTGTTTAAAAAGTTCAAGTATTATGTCGAGAAGCAGAGTGGCTAATTTATGAAAATTTTGAGAACTGACAAAAGCACTGAATATCTTGTTTGTGATGATTATTTGGTGAAATATGGTATAAAATACTAATAGACAGTTATATATATACCTCAGCAGAATGATGTGGTAGAAAGAAAGAATACGACTGTGATGGACATGGTGAAATCTATGATGCACTCTAAAGGTATTCCTAAATCCGTTTGGGTAAAAGTGGTGTCTTGTGCTATTTATGTTTTGAATAGTTTGTCCTACCGATGTAATTTTGGGAAAACTCCATAGGAGGTTTAGACTAGTATAAAATTGGATATTTTTTCACTCCAAAGTATTTGGTTGCCTTGCATATGCCCATGTTTTAGATCCTTTGAGGAAGAAATTGGATGATAAGGTAAAGAAGTGTATTTTTATTTGCTATAGTCATGAGACTAAAGGATACAAGTTGTTCAATCCAGATACAAGGAAAGTAATTATTAGCAGGGATATGACATTTGATGAATGTGGTGCTTGGGATTGGTCTAGAAAAGATCTTGAGATATCACCAAAGCATCCATCTATTTTTCCAATCATGGGAGCAAGTTCTAGTAAGCAGCTAGTGGAGCAAGATGTGCAGTCTTATGGTGATCCTCAACTTTTTCTACTAGCAGGTTGAGACATCCAGTCAATCACAGAGAGAATACCACCTACTAGCTCGATTTGATGATTATGTTGTTGGAAGAGATAATGATTTGACATGCGCAGGGCATACATATAACATTAAGCTCATCCTAATCAAATTTTACATTTATAAACTCCTAAATACCCCACACGCGATTTATCGCAAGTATACGAATCGTGAGCGAGTATAGGGTATTAAGGGTCGATCCCACAAGGAAGATTGCAATTACCGGCACTACTAAAGCTTCTCTATTATTTAGACTATCAATGAAATATAAGAAATGAAACCTACTAAACTTATGCAAAATAACAAATGAAAGCTCCTTAGGTTGTGGTATCCCTAACTACTCATGCAAGTGCTATATTTGGATCATTGAATACTACTATCTAGGCTAGTTATGGTGTAATTTCCTCATGCATATGAAAGCTACTTTCGTAGTGAATCAATTATACTCATAACTAATCCATACCTATTCTCATGGTTATGAAATTAGCTACAAGTTCATTTCTTCAATGAAATTCAATGAAATTAATCACCTAAAACCACATAGGTGCACGTCTACTCTCGTGAGTGTACTCCCTATATTTAGCATTTCTTCAACCAGTGTTAAATCTCAATTTTCATTGCAGAAACAACACCTTAGATAATCACAATTAATGGTACCAGATTAATCATGATTTAAAGAGCCAAAGTGCTAAATAACTTGCTCAAATCATAGCAATCAAATAACCAAATAATAAACACTAATAATCATAGAAAGTTCAACCAAACCCAAGGAATAAAATTTAAAGACACATAATAAACATAAAATCCAGAACTGGTATATTAACCAAACTTGGAATCAAGTACAAAAGATAAAGAGTTGGAGAAGAGATAACCCATGTCACTTGAGCTTCAACTCCTCCTTCTTCATCTCCATCTTCATCCTAATCTAGCCAATATACAAGAGTGGATGAACAACTAGCTAAACTATCCTACACTAACACACAGAAAAAATGGAAGAACTACATCTCTGCACTCTCCAAGCTTCCTCCGTATGATCCTCTATTCTTTCTTGCAATGGTTTTGGCTATTTAATGATGAAAGGTGGTCAAGGAATGAGGTCTACACTTTTTCCCTTACAGCTGATAATGTTTCTCACATGTCTAGCATTACATGTGACTTAGTGGAGGTGAAATTGAGTTTTCTGCGTAAGAGCAGCCTTCTCTGACCACAATCCGGCCAGAAATCTGGCCAGAAATCCGGCCAAGTTTCGGCCGGATTGATACAGTACCTTTTGGTGCAATTTCTGCTCAATTTCCAGCTCTGCTCCGATTTTACCTCAACTTCAACTGAACTCTTGACCAAAACATAAAACTTGTAGCCCTTTGAGTTAGCTTTCCAATGCATCAAGAATCACCTCATTTGGATTTGTGTGGGCTGATAAATGACCGAAATACCCTTGACTGCTCATTGCCCTGTTTTAGCTTCGACTATTAGAAATTGGTTACTGTAATTCGACTTTTTGACTTGCAAAACCTTCAAACTCGATTTCGATGTCTTCACCAAAGTTGTAGTTCTATCTCTTATCTTCAAATTGGTTTATGAATCATCTCAATCCGATTATTGTAGCTCAAGATACAGCCAAAATACCACGAGGTGTCAAACCAGTCAAAAATGCACAAAATCCAAGTAAAAAGTGATAAAAACCTCATTTAATCACTTAAGAACATTTTTCACCAATTATAGCCAAAATGATTCATTTTCCTCCAATAATATAACCAAAGTGACTAAAAATAATATAAAATGTCATACAATTATTACGTAAATTAGTCACTTATCATGATTTATCTCATGAAAATATTGTGAATTTTGCTCTTTTTCTAGATTGTGATCCTACCTCATTTGAGGAAGCTATCAACAATGACCATTGGGCTTGTGCAATGGATGAAAAAAATTCATACTATTAAGAAAAATGATACATAGGAATTGACTACTATCTTGCCTGAGAAAAAGCCAACTGGAGTGAAATTGGATTATAAGATCAAATATAAACTGACAAGATAGGTGGATCGCTTTGAGGTTGGTTGTCAAAGGCTATAAGCAAAAGGCATTATTTTAAAGTTTTTGCACCATTTGGCAGACTTGAAACTATTCGTGTGATTATCTCACTTACTGCCAATAATTATTGTAAAATTCATCACATGGATGTGAAATATGCTTTCTCACATGATTTTCTTGAAGAAGAAGTATATATTGAGCAATCTGCAGGTTATGTTAGAAAGGGCCAAGAAGACAAAGTTTATAGATTGAAGAAGGCATTATATAGGTTGAAACAAGCTGCCAGAGCTTGGTATACTCGCATGAAACCTATTTTATTTAGCATGGTTTTCTGAGATGCCCATATGAGCATACTTTGCACATCAAATTCAACTCTGAAGAAGATGTTCTTATTGTATGCTCGTGACTTGCTATTTACTAGCAACAATCCCAAACTAATTTTTGAATTCATGAACGTCATGATTAATCAATTTGAGATGACATATTTGGGATTAATGTTTTATTTTTTTATATTGAAGTTTGTTAGTTGGATGATGGAATTTTATTTCATAGAGAAAGTATGTAGATGAATTTTTGAAGAAGTTTAAGATGGATGTGGCTAAATCAATGATGATCTTGGTTGAAGAAAAATTGAAATTGACCAAAGATGCCACTAGTGATTTTGTTGAAGTTACTTATTTCAGGAGATTGGTGGGGAGTCTTAGGTACTTAACTTCTATCAGGGTTGGCATCACTTATGGAGTTGGTTTAATTAGTAGATTCATGAAATCTCTATGCCAATCCCACTTGCAAGCTGCCAAAAGGATTTTGAGATATGTTTGAGGTACACAGTCTGACAGTATATTTTATGCATTTTTACATGGTGGCAATCTTGTTGGACATACTAACAGTGATTGAGTTAGTGATACAATACAAAGGAGGAGCACTTCTACGTATGCATTTTATTTGAATTCTAGTGTATTTTCCTAGTCTTCAAAGAAATAGCAGGTGGTTGTTTTATCTACAATAGAAGCGAAGTGCATGGCTGTTGCGAGCAGTGCTACTTAAGCACGTTGGTTTTGGAGAATGTTTGGGTTTCTACAACACAAGTAAGATGGCCCTGCCAAGATATTTGTGATAACATGTCTGCTATTAAGTTGTCGAAAATCCTATTTTTCATGGGTGCAGCAAACACATTGATATCAAGTATCATTTTATTCATGAGTTGGTTCAAAATCAAGTGATTGTCATTGATTATTGTAGATGTGAAGATCAAGTAGTTTATATTTTGACAAAACCACTCAAGTTGGAGATGTTCGTAAAGTTGAAGAAAATGCTCGACATAATGAAAATTGAGGGTCTAGATTTAAGGGAGGCATTGTAGGAGTTAAATGAAGACTATTATTATTTGTTAGTTTCTTAGTTATGTTTAGTTGGTTGGACTAGTCCAAGTCCGTGCCATTGTGGTTTTCATTTTCAATTCATATTAGTTCTTTACCTTTTTGAAAACTTAGGCCCCATTTGATAGGAGAGTTTTTTGGGTGTTTATCTAAAATTTTACTATAATTGTATAATTTGTAAAAGAACTGTTTAGGATGTGTAAATTTTTTTTCCTTTTTCCTTTTCTTTTCTTTTCTTTTTTCTATTCTTTTCTCTTCTCTTCTTCTCCACCACCCCCATTGATCTTCCTTCTTACTCCCACCCTACAACCAATAGTTGATGCCAGCACCTCCGTTGGCAACCAACATCGACAATACTATTTTTTTTGGCTTTTTTCTCTCTCTTCCTCTCCTCATTCCTTCTCTTTCCTTCCTTATCCCCTCTCCTCTCTTTCCTCTTCCCTTCCTTTCCTCCTCCTCTCCTTTCTCCCCCGAATCATGCGAGAGAAAGGGAGAGGGTGGTGAAGGAGTGAAAGGAGAGGAGAGGGGGAGAGAGAAAGGGAGGAGGAAGGAGGGGAGAGAGGGAGAAGAGAAATATAGAAAAAAAGGAGGCCAGCGTTGGCCGGCGACGGATGTGGTGGTGGGTTGAGATAGGGGGAGGAAGAAGAAAAAAGAAAGAAGGGAAGATTTTTTTGTGTTTTTTTTAGGTATTTTGAGATGCGTGTTTCAAAAATTTTAAGAAATTTTTTTGATATTGCTATAACTATAGTTGTTAAAAAACTTGTACGAGAAAATTTCGGTAAAAAACTAATTTTCAAAGCAAGTCCTTAGTGTCTATAAATACTAGTAGTACTGATGTATTGAGGTGTGAGTACCAAGAGTCAAAAAAATTAATTTTAATAAAAAAATTGAGAAGTTTGTCTCCTAAAGCTTCTGTCTTCCTTCGTTTCTTCAGCCCACGTTGCTTTACTTTCCATATTAGTGCGACTTCCCGTGCTACGCACAGTGCTGACATTATTGAAAGAAATTAAAAGAGAGGGTGAATTTTAAAAAAAATTGTACCAACATAATTAAAATCTAAGATTTGTCTAGCAATAATTCAAAATATGATAAAATGTATACATCATTCAAGAACTGCATTTTACGGAAGATGGACCTTGAAATAATAATAAAAATTTTATTGGAAAATGAATGACATATGGATAGAAATGAATGTAATAAGATGTTTCATTCGATTCAAAATGAAATACTTACAAACATTATAGATTCAATTTTATTATCTTATACGAATGTGTGAACATTTTTCACACCAATTAACCTTTAGTACGAAAGCCAATATTGGTAGTTTAATTGACTCTATTGAATTTTGTGAAGTTTGTACTACAAAAAATGTCCAGTAAGACTTGTCTTTCTTGAAAGTGAACTTATTGAACCTTTTGAAATATTTCAATGGGGTCAGTGTGGTGTAGACTTCGTTTTGTGATAAGTTGTTTTCTCCTTTGCAATCTTATAAGTTTGGAATTGATGTGCCATTGAAATCAATGACGGAGCCAAGGGGGGCTGACGGGGCCATGACCCTATTAAATTTTGAAAATTTTAATTCATATTGTGTGTGTGTGTGTGTGTCTATATATATATATATATTTTGAATAATAGCTTTTTATTCATAGAGGCATAATCTTACAACCCATAGCAGGGAGCACTGCTCTCATATTTCAATACACCGACCCTAGCCAACCCTAGTTCGAATAGATGGCACACCTAGTTTATCCAACTGTACTTCCCCTCGAGCCAATGAGGGCAGTTTGTCTAATGTGTCATAAATGCGCATGGGCTCATGAGGATGGGACACCTCCATATTAGCTAATATGTCCGCCACCTTATTCGATTCTCGATAGCAATGCGAGAATCGAGAGCCCTCCGCCACCTCTACCCATATGCGCTCCACCGTCCTTCGAATATTCCAAGGACAACGAAACTGTCGCTATAAGATGCCAACCAAAATAGAGGAGTCTGATTGCACGAAGATTCGATCAAATCCCCTCTCAATGCACAAGTTGATTCCTATCAAAACTACCTGAGCTTCTGTACATAGACTGGTCAACTCGCCTAAAAAAGCTGAATACGCAAGAATGAGGCCTCCATCTAAATCCCTTAGTGCACCACCTCCCCCACACACTCCCGGATTTCCCTTAGAACAGCCATCTGTATTAAGCGTTAGCTCACTGGCCATGCCTGCTGTCCAACACAGAAGTTGGAACTTGTACACCGGACGTGACTAAGAGATGTGGTCATAAAATTGATGAAATGTCTGCCCTTCAACTTGCTACGAGAATTGTGTCTCAAACGCTGTCTTAACATCCTGGGAAATGGCCCAGCAGATATCCTTGCTACGCATTTTGCCGCCTTCAAAAACAGCTTTATTCCTTGCCTTCCAAATATTCCAACAAATGAAACTCGGCAGAATTTTAACTATAAACTACCTTTTACAGGCTAACTAGGATGGGACCAGCCACCATGATACCAGTTGAGCCCGTATACTCTCATTCGACAAGACTAGGCTGCACACATAGTTAAAATGAGTCAAACCTCCAAGACCGTTTGTCCCCCAGAAAATACATGGTCAAGCGATTCCTCCCCCGCAACTTCACAACAATGACACTTGGACAATAAGTGAAAACCCATGTGCCTCAGAACGTCATCCAGAGGCAGCCTACGCATCAGCAGTCGAAGCATGAAAAATGAGATTTTCAACGGAACACGATCATGCCAAATTTGAGAGAGTACAACAAAACTGGCACGAGCCTGGTGAACCTCTTGAAATGCTGATGCTAATGAGAAAACTCCAGACTTTGACGGCATCCAAACAACCTCGTCCCCTCGCCCTGCCTTCGGCACAGGTATTCGCATCGCCAGGGTGACCACATCTGGGGGAAGTTCCTGAGCCAATTGCTGTCCATCCCATCTACCATCGAGTATGAAATCCGCAAAAGAAAGACTCGGAACACTAGTCATCTTCAGATACAGAGCACCAACGCCCAGCCAATTATCATACCAGAAACTACACGCCCCCTCATGTACCATATATATGAATTAACCACCTTTAAATTAATTTTTTCTTCAAAAAAACTTATTTATTTTTTACCTACCTTTATAATTAAAGTTAATATTTGATATTTTTAGATGTCATATATTTAAATAGATGAAATTTATTTTGAACATAACATATAAAAATAATTTTGTTAGGAAAAATTCTGGTTTCCCATGAAAAAAATCCTGACTCCTTCACTGATTGAAATGCTTGCAAATGGGATTCGTCCATGGTGAAAGTATGATACATAGTCTTTCTTTTTCTCATTGTATTGGTTTATGTGGATGACAAATGAAAATGGGTTAGTCATTATCAGTTTTGTGAATGATTATGAGAGTAAAATACGTTATAACAATAAGATATGTGGAATTGTTGGAATTATAATTCAAACGGGTTCCTAAGTTTTGGATATGTGATTTTCGTAGTGATGAGTTTCTTAAATTATCAGTTGGTTATTACTATCAGTGGTGTGATAAGTGTCAAACTTGATTTGGGATTTGTAGATGTGATTTTGCAGGGGTGATTATTATCCGTTAGTTAAAATTTTGGAGTTTTGATTTTTGTGGGTTAGTGGATCACGTAAATTGGCAAGTAGGAAGGGTTAAGGAGAAGCGAAAAGGATTACTGAATTAGTATTAAAATAAATCTTCGTCGGAAATTTTCATTGGAAAGTACAATAGGCTAGACTTTCTGTGAGTTCTAGCATGTACTTATATTTGAAATTATAATAAAAAAGTATATTTGAATAAAAAAATAAATTTATCAAAAAAACATAAATCTAAAATTTCTGACGCTTGTGAAGACTCCTAGTACATATAGATATAGATTCCACTACCAAGTTTCTTTTGATTGTGTGAAATTTATTATTGTTTCTTGTGGGAAAATTTACTAAGTGCCTGAAGGAATGTTATAAATATCACTAAAAGGATGATAAATTTTACCAAAAGTTTATTTGATCATAGAAAGGTAGTTGTGAATTTCACTAAAAGAATGTAAAATTTTACTTAAAAACTGGTATGTTTTGCATGAAAAAATGGTAGAATTTGTTAATAAAGTAATAAATTTTGCTTGAAAAAGCAATAAGTCATATAAAATAATGGTAAGTTTTGCTTCAAAATTAGTAAGATTGTTAATAATGTAGTAAATTTTACTAAAATAGTAGTATGATTTGTTAATGAAATCAAAATTTCTTCTTGAAAAAGTAATAAGTTTTATATAAAAAGTGATAAGTTTTGGAGAAAAAGTGATAATTTTTACTAAGAATCTAGTAAGATTGTTATTTAAAGAGTAAGTTACATAAATTATGAAACCAATTTCTTTTATACAAAATCTTGCTATTGGTTGTACTAAATTTACTGTCACAATTTTATCCCCAGTGAGACCTAGAATAGCATGCTAAAACACATACGTTTGCATCACTTTAACCACACATTTTTGACTTGTGGTAACTCGTCGTCACTTCAAATTTTGCTTACACTTCAAGGAATTTTAAGCTTCTGTTTTTGGTGTTTGAGGAAGATTTAAATTGTGCTTTCCCAAAATTTTACCATACAAATCCTCCTCTTGGTGGTTCTTTGGATAAAGATGGTTTACTCTTTGACCAGGCAAGTTCTCGGCTTATCATCCAGTTTGGCAATCCAGGGATCCATCTTTTGTATTTAAAAGGCTGTGGCAGCCTAGTGACACGGTTCCCACGGGTCCGATCTTATGCTTCTGCCATCTCTTTGGGGAAAGGAAAGGTTGAACTAGCATACCTCTTAATTTTTGTTTATAAGTTTGCTAGTCCCCCTTGGGCTTTGTGACATGGTGATAATTCAGCCCGCGACACTACTATATCAATCCAGACCCATTTAAATTTCTTTTAGTTAAGAAGTACTATAAAAAAATAGAATCACTTCTCTTTTTTTTTGCTCAGATCAATAAACTCATGAAATATCTCAATTTATATATTTTTTGAATGTGTTTATCTAGACCAATACACGATTTTCTTTTAGTCTTTTTAGGGTTGGGTCTAATCTTAGGAGGTCTAGGAGTGGTATTACTTCCCAATCTAATTTATTCTGCCTTTTCATTGGGATTGGTTCTTGTTTGTATATCTTTATTCTATATTCTATTAAACTCATACTTTGTAGCTGCTGTACAATTGCTTATTTACGTAGGAGCTATAAATGTTTTAATAATTTTTGCTGTGATGTTCATGATTGGCTCAGAATATTACAAAGATTTTTATCTTTGGACTATTGGGGACGGAGTTACTTCGGTGGTTTATACAGGTCTTTTTATTTCACTAACTACTACCATTCTAGATATGTCATGGTACGGTATTATTTGAACTACAAAATCAAACTAGATTCTAAAGCAAGATTTGATAACTAATAGCCAACAAATTAGAGTTCATTTATCAACTGATTTTTTTCTTCCATTTGAACTTGTTTCAGTAATTCTTTTAGTTGCTTTAATAGGTGCAATTGCTGTAGCTCATTAGTAATCAATAATAAAAGAGAAATTCAAGTGTATAATATTTGTTATATGTGATTCAATCGAATCGATTGCATTTTTATTTAGATTGAAATTAATAAGATTGATAAGGAGTTGGTTAATGATGCTCAAACATGTACTTGTTTTGAATGCCTATTTATTTTCTATTGGTATCTATGGATTGATCACAAGTCGAAATATGGTTAGACCTCTTATGTATGTGTCTTGAACTTATATTGAATGCAGTTAATATAAATTTTATAACATTTTTTGATTTTTTTGATAATCGTCAATTAAAAGAAGACATTGTCTCAATTTTTGTTATTGCTATTGGGCTATTGGTCAGGCTATTGTTTCATGAATTTATCATAATCGAAAATCAACTCGTATTAACCAATCAAATTTGTTGAATAACTATTATTAATCATATAAATTCTAATATTCATAAAGGAATTCGAATTAGTATGTTTGCTATATTAAATTAAAGTATGACCTTATTTTCATAAACGTAAGAAATCAAAGTAGTTTGGACCTCAATCAATCCAGAAGTAGATTTATTCAAAAAATTCTGATAACTTGTTGATTCATCTGGTATCTAAATATAGGATTTGTTAATAAGTTTACTGGGTTGACAATTTATGACTTTCCAAAATGTATAGATTCAATGTCATTCAGTAAAGATTTATGATACTCTCTCTCCTATGAGAGCTCTTTCTCTCTCTACGAGAGCTTTTCCCCCCAATAGTGGGAGCCAAAAACTTTCCAACTCTGCAAACTTTTTCAAACTTTCAAAAACCCAAAAACATAGTCTCAGACAAGGAGCAAACAATTAGATACTTTGCAACCAATCAAGGTGAATCTTTCCGCATTTCCAAACAAAAACAATAGTAAGTGCTGATTGCTATCGGAACAGCAGTTTGCCCAGGGTCCAGGAGCTTCGACATCTTAAAAACAAGCTGGTCGGAGCTACGAAGATGGAACGTCACAGTACGGAAATTTGCAGCCATAAATGCATGCTTACTTAAAGCCAGGATTTCACTTAGGTTTTCTTTCTTAACCTATTTCTCTGCATTAATTACATTTATTGCTCTCCTTTTTTCTTCCTTTTCTTTGTGTACTTGATTCTGGTCTCCCAGAAAGGCATTTACCTAGTGGAAGTACGCAGATTTGAGTGCTCATCTGTATAAATTTGGTTAGATCCTGTTCATACCTACAGAGAAGTGGGATTCCACCTAAATATCATATTACTACTATGGCGGAAGAGTTGACTGAAATTATGCAAAAGTTTGCCTTAAATAGCCATGAATACAGTGTGACTGACCTAGATGAAGGAGATGCTTGCATAGGCAGGCAGGAATGCCAGACCAGTCTGTTGGGGAGAATCAGGGGAGATAAGATAGCTAATTTTATTGGGGTTAAAAATTTTGTGGCAAATGCTTGGGGTTATCCGAAAGATCTCAAGGTGACTGAGCTAAGGCCAAACTTCTTCCAGTTCGGAATTAAGGGGGAGGAAACTAGAGAAAGAATAGTCAATGGAGGGCCTTGGATTTTAGATAACCAGATACTTGTACTGAGTAAGTGGTACGAGGGGATTGAGGATGATCCTAATGCCTTCAGAATAGCTCCACTATGGGTTCAAATGTGGAACCTTCCTTTACATTACATCTCTAAGGAGGTAGGGAAGAAAGTAGGTGCAGTGTTTAAGGAAGTTAGGGAAGTAGTTATTCAGGAAAATAGAGGTAAAGAAGGAAAGCATCTAAAGGCACAGGTCATGGCTGACATTTTTCATCCATTGCTTCGTGGAACAACAATCAAAATGAATGGACTAATGAGATGGATTAAATTCAAATATGAAAGGTGTCCTGACTTTTGCTACACATGTGGGATTATAGGCCATAATGAAAAGGCCTGTAAGTCAAAGATATCAGTAGAAAATGGTCAGCAAGAGAACCAGTATGGTCCATGGTTGAGAGTAATTTTGGGAAATCTTCACCCCAAAAGGAGAATAACAACTACAAATCTCCTTCCAAAAGGCAATACTGGGGGGTGGAAAATGGGGAACTAGTGAGGAAAGACTCAAAGCGGCAGGAAGAGGAACATGAATCCACAGCTCCAAGGGGGAAGGAAAATCTGGAAGGAAGTGATAAGGAAATAAATAAACCAAAGGAGAAAGTGGACTTTATACCAAGGAAGTTGAATGAGGAACTACAGGTACAGATTCTGGTCAGCAAGGAAAAGAGAGGAGGAAGTCATACAAGTAGTGGCAGTGTGGAGGAAATAACAAATGAGGAAGTCCAGGCAGGAGCTCAACCATCCAGCAGTAGCAAAATTGTGAGGACCCGTAAAATTTCCTTCTTTTATATCATTTAATTCTATTTCTTTTCATCCATTTTCTTTATTTTATTTTACTACCTTAATTTTCTAGACATTTTATAAGTGAATATAGTTTTTAAATTATTTTTCTAGTATAAGTTAGTTCGTGTTAATTTTGAAGTGTATTATGGACGTGGGATCTGCTAGTGCGACAAATGCGGTAAAATTTTGTTTGTAAGATGAAGTTTTGTGTACTGGAATATTAATTTCAAGGTGCTAGGAGGTAATTAGAGGTTAGCTAGAGAGATTAACCATTAGAAGAAAGAAAATAAGATTAAACCCTAAAGGTGTCAAGTGTCGCGACCTGATTAGAAATTTGACTTTGACCTAATTCTCACCTTTACTAAATATCAAATTTTGACCAAAATCATCTTCATTTCTTCATTGAGCTGGCTGAAACTTTGAGGGAGGAAAAGAAGAGAGAAACTTCATCTTGCACCATCCTTCTTGCTCCAATCTTGAATTCTAACCAACCAAATTTCAAACCACTCCATAAAAATTGTTTGCTAAGGAGATTCCAAGGTATTGGTGGAGGGATTTGTGAAGGGAAAACCCTAAGCTATTATATTTCTTGAGGTGTCAAGGTACTTTGCTTAGAAATTTCCTCTTTGTTCTTGATAATGGTAAATTAGTGGTTTTAGTGGCTAAATATGCTATTTTGTGGAAGAATTTCTGGTTTGAGGTAGAGTTTTGATAAATTTCAGATTTAATGGTGATTTTTCTGTCCTTATATGATGAGTAATGGTTGGCCATGATTTCCTAGCTTTAACATGTGAAATATCTAGTGTTTAAGTGCTAGTTTACTTTACCCAAAGAAATTTCAGTTTTAGGGTTTCAATTTGGGGACTTTCTTGTGAATGCTCTTGGAGCTATTAATTGGCTCAAATTGAAGGGTATTGTGGCCCTAATTAGATGTGTTTTATCACCTATGAATTGTATGTACAATTGTGGTTGAATTGAATTGAGATTGGTGTTGACTTGTAGGGTGGAAAAGTAAAGGAAAAACAAGGGAAGTGCTACTGAATTTTCGCAGGAATCCTTGAGCAGTTTTGGGGAATTTCCTATATCTTATTGGAGAAATATCAGAATTAAGTTTTGTTTGTTGCGTTTTAAACTAGATTCATAGAGCTATAAACCATAAAAATTTCAGCCCCTAGTTCTGCCTGTGTGATTTATGGTGATTTTCCAAAGTTGACTGAAATTACATACCTGTTCTGTCTTTTACTGGATGAAGCAGCGACTTGAGGCTCAAATTTGACTGACTTGTGATTTGAATCTTATAAATATGTCTTCTGAGAAATTGTACCCCTTTGAGTCCATTTTCCGACGGTGTAAATTTTATCAATTTTGGACTTAAGAATTTTGAGATATGATTTTTTCAAATGGTGGTGCGCAAAACTGGAAAATTCTGTTTTCTTAAGAACAATGCTTACTTTCATTTTGCACTTTAAGTTTGGAATTAGTAAATCATTGTAGGTATGGTTTGGTAGAAAGTGAGGGGTTTTGGGGTCATTCACGTTCTTAGGACCAACCGTTACCCTTTTTACTCCAAAACCACCTTTATCTCTTTGTATTAGTAGTTCACTTGGGGTAACCATATAACTCGTAGTTGAGCCTCAATTGTGCATTCCGTTTACTGGATTGTGAATGCGGAAACCCTAATTTTCTTGTCTTGGTTATTCTAGGATTTCTCAGTGATTAAACCCTACTCTGGGTGAAGACTTTTGACGTATCTTTATTGAATTGGTGAGTGTACCACTCCCCTCAATTGTTGCGTAACTTGGTATATGTGCTTGTAAAGTGTGACTTGAATGACTGTATCACCTGTTTATTCTGTATGAGACGAGAGTGTATTTTATCACACTTGTTCTCTGGCCTGTGTGACTTGTTTCCTGTATACACTTGAATCTGTTACCTGTACCTGATGTAATGTCGTTTGGACGCGTATCCAACGACTTCCTGTGCCTGTTAAATCTGAGCTCAACCTCATGGGTAGTTACTTGATTCGAGCCAGCAAGGGCTTGGTCGAGGAGATTAACGACCCATGGTGCCTGTTCTTGGGAAATCTTTGGGTATTGGAGACTCTGGATTTCCAGTATAACTCGAGTATTACCATTCCTGTTCCTGGTTTGGCGTTCGGACCCGGTAAGGGGTATGTTTTGGTGAACGGGATTTGGCGTTCTAAGAGGAGTCTACGGACATGTTTGTTTCATTAAACGTTGACGGAGGGTCAACGAGTTTGGATCAAGTACTGCAATGGAATTTGGCTCCTGAGAGCCACCTGTATCCTTTCCATTTAAGATGTTTATTTATTTCTTATGTGCCGTGTCTATTTGAGTAAAGGAAAGTAAATTTCCATGGTTCATGATTGCTTGTGTTTTTGGGTACCTCATTGAGCGTAAGCTCACCCCCTTCCGTCACCTTTGTTTTCCTTAAAGGGTTCAACATGTTGGAAATCATGATTTTGAAGAAAAGAGTAGAGTTAGTGATAGACATCCCTTTTGATTATGCTCCCTCTATATAAGAAAACCCTAATTGTACTTTGAGCAAGCATCTCCCTTTGACTTGTACAGTTCCAACGTATGTATATAAGTATTTATTCATGTTTTCTTCGTGTATTTGTTGACAAAATGTATGCCCTATGGGTCTCTATGAACTTTTCTTGTATTTGTTAGAAAAGTCGGGCGAATTCGGAACTTGAACGAGGAAAGAAAAAAGATTTGGCGGGAAACTGTTCAAGGGGAATCCGGCCATATATCCGGCCAGTTCTTGGCCGGATAGGTGGCTGGATTGACAAGGGCTTTTGAAAAATTTTGGATCGAGCTACTGCCTCCAATCCGGCTAGATCTCGGCCGGATTGTGACGTGGCAGTCACTGTTCATTTTCAGTTTTGTATTTTTGTTCTTTCGTTATTCGTTGCGCATGAATCATTGATCACAGTGTTATCGATCAGTATAGTTTAGCCTTTGTGTTCTTGGCTTAGTAGTTTCCGATTGTTTGTTTCCTTGGGATTCTACCGGGCGTTAATTTAGGGATCGCGAGCATTTTGACTCCGTAGTCCTGGCGAGAGTTGGGCAGGCGGTCCGCCAAACCCTTTGGTTCGCCTTAGGGCAAGGTGGGGCTGTCACAAAATGATGGAGCTTTTTGCAAGAAATGGAAAGATGCAAAAAACAAGAATTTCAAGGAAATAGTGGAGATGATGAAGTAATGGTGGACAGGGAGCTGCAAGAACCAAAGCAAAAATCTGGTCTAACTATCCAAGAGGACAGCAGTAACATGATTATGCCAAGTGAGGTACAAGACAAACCTGTGAGTCAAAGCAGCAAAAGCACTCAAGTAGAACATCCTCAGAGACAGGAAAGGAAAATAAGGAAAACAGCAAGGATATCATCGGGAAGGGGAATGAAGGTTTTGCAACAGATTGATGGCAATTGTCTGAGCCAAGTAGGAACGACCAAAAGGAAATTGGCATTGGAGGATGAAAATATGACAGACACTGAGACCATTGAACACATTTACAAAAAAAGCAAAGGGGGAGACCAAGAAATGTAAATAGAACGATCAGAGGAAGGGTGGGTGCCAGCCTTCACTGGACCCCAAGTGATCATTGAAGGTTATGGTGTGGGAACTGCCAAGGTGCAGGGAGCCCCTTGACAGTTCCCCACTTGAAGGAGTACAAGAGACTCCTCTCCCCAGAATTGATGTTTCTATGTGAAACTAAGAATAGGAAACAATATATGGAAAAGATTCAAAGGGTCCTAAACTATGAACACATCTATATAGTGGAATCAATGGAAAGAGCAGGTGGTATGGTACTATACTAGAGTGCACACACCAAAGTACTGTAGGTGCAACACACGGCCTTCACTTTAGAGGCTCATATAGAGGACCAAGCAGCAACTGTGACGACCCCACCTCTCCCTTAGGGCTTACCCTAGGGTTTGGCGAGTCGCCTGCCCAGCTCTCGCCAGGACTCACTCACTAGGGTTCGAGAAAGAAAATGTACATCCATTTCAAATAATACCGCAACAAGTTCAAACTTAATATATACACATTGATATTCAAATCCAAATACAAGACTCTACACACCTTGATACTTTAACGTGGTTAATTCGAGTACAACAAACTCTAGTCAGGCGCTAGCGCGAGTACAACTTCAAAATTTAAAACAACTAGACTACGCTAGTCTTTATAACTCTCGCGCCACGCTCGTACCCCCTGTAAAGAAAACAAAACTAACGGATTGAGGTAAAGCTCAGTGATGTTCCAAATTATCAAATTGTTCATCAAATAACGTAGAAATAGCACAATAGCGAAATAGCTAGCAAAACAAGCCAAGAAATGAGTATAATACTTTATATAGTCAACGATAAATATTCCGCAGTTCACCATATAAGGATACAGTTGCTTATATAACGGCTCCACCATAGCTTGATCGATTGGTAGTTGACACTCCATCAACTTTCAAGTAAGGTAACTAATCCAGTAGAACACCACTTAACTCCAATCTCCGTCCACTGACCAAACCCTCTACCGGGCCCGAACTCCACAATAAACACTGGTGGTAATACTCGAGTATACCGATTAGTCGAGGAGGTAGCACTCCACTCGACAACACTAACTACCCAGGGTTCGTTATCTAATCGACCAAGCCCTTGCCGGCTCGACTCGATTAACTAGCCACAGGGTTTCTGGAATTCCAGATAAATCACAATTCATATGCACGTATATCATTTAAATGGAACTCAAAGATCGAGAACAAGTCATATTAGGGCAAGTGCGATAAAGTACACGCTTGCCTTCTCAATCCACTCATATAACATGTAAGCATCTCATTCAAGTATTAAATACAAGTATCAAGTGCAATTAGGTATTTGGAAGCACTCACCAAAAGATGTAGTGCTTTTAGTGATCACGTCCAGGTAGTACTCCTGGTTTGGAGTCCAAATCTGCGATAAAATATCGTTTAAGAGCTTTGAAAATCGATTAAGGTTCGAAACTTAGACGTTTCGTTTAACGAGAATCAAAAAACTGAAATTCATTTGGAGCATATACGTAAAACTCTTGCTCGCTATACACACTGTGAAACTTGGTAGCAATTATACTTTGAAATACCATTTAAATCAAGGAACGAGGAAAAATATTTCTATTAGTTGTAAATTTCATTTTTCCAAGGGTACACGTTTCGGCCGAATTTCAACTTATATACCTCCACAAAAGGGAACTCGAATAACCTAGGCAAATCGAGTTAGATTCATCCTCAAGGCTTTATCAAGGCGAGCGTAATTCTACTTAACCTTCGCGTGCCAATTTGGGCGGCACGCCCTTTGTGTTTACCAATTTTTCCAGCCATTTATGGCTTCCTTCTTTCCTTAATTCAGCCCCACAATAATACAGAAGTAATGATACTAACATAGCCCTTCCAATAAGCTCCAAAATCACCCAAATACAATACAAGTGCAATAGTACAATCAGAAATCAATTTGAAGACACAAACTGAACGGCAGATTTGATATCCCGTAGCATTTTAGTCATAACTGGAGCTACGTTTATCGAATCAGGGTGAATCTTATACCGTTTCGAAGCTAAGACAGAGGGGCACAACTTTCATGAAGGCATCTTAACCTAATTCACAGTTATCTAGGTCGAATTGCAATTCCCAGATCCAAAAGTTCTTAATCAGTCTAGTTGTCAGCACTGACTTTAACCGGCAATAACTCAGGCTACACAACTCCGTTTGGGGTTTTTCAGAGGCGTTGGAAAGCTAAAACATAGGGCTACAAGTTTTGTGTTTTGGCCAAAAGCTAATTGGATACGAATCAGGGTGAAAAACGCAACCCAAACTGGTGAATTCACAAAACTGTTTACGAATTGCAGCTTGTGGCAGTAAGGGTATTTCGGTCATTTCACATCCTACCGTGCTCCGATTGAGCTGAAATTTTACAGGCAGCTATAAAACATCATTTCTACAACTTTCATGTTTTGACTAAGCCTAATTCGGCCTCCATCATGGCCGAATAGAACTGGGCAGAACAGGGCATCATGGAACTCTAATCTGGAATTTATGAAGTTATGGTGTAAACTTCACTTTTCTAGCTTGAACACTACTTCAACCTCCTATACAAGATTATAGACACCATAGCCATCTAACAACAAGATTTATGATTGAGCAATTCAAAACCCTAACTCACAAACCATCACCACAATTATCAAAACTACTAGAATAGCTATCATTAACCAAGAATCTAAGTTGCTACACAACTTAAGCAAGATTAAGGGAAAAGAAATAGGATGAGCAGCCATACCACCTTACTAAGATGCTTGCAAGAGTTATCCTTCACCTTTCCTTCCCAAACTTGAGCACCCCTAGCTTCCTAAGCTCCTAATTTGGAAGTTAATCGGTTTAGATTTCTTGATTCTTCACTCAAATGAGCTAAACTCAAGATGAAAATGGAGTTTCTTCCCTTGTTTTTTCTTCCTCAAGCACGGCTGGAATGGCAGAAATGAGAGGCAATTGAAGTGATTTTTGGTGATAAATATGAAGGAAATTAGTTGGTCAACAACCATGGGATGGCCGCCACTTGTCACTATGATTTTTCATCTTGAATTTTTTTCTTTTCCTTTCTTTTTCTAGTCAATAATTTCGGCTGGCTCACAAGCTCAATTAGGGCTGATATTTTGGCCTAATGACAATGAGATTAAGTTAATGAAGTGGTGGTTAAGTGGGGTGTTCAATCGGTAGTGAACGGTACCGGCCGGTTCAAGCCGATTTTTCCTTAAATCGCGTACACTAGGGTTTTAACTTCTAATTCACTAATTATTATTATCACTTCTAATCACACATTTAATATCATCTAGAATATACTCTTAATCACTAAATTTAGTATACGCTTCGTACCGATTACTCACACCACGAAAAAACGTAAAAACCCTAGTTTGTCGTAACGGTGAAAGTAAAACGGAAACCCTTGGTTCTATGATTATTTGTGGCTATTTGGGAAGTGAGTGTGTAGTAAAGCTATTGTAAAGTAATAATTTCCAAATTAAAGGGAATTTTAAGAAAAATATAAGGGATTTTACACGTCCTCACACTCTCTCCCCCTTAAGAGAATTTCGCCCTCGAAATTCGTACCTTTTGTTGTAAACAGGTCTGGATACTTTTCTTGCATGTCTTTCTCTAGCTCCCAGGTTGCTTCCTCCACTTCATGGTGTTTCCATAGAACCTTCACTAATGGAATCTGCTTGTTTCTCAAGTCCTTCACCTTTCTATCCAGTACTCGAATGGGTCGTTCCTCATAGGTTAATGACTCGTCTAGTTGAATATCTTCTGCTGGCAAAATGTGAGTCGGATCCGGATGATACTTCTTAAGCAAAGAAACGTGAAAAACATCATGGATCCGAGACATACTAGCTGGTAACTCCAGTCGATAAGCCACCTTCCCTATTCGCTGGAGTATACTGAAAGGTCCTATGTATCTCGGTTGCAACTTTTTCCCTTTTCCAGCTTTAAGTTTTCCTTTTAATGGAGTAATCCTAAGAAACACTTTGTCTCCTATTTCAAACTCCAAATCCTTCCTCCGATGATCGGCATAGCTCTTTTGTCGGCTTTGGGCCGTTTGAAGCCTTTGACGAATCACCTTTACCCTTTCGTAGGCTTCCTCAACCCATGGTATTGTAGCCGGATCTATGATCTTCCTCTCTCCTACCTCATCCCAATGGATTGGCGATCGACACCTTCGTCCATACAATGCTTCATAGGGGGCCATTTGGAGAGACGAGTGGTAACTATTATTATACGCGAATTCAACCAGGGTTAAGTATTGGCTCCAACTTCCTCCGAAATCTACTATACAGGCTCTCAGCATATCCTCAAGAGTTTGAATGGTCCTCTCAGATTGTCCGTCAGTTTGGGGATGATACGCTGTACTATAGCTCAACTTAGTTCCTAGAGCCTCTTGCAGTTTCTGCCAGAATCGAGAGACAAATCGGGGTCTCGATCGGATACGATACTCACTGGTACCCCATGTAGTCTCACCACTTCATCCATATAGAGTTGGGCAAGTTTCTCCAAAGAATATTTCATATTAACTGGTAGAAAGTGTGCGTCTTAGTTAAGCGGTCTACTATTACCCAGACCGCATCATGCCCTTTTTGAGTTCGTGGTAACCCTGATACGAAATCCATCGTTATATGCTCCCACTTCCATTCAGGGATCTCTAAAGGCTGCAACAGACCCGACGGTTTTTGATGCTCAGCTTTCACTTGTTGGCATGTAAGACACTTTTGTACAAATTGGGCAATCTCCGCCTTCATATTGTCCCACCAATACAGACTTTTGAGATCCTGGTACATTTTACCACTACCTGGATGCACCGTGTACCTAGAACGGTGAGATTCCTTCAAAATCTCCTGTCTCAGTTCTTCATTCTTAGGTACCACAACGCGATTTCGAAACTTTAAAACCCCAATCAGGCCCTAGGTTGAAATCAGGCAATTCTCCCTTCTTTACTCGTTCCACCCATTTTTGCACCGTTGGTCTTCCATTTGACCCTCTTTGATTCGATCCCATAGTGTCGATTTCACCTCAATATTCCAAAAATAACTTTCTGTGGCTCCAAACGAGGGTTCCATTCGCACACATCCTCCAACAAGCTCCACTCTCCACCATTAAACTTGCTAATTGAGCCTTTCGACTTAGAGCGTCTGCTACGACGTTGGCCTTTCCTGGATGGTAATTAATCGTACAATCGTAGTCTTCTAGAACTCCACCCACCGACGTTGTCTTAGATTCAGCTCCTTCTGGGAAAATAAGTACTTAAGGCTCTTATGATCCGTGTATACCTCAAATGTTACCCCGTAAATAATGCCGCCATTTCTTCAAAGCAAACACAACAGCTGCAAGCTCTAAGTCATGGGTTGGATAGTTTTGCTCATGAGACTTTAACTTCCGAGATGCGTAGGCAATCACATTCTTATTTTGCATTAAAACACCCTAACCCCTCTCTCGAAGCATCGGTATATACTGTATAACTATCCTTTCCATTGGGCAAAGCTAACACTGGAGCC
Organism: Coffea humblotiana; assembly: GCA_023065735.1. Taxonomy (NCBI): domain Eukaryota; kingdom Viridiplantae; phylum Streptophyta; class Magnoliopsida; order Gentianales; family Rubiaceae; genus Coffea; species Coffea humblotiana. The sequence goes on from JACYVW010000042.1 coordinate 77,120, forward strand.
ATGGTCAATTGCTTTTTAAGTTCTTGGAAACCACTCTCGCACTTAGCATCCCAAATATACTTTCCTTGTTTTTTGTCAAGTTAGTTAGGGTCCCGCAATTCTCGAGAAATTCTTGATAAACCGGCGGTAGTACCCCGCTAGACCCAAAAAACTTCGCACCTCAGTAGGGTTCTCCGGCCGTTTCCATTTAGCTACAGCTTCCACTTTGGCCGGGTCTACAGTGAGTCCATCCTTTGAAATTATATGACCTAGGAACGCCACTTTCTCCAACCAAAATTCACACTTGCTATATTTAGCAAACAACTGGTGCTCTCTTATTTGTAATACTATTCTCAAGTGTTGTTCATGCTCTTCCCTTGTCTTCGAATACACCAGGATATCGTCAATGAACACTACCACGAACTTGTCCAAATAGGGTTTAAACACTCGATGCATTAGATCCATGAATGCCGCTGGGGCATTGGTTAAACCAAAAGGCATTACTGCAAACTCGAAATGCCCGTATCGAGTGTTAAAGGCCGTTTTTGGCACATCCTCCTTTCTAATTCTCAATTGATAATACCCTTGTCGAAGATCCAACTTAAAAACACCACAGCCCCTTGTAATTGATCAAACAACTCGTCGATGTGGGGCAAAGGATATTTATTCTTAATAGTTACTGCATTCAATCCCCGATAATCAATGCATAATCTTAAACTCCCGTCCTTCTTTTTAACAAATAGCACTGGAGCGCCCCACGGTGATTCGCTCTCATGATGAATCCCCGCTCTAACAGGTCTTGCAATTGAAATTTTAACTCCTTAAGTTCAGCGGGTGCCATTCGATAAGGGTTTTTGAAATGGGAGCAGTTCCAGGTGCTAGGTCCACCTTAAACTCAATTTCTCGTTCGGTGGCAATGACACCAACTCATCTGGGAACACATCCGGATACTCATTGATTACCGGCATATCCTCTAGTTTATCTTTTCTCCTGTGTTAACTAGAAAAGCTAGGTAACCCCGTGCCCCATGACTAAGCAATTTCCTAGCCCTTATCCCCGAAATGAGAGCAGATGAGGCTAACATACCCCTCACGTTAATTTGAGAGTTGCCTCACCTGGTACACAAAACTCGACCACCTTCATCCTACAATCTACCCGAGCATGATAATGAGCTAGCCAATCCATGCCTAGAATAACATCGTACCCCTTAATGGCTAGACTTATAAGGTCAACTATTAACTTTCGCTCACCAACCCAATATCGCAGTTTCTATACACCTCATTCGCAAGTAAAATTTGATTACCTGTAGGTGTTCTTACTTCTAAGTCATATGGTAACCTTTCAGCTTTCACATCAATTCCAAGCATAAAGGTGGGGCTAACAAAAGAATGGGTGGCACCAGGGTCTATCAAAATTTTGGCTAAACGATGGAAAACAGGAATCGTACCTTCCACTACCTCCGTCGGCTCAGGTAGCGATTGCTGGTCCAAGAGTACACTCTGGCTGGCACCCTCGACCTGGTTCCTCCTACATTGGTCGGTTTCGGGTTTGATTTGCCAGCCGACTGAGTATCGCTGATTAGTGGGCAATTTGCAATCTGGTGCTCTGTACTCCCACACCTTAAGCACTTTCGAGCTTTTCTCCAACAATTATCCTCGGTATGGTTTGATTTCCCACATATCCACACGATACTCGGGGAGCAAGTGTTGCCTCCCTGGAAACACCTCTCCCTGTACTCTCCACTTTGGCCTCCCCTCTGAGTACCTCCCCTCGACGTACCCGTAAATCTTCCTCCAGCTCCACGACCGGCTTTAGAGGGTGGCATGTTTCGATCACTCTGTGCCGGCCCCTGATGTCCACCAGGCCCCCCTCTCCGTTTTGCGTGAAAATTTCTTACTTGTGCCCTGGCAATCTCTATTCTTTGGGCCTTCTCCAAAACTCCGAAAGTGTTATTTGGGCCGCCGCTAAGGCCTCCTGTATCTCTACATTGAGCCCCTGCACAAACCTCCTTACCCGCCTTTGCTCCGTAGCTATCAATTCGGGAGCAAATTTGGATATTTCGTAAACTGGGTCTCATACTCGGATACACTTAAAGTCCCCTGACGGAGTTTAATGAAATCGTCCTCTCTCTTCTCCTGGACGATAGGTGGGAGATATTTTTCATTAAATTCCCGCACAAAGTTCAACCAGGTCCATGCGGTTCCCTCTCTCTCCCACTTGGCTTAACTACATTCCACCAAGCCCTGGCTGGACCCTCAAACTGAAAAGTAGCAAATTGCACTTGTCTATCCTCCGCATAGTTTAAAGCGAATATATTGATCATGGTTTCTAACCATCTCTCCGCTCCCTCAGGGTCCGGTCCTCCCAAGAATTTAGGAGGAGAGAACTTTTGGAATCTTTCTAAGGCCCTATCTTGCCCCATTTCAGGATCTCTAGGTTGATTCACTGGGGCTTGACCTTGTTGCTCTACTAAACGAGTAAGGATATTGGTCATCTGTTGAATTGCAGTGGCCACCTGATCCCCTCCTTCCGCTCGGGTCCAGGTTGCGGTCCAACAGTTTCCTCTCTTTCCCCTCTCGGTTCTCGTACCAGTTCTTGTCTGTCTACCCCCACGGCCACGATTAGGGCCACGCCCTCGAGTAGCTCCCTGTCCTGGCTTCTTCTACCTTCCATGATTCCGACTAACCACTATATAAATATAAACAAAATAAGGTATGCTCAAAAAACATTTCCATCAAAAACAAAGATAAAACACATTCAAAATAAACATTTCCTTTATATACATAGCAAAATAAGTGTCATATAACAAGTTAGAAAGTACTATACATGTCAACCTAGTCGAGTCAAAAGCTTATACCAGCCAAGGGACATAGAACAAAACAAACCCTATCTACATCCACCTTAACACGTCAAATTCAAAAACAAAAGGGGACGTGTCGACCCACTATGTCCCTAACTACCTCAAAAACCCTCAACTCACGAAACCTAGCTAGATGCCGATCCAACGACTCCGTAGGTGCAACCCTCCTCCTCCTCCTCGGATCCTCCTCAGGTCACTAGGGGCCGCAGGTCCTTGACCCTCCTCGGCCAAGTCCTGAGCCACATCATCCACTAGAGCCCCGCACTCGGTCAGGATACGTCAGTCCGGTCCCTGACATCTCAACACCCACAAGCGACCAGTAGTCGCCTGAGCCTGCTCCCTGAAGGCGTTAGTCCTCTCCTGCTCCTTCAGAATGAAGCCTCAAGCTCTCGGATCCTGGCACTGTACTCGGAGGGCTGCCTGGAGACGCTCTATCTCCGACTGGCACCTACGATTGGCACTACCCAATCGTCTGCGCTCGTCGTCTATAGCCAATACTACTCGGTCAGGGTAAGAATAGGTCTTCCAACAGTCGCAACGTCGGATCTTGCGTGCCGGGGACCACCGACACACAGGGCCACCGGGACTCTCCTGGTAGGTCAGTACACGACATACGGGCCCCTCAAGGTGAATCTCGTCGGCAGGTGCAGGCTGAGATGGCCCGGCACCCCCAGCAGCATCTTTACCCTCCATAGCCTACAGTACAAGTAACAGTGCAAAAGTAAGCAAATGAAACATAGAAATCGAGACTAACGATCTATTCGCAAGCGTAAAACCCTAGCCTATCATAACCAAACTATAACCAAGGAATATCCAGTATAAATCACTCGATCTACCCAGATCAATTCAAACTTAGGCTCTGATACCACCTGTGACGACCCCACCTCCCCTAGGGCTCACCCTAGGGTTTGGCGAGTCGCCTGCCCAACTCTCGCCAGGACTCACTCACTAGGCTCGAGAAAGAAAACGTACATCCATTTCAAATAAATACCGCAACAAGTTCAAACTTAATATATACACATTGATGTTCAAATCCAATACAAGACTCTACACACCTTAATACTTTAACGTGGTTACAATTCGAGTACAACAACTCTAGTCAGGTGCTAGCGCGAGTACAACTTCAAAATTTAAAACAACTAGACTACGCTAGTCTTTATAACTCTCGCGCCACGCTCGTACCCCCTGTAAGGAAAACAAAACTAACGGAGTGAGCTAAAGCTCAGTGATGTTCCAAATATCAAATTGTTCATCAAATAACGTAGAAATAGCACAATAGCGAAATAGCGAGCAAAACAAGCCAAGAAATGAGTAATAATACTTTATATAGCCAACGATAAATATTCCGCATTTCACATATAAGGATACAGTTGCTTATATAACGGCTCCACCATAGCTTGATCGATTGGTAGTTGACACTCCGTCAACTTTCAAGTAAGGTAACTAATCCAGTAGAACACCACTTAACTCCAATCTCCGTCCACCGACCAAACCCCTTACCGGGCCCGAACTCCACATAAACACTGGTGGTAATACTCGAGTATACCGATTAGTCGAGGAGGTAGCACTCCACTCGACAACACTAACTACCCAGGGTTCGTTATCTAATCGACCAAGCCCTTGCCGGCTCGACTCGATTAACTAGCCACAGGGTTTCTGGAATTCCAGATAATCACAATTCATATGCACGTATATCATTTAAATGGAACTCAAAGATCGAGAACAAGTCATATTAGGGCAAGTGCGATAAAGTACACGCTTGCCCTCTCAATCCATTCATATAACATGTAAGCATCTCATTCAAGTATTAAATACAAGTATCAAGTGCAATTAGGTATTTGAAGCACTCACCAAAAGATGTAGTGCTTTTAGTGATCACGTCCAGGTAGTACTCCTGGCTTGGAGTCCAAATCTGCGATAAAATATCGTTTAAGAGTTTTGAAAATCGATTAAGGTTCGAAACTTAGACGTTTCGTTTAACGAGAATCAAAAAACTGAAATTCATTTGGAGCATATACGTAAAACTCTTGCTCGCTATACACACTGTGAAACTTGGTAGCAATTCTACTTTGAAATACCATTTAAATCGAAGGAACGAGGAAAAATATTTCTATTAGTTGTAAATTTCATTTTTCCAAGGGTACACGTTTCGGCCGAATTTCAACTTATATACCTCCACAAAAGGGAACTCGAATAACCTAGGCAAATCGAGTTAGATTCATCCTCAAGGCTTTACTCAAGGCGAGCGTATTCTACTTAACCTTCGCGTGCCAATTTGGGCGGCACGCCCTTTGTGTTTACCAATTTTTCCAGCCATTTATGGCTTCTTCTTTCCTTAATTCAGCCCCACAATAATACAGAAGTAATGATACTAACATAGCCCTTCCAATAAGCTCCAAAATCACCCAAATACAATACAAGTGCAATAGTACAATCAGAAATCAATTTGAAGACACAAACTGAACGGCAGATTTGATATCCCGTAGCATTTTAGTCATAACTGGAGCTACGTTTATCGAATCAGGGTGAATCTTATACCGTTTCGAAGCTAAGACAGAGGGGCACAACTTTCATGAAGGCATCTTAACCTAATTCATATCTAGGTCGAATTGCAATTCCCAGATCCAAAAGTTCGTAATCAGTCTAGTTGTCAGCACTGACTTTAACGGCAATAACTCAGGCTACACAACTCCGTTTGGGGTGTTTTCAGAGGCGTTGGAAATAAAACATAGGGCTACAAGTTTTGTGTTTTGGCCAAAAGCTAATTGGATACGAATCAGGGTGAAAAACGCAACCCAAACTGGTGAATTCACAAAACTGTTTACGAATTGCAGCTTGGCAGTAAGGGTATTTCGGTCATTTCACATCCTACCGTGCTCCGATTGAGCTGAAATTTTACAGGCAGCTATAAAACATCATTTCCTACAACTTTCATGTTTTGAGTAAGCCTAATTCGGCCTCCATCATGGCCGAATAAACTGGGCAGAACAGGGCATCATGGAACTCTAATCTGGAATTTATGAGTTTATGGTGTAAACTTCACTTTTCTAGCTTGAACCACTACTTCACCTCCTATACAAGATATAACACCATATCATCTAACAACAAGATTTATGATTGAGAATTCAAAACCCTAACTCACAAATCACCACAATTATCAAAACTACTAGAATAGCTATCATTAACCAAGAATCTAAGTTGCTACACAACTTAAGCAAGATTAAGGGAAAAGAAATAGGATGAGCAGCCATACCACCTTACTAAGATGCTTGCAAGAGTTATCCTTCACCTTTCCTTCCCAAACTTGAGCACCCCTAGCTTCCTAAGCTCCTAATTTGGAAGTTAATCGGTTTAGATTTCTTGATTCTTCACTCAAATGAGCTAACTCAAGATGAAAATGGAGTTTCTTCCCTTGTTTTTCTTCCTCAAGCCACGGCTGGAATGGCAGAAATAAGGCAATGAAGTGATTTTTGGTGATAAATATGAAGGAAATTAGTTGGTCAACAACCATGGGATGGCCGCCACTTGTCACATGATTTTTCATCTTGAATTTTTTTCTTTTCCTTTCTTTTTCTAGTCAATAATTTCGGCTGCTCACAAGCTCAATTAGGGCTGATATTTTGGCCTAATGACAATGAGATTAAGTTAATGAAGTGGTGGTTAAGTGGGGTGTTCAATCGGTAGTGAACGGTACCGGCCGGTTCAAGCCGATTTTTCCTTAAATCGCGTACACTAGGGTTTTAACTTCTAATTCACTAACTTATTATTATCACTTCTAATCACACATTTAATATCATCTAGAATATACTCTTAATCACTAAATTTAGTATACGCTTCGTACCGATTACTCACCACGAAAAAAACGTAAAACCCTAGTTTGTCGTAACGGTGAAAGTAAAACGAAACCCTTGGTTCTATGATTATTTGTGGCTATTTGGGAAGTGAGTGTGTAGTAAAGCTATTGTAAATAATAATTTCCAAATTAAAGGGAATTTTAAGAAAAATATAAGGGATTTTACACGTCCTCACAGCAACAGTGACTGGTGGATGGTTGGGATCTATTAGCTGTGATGACTCAATAAGAAGACAACAGTGGTTAGTCATACAAAGAAGGAAACATCTATGGGGTAATAGATGGATAATAGTAGGGGATTTCAATGACATTTGTTCCAATAAGGAGAAATGGGGAGGAAGGATAAGAGAAGAGTGGACTTTCAATGACTTCAGGAACTTTATCAATGAGAATCAGTTGGTTGACATTGATTATGAAAGACAGCCTTGGACCTGGAGCAATAACTGGGAGGGGGATGGTGAGATTAAACAAAAGCTTGATAGGACACTGAGCAGTGTACAATGGAATCTGAACTTTGAAAAGGCAAAATGTACTCGCATTAAGTCCCATGCGTCTGATCACAGTGCTCTACTACTGGATACTAACCCCTTGGAAACGAACAGGAAAAAAAGATTCTTCTTTGACAAAAGATGGCTTCAAAGGGAAGGAATAACTGAGGTAATCAAGGAAGCTTGGGACAAGAATGTAGAAGAGGTCCAGAATGTTTCAGATTAAGACAAAAGTGAGGAATTGCAGAATAGCCCTACTTAGATGGAGCAACAAAAGCAATAAGAACTCTAGGAAAAGGATTGAGAGTATAAAGGAGAAGTTGGATCAGATCCAAGGAACATCACTGGCAAGAATCAGGAAGGAAAAGGCTTCTCTCAAAATGCAGTTGAAGGAAGCTTACAGGGATGAGGAAATGTTTTGGAGCCAGAAAGCGAGACTCAGATGGCTACAAGAAGGAGACAGAATACTCAGTTCTTCCATGCACAGGTTAACGGTAGAAGGAAGATGAATAGAATGCAGAAACTACAAAAGAGAGATGGGACATGGACAGAAAATGAGGCTGAACTGGGAGTTGAAATTGGTAACTACTACAGGCAACTCTTCACCAAATCAAACGAGAGTAGTAATCATGCGATTCTAGCTGGAATCCCAAAATCCATATCTGAGGCAATGAACCAGGATCTAACTAAAGTTGTAACAGAAGAGGAAATCAAATCTGCAATCTTCTCTATGGATAGCAACAAGGCTCCTAGTATAGATGGGATGTCCCCCTTTTTTTCCAAAAATTCTGGGATATAATCAAAGGAGACCTGGTAAATGCCATAAAAAGCTTTTTTCATTCTAGTAATATGCTAAAAGTTATCAACCATACCATCATTTCCTTGATCCCAAAGGTCCCTTGCCCCACTAACATCAAGCAATACAGACCCATTAGCCTTTGTAGTGTGATTTACAAAGTTATTCCAAAATTCTAATCAATAGGCTCAAACCAATTTTGCATCATTGCATCAGCATTAATCAGTCTGCTTTCATCCCTAGGAGACACATTCTTGATAACATCATTATCTCTCATGAGTACTTGCATCATCTTAAAAACAAAAGGCACGGTAAGGATGGATTTATGGCTGTGAAGCTTGACATGTCTAAGGCCTATGATAGAGTAGAATGCATTTTTTGCAAGCTATGATGGAAAAAATGGGGTTCTGTGACAAATGGATAACATAGATTATGAAGTGCATAAGTAAGTCTCCTTCTCTTTTAACATCAATGGAGAGTGTAAGGAATACATTGTACCAAAAAGAGGGATAAGACAAGATGACCCACTGTCACCTTATCTATTCCTCATATGTTCAGAAGGCTTCTCTAGCCTGCTGAAAAGAGCAACACAACAAGGAATATGGCTGGCATGAAGATAAGCAGACATGGTCCCTCAATAACCCATCTTTTTTTCGCTGATGACTCCCTGATCTTCTGCAAAGCCAACTCTCAAGAAGCAAAGGAGCTGAAGAGGATACTAGAGATGTATGAACAAGAATCTGGTCAGATGGTTAACTTAGACAAATCTAGTGTGTTTTTTAGCAAAAATGTGGATTTGGCAACAAGGGAGGAAGTGTGTGCGGAACTAGGAGGTATTCAACCAGTATTGCAAGGGAAATACCTAGGACTGCCCATGGTGATATCAAGGACTAAAAGACAGCTGTTTGGCTACATTAAGGATAACATCAAAAGAAGGATGCTAAGCTGGAAAAATAAGCTTCTAAGTTCAGCTGGGAAAGAAATTCTGATCACAGCTGTGTCCATGGCAATGCCTACTTACAATGTCTTGTTTCAAATTACCCTGTAGGTTATGCAAAGAGATAAGCTCTATACTTTCTAATCTCTGGTGGGGAGAAAAAGACAACAAGAATAAGGTGCACTGGGTAGCTTGGAAGCAGTTGACAAGGGAGAAAAAATGAGGTGGCATGGGATTCCAGGAGATTCAAAGCTTCAATAGAGCTTTGCTGGCTAAACAGATTTGGAGAATCATCAGAAATCCAAATCTGTTATCCAGCAAAATTCTGAAAAGCAAGTACTTCAAATTGCAGTATGCTGGATTGCAAAACTCCCAACAATGCCTCATGGTTTTGGAAAAGCATTATGAGTGCAAGAGAAGAGCTTCAATGGGGGATACGGAAAAGGATAGGGAATGGACTTTCAACAAGAATTTGGGAAGATCAATGGATTCCAAACCAACATTTAGGGAGGCCTGTCACAACCAAGCCAGAAGAATGCCAAGTTAAGAAAGTTGCTGACTTGATAGAAGGCTATAGGTGGAATAGAAATCTCATCTTCAAAAATTTCAAACAGGGAGATGCTGAAAACATTCTCAAGATCCCTATAAGCATCACAAGAAGAGAGGACAACATCTTCTGGACAGAAAACCAAAAAGGGGAGTACACGGTGCAATCTGGCAACAAGGCAATCCAGGCTAAGAAAGAACAAGAGGGCAGAGGGAGAAGAGAAAGGATTGAGTCTAACAACATACAAAGAAGGAATGACATGTGGAGAGTGCTGTGGAGCCTAGGAATCAGTTACAAAGTTAAGATCTTCATATGGAAAGGCCTGAAAGAAGCAATTCCAGTCAAAGAATTAATCTGGAGAAGAATGTCAAAAGGAGACCCTATATGCTCAGGGTGTGGGGAGGAGCTAGAAACCTTGGAACATCTACTACTGAAATGCAAGAAAGCAAAGGTGATCTAGAAAGCTGCACCAGTACAATGGGATGGGATCCAGGAATTGACTGGGAATTTCAACAGTTGGTGGGCTGCATTATCCGAAGCAATTTAGAGAGATCAGGGGCTAGACCATATATCTCTTACAGCATATATTCTTTGGCAAATTTGGAAAAGCAGGAACGAGAAAGAGTTCAACAACAAAACACATGATCCAGCACAAGTGATCAACAAAGCCTGGAATGCGTGATGGAGTTCAATGAAGAGATCAAAAAGGCTTGGAGTTGTAGCATTGAAAAAACAACAGCACCACTTCAAATGGAGGAACAAGAAGATAGCCAAATCCCAGACAATAGAACAGCAGGAATGCAGATAAGAATAGCAACCAAGTGGAACAAGGCATCAAAAGTCCATTGGGTATGGTATTGTAGCAGCTGACTGTAGAGGACAGGATGTGATGGGGTGGAAAATGAGGGAAAGAGAAAGCTCAAACCAACTTCAACACGAAGCTGAAGGTGTAAAGTGGGCTTTGATCAAAGCAGCAGAACAAGGTTGGAGGCTGGTATGTATTGGAGTTCCTGGTACAGACCTTTTGCAGCAAATTCAAGGAAAAAAACAGTAGACGTGTGGCTAGCTACCCTGATAGAGGACATCTGCGAGCTAAGTAATATGTTTTACAAATGCTCCTTTGCATAGGAAAATATAAAAGAAATGATCTAAGCTGTTTGTTTAGCGCTCAAGCTTTGAGCAATTATTTTGATGTAGAGTGGGTCAACCCCAATCTATTGTGCTAAATGCACATTGTAAAGCATCGAGCAAGTCTCGCCTGTATATATTCCTATTCCAATCAATATAATCTTATCGTTTCGACAAAAAAAAGTAAAGATTTATGATACCTATACAGGATGCACTCAATGCCGGACCTTGCCCGACCGATGCATTAGAAATGATACCTTGGGAAGGATGTAAAGCTAAACAAATTGCTTCTGCTCCAAGAACCGAAGACTGCGTTGGTTATAAAGATATGAATCCGCCTGTCCAACGGATACCTTTAAAAGGTACGTTTCTGCATGCTTCATCTTTGATTCAATCAATTCTCTTAATTTAGCTGATAACTTTAACTAAGTTTGGCTTTCACGAGCCGTTGCTGCCAACAGTTGCAGATTGGGAGTCTAGATCATATTTTTAATTTGCGAGAGGTGGCTCAGATGGTTTACCATTTGGGCATGTTATTTCTTATTATCTTCATATTGTTTTACTTTTAAGTCTTTAAGTATGCTATTGAAGCCACGGTAAAGGCATCGAGAATGAGCACAGAAGAAATAGCAACACAGGCGGCTCCACTCCAACAACAGGAAGAGGTAGAAGGTATAATGTGGTTGAGATTTGCAACAAAAACATTGAAAAGACAGACCGCAAATGGGTATTGGTGTCACGATTTCTGTGGATAACCAACACCCCTTTCAGGGTTGGGCATTAAAAGAGAAAAGTCCTGGACACCAATTCATTGGTGAAGTAGCAACTATCAAACTACTGATGAGGGAAAGCTGCATTACTAAACCGGAGTAAGATTGAGGTCCAAGTCCACAATAAGCAAGCCCTCAACTACATTCTGTCTAGGAAAACTCAAGACATGAGATTGACTACCCTATTGGAAGACATTCATCATTTAAAGTTGTTGTTTCATATGTGCTCCGTTTGTCTAGTTAGCAAGGATCATAATCATATTAGTAATATGATTAGCTTATATGCTATTGGTATAATTCAAGATGAGGTACTTTGGATTCCTCAATGTCGAATTACACTGATTGTATAGTTCTATCGAATCCTTGTTCGAAACTATAAAGCTTTTGTTAATCTATAAAATCACTTAACATTTTGAAAAAAAAAAGTACACTATTCAAAGGCAGGGGAAAAAATGGGGAATATATTGGAAAACTTTAGAAGCTTGAAGTTTGGATTACTAGTTTAAGATGGTGGGCAAAGAAATTTTTTAAAGGGATGCTTTATTTGTTCAATTTTTATGTTTTCAGCTAAAAAATTCAATTTTGGAATAATATTTTATTGTTAGTCATGATGATTTTTCATTATTATGATTGTTAGCTTACTCGGCAAGATCTTGTCCCATAGATGATTTTGGCAATTTTGTTCTTGCCGATGGCTTTATGCGATATCTAATTGCCATAGTTTTTTCCCGCCCTCTGATAGCAACCCACATCAAAGAACAATCAATTCCTTTTGACAAGAGAATCATAGTTAAAGTCTGTTATATTTCTAAATTGGTAGGATTTGTCTGGTGAGTTCGTGTTTGAAGTTTTAAGAAATCTTACCTAGATTTTTAAGAATTGTTACCTTAATATGTCTGGAGCTTTAGATCCCCTCAAACTATATGAACGATGGTATTGATCGAAAAAATACTTTGAAGATATTAATATGAGCAGTTTTGACTATAGTGTTCACATTTTGATAAAATTATAAACCATTTACTGTTTTAGTATTATAACTATAAGATTAATCCTGTATATTCTAACAGTATATACATAATTAGATGCATGTGATTTCATCTCAATTTAAACTTAAATTTTTTTTTACGCATGTAAAATGTATTCAAGGATGACATTATATAAGATTAACACATAACTATTTTACAATTTTCTTTTGTAGATATTGAAAATGAACCGTAGGTATTGGAGCCATTTAGAGGCTTTAGTTTCTACATTTGCCTCGAATCGGTATCGTTTATGCACATTCTAAAATGGTCTATTATTTGGGATTGCATTCTGGCCGAAAGCAGGCAAAAGCTCACTCGTTTGGGAGACAAGAAAGGAAAGTGCCTTGCAAGTTGGTACAAGAAAAGAAGGAGTCTTGCCGACAATATTTGACTATTTGCAGACGAGAAAGTCGTAAACCTTGACCTAAGTTTATTCAAGATACAAATCTGATCTCAGAGTGAATAGAAGATACAATAATGGAGATATCCTCCAATAGTACCACCAGTTGCTTTGATTCCGCTCTAGATTATCTAGGCTGGTTGGATAAAGACCTTCAAATATAAGTTGGGTTATGATATCTGGAACCTGAAGATCGAGGTGAGACTATTACAAAGCTTTGATCTGTATCTGACAAAGTGTAGGAGGAGGAGGAGGAACCATGAAACTTGTTTGGAACAAGATGAGGAGGAGAAGGATGTTAATTCTTTCCGAATTCGAAATTTGATTATCAGAAGAATGCAAGATCTTAAATTTGCTTGCAGCAAATACTTGATTCATTCTCGTTTACCCGGTTTAACTTGGATCCAAAGTGAGTTGACTATATTTGAGGAAGCAATCAAGGTGTTTTTCAAGACAGATATCAAGGAATCATGCGTCAACTTGCTGTTGGACTATTCCTGGCTGAATGATCCGGGACTAGTTATTGTTTTCATTGATTCGGTATTAAAGAATCTGGCAGGACTTCGCCACGTATTCGGTGCCAAAACTCTTTTAAGGAAGCTAATGTTCTTGAAGAGTTTCATTCGCTTTGCCATGCTTCACAGTGTCGAGGGTCAGCAATTGATAGATCTCTTGATTCCATGCTGAAATGATGGTTGTCAATGCATTACGACTGATTTCTATACACAGGTTTGGCAGAGATGATGGAGAAGTATGCAACGAAATAAAAGTTCAAAATTTCTCGACTAATTGTGAGAAGATTAATCCCAGTGATCCCCAAGTCCAGAAATTTATACTTATGTCCCAACTGCTTCAAAGTTATCAAGATCATCAGACATTTTAGCTGTGGAGAAGAATAAGCATCTTGTAGCTGACTTTATTGATTGTCTGGTTCACAATATTAATGGAGTTACTAGTAATTTTTCCCAGTATTCTGGCTCCAATTAGGAATCATATGCCAAAAGCTCCATGAGGGGCTAACGTTCTTGGCAATAATTCTCAGGCATCAGAAGAAGTTCAATGAGCTATGCCATGAAATGAAGCATCTGATTGGAGTTGTGGTCTGTGATGCAGCAATTGTTACTTTCTCCCTTCCTATGAATCAATTAATCGAAGAAGGCTTGGCCAGGGAAACAGATCTTGCTCTTTTTCATTTGCTCAAAGTGCTCGAATTTATTCGGGCGGAAGTTGCACAGGTCTATCCGCTAACATTAGTATCGAAATTTCATTTTCGTAGGATCATTGAGTTGTTCGCTATGGATTTAAGATTAAAAAAACTTGAGATAGGAATCCAGATGTTCCGGACATTGAAACTGTACTCTTCAATGCTTTAGAGCTATCGAAATTGAGGCGCAAACTTTTTGACACGAATGAACAGCTCGAAGCTTTATGGAGTCATAATATGGAGGTTGCATATAAAGCAAAGTTTAATGATCGACTCAATACTTGTTGCTAGAGATATCAATATTTTAAAGATTGAGGCCCAAGAGATCTATGATAGCAATAAGCTATGATGGCGAAACCAAGAGAGCTACCAAGACTTCCACTGACATGCCATCACAAGTTCCTACCGCCATGTACAATGAAGATGTGGTGGGTCTCGACAACGAGGTGGAAACTATCACCCAGAGACTTACAAGTGGATCAAAGAAGTTGGATGTTGTTCCTATCGTTGGTATGCCTGGACTTGGTAAGACCACATTAGCCAATAGAGTTTATAGCTCTCCTTCAGTTATGTTACATTTTCATATTCGTGTTTGGTGCACTGTTTCTCAAGTATATAGCATGCATAACTTGTTACTTCAGATATTGGGTAGTGTTGATTCTAGGAGTCCCAAACAATATCTAAAGGTGGACGAAGATGATTTGGCTGTAAAGCTAAAACAAGTTTTGCTGAGAAATAGGTATCTCCTAGTTTTGGATGATTTGTGGGATGTTGACGCATGGAAATTGTTGGAAAGATCATTGCCTGATGATGCCAATGGAAGCAGGATTCTCATCACGAGTAGATTGCATAATTTGTGCCTTCTATTCAAAGCTGATAGCAAGAATCACCATCTCTGCCACCTTACTGATGAAGAGAGTTGGAAATTGTTGCAGAAAAAGCTATTTGGCAAAGAAGGTTTTCCTGGCAAAACTAAGTGGAGTTGGATCTCAAATTGCAAAATCTTGTAGGGGCTTACCTCTTACAGTTGTCCTTGTTGTTGGAATTCTTGCTACAACTGCACAAAATTTCTGGGAAGAAGTTGCAAAAAGTCTAAGTTCCTGTATTGCCCTTGATGACAAATACTGCATGAAGACACTTGACTTGAGTTACAGTCATCTACTAGATGATTTAAAGCCATGCCTCCTTTCCTTTGGTGCATTTGAAGTAGGCAAAAGCATTCCTGTCCGAAGGTTGTTATGGCTTTGGATCTATGAAGGATTCGTGCGAAAGACTGAAGGAAAGAGCTTAGAGGATGCGGCAGGCGACTACTTGAAGGATCTGGTTTAACAGAAGTTTAGTTATGATCATCAAACAAAGAACTATGGGTGATGCTACCGACTTCATGATTTGGTACACGTGTTTTGTGTAGAAAAAGCCCAAAAAGAAGACTTTCTACAGACTATTCATGGTGGGAAAGATCCTTCTAATCTTACTAGGCTAAGCAAACCCCACCGAGTTTGTGGGAAAGATACTTCTAGTCTTACTGGGCTCAGCACCCACCGAGTTTGTGATCAGAATGCTAGGAATTGGAAGATTTCAGAGTTAATGCTACATTTTCCCAATTTACGCAGTTTGTTATTGTTTGATAAGCATGGTCTTACGCCTAAAAAGGCGAATTTAGGTTCTAAACTTCTTAGGGTGTTGGATTTGGGGAACTTGGTGTTTGATGCACATTTTCTGATGGACTAGTATTGCTTGTTCACTTGAGATACTTGGCTCTTCATATTGAAGGAATAAAATCCATCCCATCTGCAATAGCCAATCTCTCAATATTACAAACTTTTTTGGTAAGAGGAACCTCATGGAAGTATTTGTTACCGGAGACTATCTGGAACATTAAGACATTGCAACATCTATGTACTACTACAAGTTTTAGTAGAGGTTTTACTTTTTCTGTAGAAATTCTTGAAGTATCCCCATGTTTAGATCATTTGGACACTTTAACACTTGCCATTGATCAGTACTCTCAAAGCTGCTTGCAAAAGATACTGACAAAGTTACCAAGCATCCGCAGGTTGAAATGTCAGAGAGCTAGGTCAAGAAAAGAACCTAGCAGAATTGGTGATGGGATTCTGGTGTTTGACTGTTTGAGTCCAACTAGAATCACTTAATCTGAGTTTATTTGACGGATATAGATTTAAATTCCCATTGAATTTGAAAAAAGTTGACTCTCTCAGAGAATTTTCAGCCATGGAGTGAAATTTCAGCAATTGGAAAGTTACCCAATCTCGAAGTGCTTAAAGTTCTCCATAACTCCTTTGCTGGGGAAGAATGGGAAATGAAGAAAGGGGAGATCCCTAACCTCTGAGTCTTGAAATTGTTAGGCTTGCGCTTTCGCAGCTGGACTGCATCTTCTGATAATTTTCCTCGTCTTGAGAAATTGGTTGTGCACGATTGTGTGGATCTGGAAGAGGTGCCTTCTTGTTTTGGGGAATGTCCAACTCTTGAATTGATTGATGTGAGACGGTGTGGCAAGTCTGTTGCAAGTTCAGTGAAGCAAATTCAACAAGATCAGATGGAAACGGGAAATGACGATCTAAAGATCGTAGTTGAAAAATTGTGGTGATGCACCTAGTTCCAAAGAAGAAGAAGAAGAAGAAGAGTCGAGTCCCTCAGAAGCAGAGTCACTTCCCTTGCAAGGAGTCTAATTCGAGTTTCTTGAAAGCAATTTCTGGAGCTTCCACATTTGTTTGGTTTGACTTGATGCAGCTAACTAAACTTAGGGGCTGCTTGGTTAAAGGGTTTGGGAATCACAGAATGGAATAAACCCCTTATTTGTTGCTTGGGTTAAGCCTATTGGAATGCAATTTTTGGAATCATTTCTAAAAAAATGGGACTTATCCCATTCCCGAACAAATTGGGAGGTTTTGGACAAAACCCTCAACTTATTCCCTCGGACAACATTTATGACGGATTTACCCATCACATACAAAACTCCTCTATTTTCTCTTTCTCTCCATCACACGCCGCTCTTTCTGTTCTTCTTCTTCATCAGTTTTCCTATCTCTTCTTCTTCATCATATAGTCTTCATCTGTAATCCAAAATGTCTTGAAAAAAAAAGATCTAAAGTAGATCTAAATGGATTAATAGTGGGCAAATATCTTCAGTGGGCAAATTGTTCAACAAGATCTCTACCAGAAAGATCTCTAAGAAAAATTGAAGAAACCCACAACCCAAATCCAAGGGGTTTTGTGATTTTCGCTTCAGGGGTCTTGTTCGGTGCAGGAAGGATGACTTGCTGTGAATTAATTGTGAGATTTTAGTACGAATTGTTCTTTGTATATTAAGAACCTGCTCAGTATATTAACAACCTCAACCCAATGATCTTCGCTTCAGGGGTCTTGTTCAGTGCAGGAAGGATGACTTGCTGTGAATTAATTGTGAGATTTTAGTATGAATTGTTCTTTGTATATTAAGAACCTGCTCAGTATAGCATTTGAACATAGTTGCGGTTGGCATATTAATAAAGCTTTATAGTTGATCATTTCATGCAAGGTTTGATCTTTTGTGAAATCTTTTTCGTTCTGGTGTTGGGTGGGATGGAAGAAATAGGGAGTCAAAAGTTTATGGTGATAGAGACAGCGACATTGTAACCCTTCATTCTAAAGCCATAAAGAGCTGGTGTTTTATTGGAGAACGGGTTTATTTTTATTTTATCCGATAAATAAATTTGTTTATGGAAAAATGGGTACTCTGTTCTTATAATGGAGGAAAGCCATAAAGAGCTGGTGTTTTATTGGAAAACGGGTTTATTTGTATTTTATCCGATAAATAAATTTGTTTATGGGAAAATGGGTACTCTGTTCTTATAATGGTCTTTTATGGGAAAATATGACTTTTGTGAAAGTGATCGCGATTTGGTTTATGAAATTATCCCAAAAAAAAATTTAGAATGACTTTGTTTGTTTTGAAAGTTGTATAACAGTCGTTAAACTTTAAATATCCCTACCTTAAACTTCAAAATCTACAAAGTCTCATATTTTTGTTAAATACAAAACCTACCAGTTTCTGCAATTATCCTTTTGTTTTATAAGAAATGTTATATCAGGGGTAATTTTGGAATTTAATTGCATTTAATTCCCAAACACTCATCAAACCAAGCATCAGGAATTGGAATGATGCTAATTTCAATGTGTGAACCAAAACTAGATATTGGAATGAAAAGTTTAATTCCAAAACCAGAGTTTATGATTCTATTTCCATTTCTGATTCCAATCTGTGAAACAAGCACCCCCTTAGTGATTGTAGTGACAAGCACAATCACGCATTAATCAGTCCAACATTATCTATCACACGCTCTTGCTAAAATGTTCTCCATGTGATTTTTTGGTTTGGTATTTAATAGAGTTCATACTTTTATAATATAAAGTTGTGAAATCTTCTTTAATGTTGCTACAGATTGATACAATGCTTCTTACTAGCTGAGACAAGAAAAACGGAAAAAAACTTGGTTATGCTACTTTTCAATAGAGGAATCATAGGAAAAGGATAGTAAATTTTGCCTCAAATGGTATCTTCAATTTGGTTACTGTTGTTTCATGCACCCCATTTTCATTGGCATCAGATTCTGGAAATAAAAAACTTGTGGCTCGAGTATCTTTTATTTGTGCCTTTCTTCTTTACACTATTTTCATGTATGAACTTTTTCTATCTTCAAATTAATGGTAATTTTGGAAGTCTGAAGAAAGTAAATATTCTAAAACTTTTTCCCTTGCTGTTTCTTCTTCTTCTTCTTCTTCTTTCATTCTAAGCTTAACTTATTTAAAAGTACTTTTCTAATAGAGTTTTTTAATAAAAGTACTTATTAACTGTTTAAATACTTTTGTTTGGAGGTATAATTTTAATAAGTATTTATTGTATTGGATATTGTGTAATTTGAAAAAGTTTTAAAAGTGTTTATCTCTTTATTTGGTTCATAATATAGGACAACATGATTAAATTTTGATGTTTTATTTTTTAAAAACACGAAAGTTAATTTTAAAAGCACCAAATTTGAACTTTTGCTAAATGTGCTTTTAACACCAAAAGTTCTACTCCTAATTTTATGAGATGATGTTTATCAGATATTGTAAAAGTACTTTTAGCACCTAAAAGTGCTCTTTTACCAAAAGCACCACAGCCCGAAGCGGGCCTAAGTGTTCAAACTAATCAAAATGAAAAATCGAAGAAGCAAGATGACAATATTGTTGAGCAATGATTATACTTCTTTATTCAACTGGTCTCACTCTGCAACTGATCCTTCCACTTGAGAAATTAGTGACAATCAAACTAAATTTTTGAGATGGAAACAGGTTGATTGCATTAATAATCACTAGCTTTTGCAGAAAGGATTTTATTAAAATTTATGATGCACTCTGACCTCACATACCAAAACTCTCTCTTCAAGAAAATAGTTTTTTCTTTTTTTTTTTATGAAAGAGCTCATATTTTTGTTAACATAATCTTTTTGTTTTTATTTCACAAACTCTCCGTTCTCTACAATTTGTTAGAAAATTTTCATCAGTTTTTTAGAATCAGATGTAATCCATCTCTTTCCACTATCCGTATACAATTTGAAAATTGACAGTGTTGCGATGATGAGGAGTCATCATAACTTACAAATGAGTGATTGATATAACGCCATACATAGGTTTTAACATGCTATTACAGGTTTCACTTGGGATAAAATTGTGACAGTAAATTTGGTGTAAGTAATAGTAAGTTTTTGCATGAAACAAGTAATTGATAACAAATCTTACTCGATTTTTTTATATAAGACTTTCTACTTTCTAGCAAAAAATTTTATCACAGTTTTTTTTCAAGAATTTACCATTTTTTATATAAGACTTTCTACTTTTTCAAGCAAACTAATGATTTTATTAACAAATCTTACCATTTTTTGGTTAAATTTACAACATCAATAACAAATCTTACTAACTTTCAGGTAAAATTTACCATTTTTTTTTGTACAAAACTTACTACTTTTCAGTCAAAACCTATGACTTGATTAACAAAGGATTGAAATAGTCTGGTGCTAAAGGTTGCTGCGACACAAAAAACTGGTTCACATCAACTTGGGATTGTGATTGTACCAACAAATGCAGGGAATCAGCTGCTAGCAGAATGGGCATTGGTGGAAAGAAGTTCTAACCAGAAAATGCAAGATGAAGCAGAAGCAATAAAGCTGGCACTGGTTAAAGCACTAGAGCAACAATGGAGGAGAATCAAGGTTGTTGTCAACAACAAACAACTTCTCTCTGATACAGGCATGTGCAACCAAAGACATCAGAATGTCTACTCTAGTAGAAGATATCAATGCTCTTGCTAAGGTGTTTCAAATGTGCTCGTTTGTTTAGATAATACCAATAGTATGGATTTATGTACAAATCTTGGTCTATATGCATTAACCATAGTTTGTGATGAGGAGAAGATTTATCATACTCCTTAGCGCGTGAATGCACTTTTGTCCAAGAAAATTGGGCCTTTGCCCAAATACTATAAAGTTATAGTTGATTAATAAAATCTTCTCATGTTTTGAGAAAAAAAAATATTAACAAAGGACTAATCACATTTACCTTCCCTGAGATTTGGTCAAATTACCAATCAAACTATGAGATTTAGCCAAATACCCTGAATAAGAAAATGTTTAACAACATGCCCCCTGATGTCTTCAACCATTAGCAATGTTGATGAGGTTAGCAAAAAGCTAGTGCGAGAGTCCCAAAATGCCCGTATGGAGCTCATGTATCATTACAAACATAGTTTTGCTTATTACCTTCCAACCCAAAAGAATATATTTTTGCTTATTACACTTCAACCAGAAAAAAAAACATATTGGCTTCCATAAACAGCCTTTCTCATAAAAATTGGTATAAAAATTAGGATAAATCTTTTATGCACTGTCAAAGTAGACACAAGTTGGCCTAGATACACACTGTATGTGTAAAACTTTGAGTTCAAATTCAAACTGAGGTGATACGTCATGCAGCTAGGACTAAAACCGTTTATACTACCATTATTAATCCTAAAAATTAGCCTAATTTTTCAAATTCTTTCAAACGTAAAATTGGTATTACTAAATTAGATAAAGTGAAAATAAAATCAACAAGAAAATATTAATGATAGCTACATACAAGCTAGAAAAAATAATATGCAAATAAAAAGTTTAAAAATGCAAAGACTATGAAAAACAAAATTGTGGAAAACATTTTTTAAAAAAAATAAAGAGAGAAGTTTGAGAAACATGGATAAAGGAAAAGACTAATTCCCAAATGAGAAGTTTTGAAAAAAAAATTTAAGAAAGAAATATGTAGAAAATCATAAAAAAAAAGAAAAATATCAAATTGTAGGAAGCAAAGAAAGAAAATTTTGTAAAAAAGAAAAGTAACTACGCATCCAAATGAAGGAAGGATATATTACAGTTTCTCCCTTCAACTATGTTCTTATATCAGAATGCTGAACTTATATTACATACATATCATATGGTACATATCTAACTATACAATCAGAGTAGATTATTTTATATTGAAATTTGATTACTTGATTTTATGGCGGCTGTGAATATTTCAATTTGGTTTAACCAATTGACTAGATTCAAATTATTTTACGTCACATATATTTTTTATTCTTATATTTAAAGTTTTATAAGCACGCATTGCAACTTATCAAGGATAGAAATACATTATTTGAATTAAATATATAACTTTTAATATATGATTACTTGTGTAGTTTAGTACATAAATATGTTTAAATTGATATTCATATAATTACAATTATGCCCACATACGCATAGAAAACCAATTTCAATTATTCATCCTATATAAAAAGTAATTAAAATCGGTTAACTGTTTAGCCAAGTTTACTTTGAATTAGCAAGTTCGATTGGAATCCGAATCTTTTTTCAATTTCATGCGGCGTTGTGGGTTTATTTTGGACCTAGATATTGATAGCTTAAAATTGGACTTTGTTATCATTATTTTGGGTAAGCCTGTTAAGCCCAAGAAGACGCGGCTCAATTCACAGGGGTTGTCTTTAAGCGGCAAAGAAATTTAGTGTACTTGGGAAACAAAAAAAAAAACTACTCTGGGCAAGAGTAGAAAACTTGATGATGTTGCCTGCTAACTTTTAGGATCTGTCTTAATGGTAGTTTTTGATCAATTCATCAAAACCCTCAACTCTTTCAAGTAAAAAAAATAAAAATACAAGGGCAAAATGTGTAATTGATTTTTTGAATTTTTATTGTAAAAAGGTTTCATTTTTTTCAATCGCATACAAATGAAACAATAATTTTTTCACAAATAAAGTGGTAAACTTTCTAAAAGAAGTATGTTTGACTACAATAAGACGTTTTAATAATGCTATAAGTTTCTTCCATGAAATAGCAAATTTTTTCAATTTTAACAAGGGATTTTTTTTTTTGTAACGGAAGAGTGGGACTTTACAAGCAGGGAGGGGACAGGAGGGATTTGAATCGAAAATCTCGAATTTTTAAAGTTTTAACTTTAGCCACTAGATCAAGACCTCCTTGACACATTTTTCATTAGCAGAAAACTTCAAGAAAATATTGTTGATCAAAACTAAGATTGTACCTTTATTAACATAGCATTTTTTGAGGATAGATTGGTGTATTTGCCTAAAGAAGTAAATTTTACTAAACATGCTTGACAAAAACTGCTATGTGTTTGATGATAAACTCGTAAATACTTAAACAGTAGTATCTTTTCTCATGATAAAGTGAAAATGGAATACTTTTTGAGAAAAATTAATACAATTATAAATGTATTAAGAAAATGTTAGTTGTAAATTTACTAAGAAAATGGTGTATTTACTAATAAAAATCTATTTTGCCATAAAAAATTAATAATATTTTTGTGAAAATGTAACATGCTGTATGGGTTTATTCAATAATAACCCTTAAGGCATTGGTTAAATAGAGCCAATTGTTAGTATTTCAGGAAAATGAAGTTTTATTAAAAATCAAACGCAAATAAGTAGTGAATGTGAGTATATAACCTACAGATGGAAAATTGTGTGCACTAACTGGATTATTCACGAAAATATAATTCATAAATAAAGCAATAAATTTTGCTAAGAACGCTGTATATTTTTGCCAAGTAAGATTACATTAAAAAAGTATTAAAACTGTTTGAGCGATGTTGTAAATATCACTGACAAGATTTTCTGATAAAATTTACCAAAAGTTTATTTGGTCATAAAAAAGTACTAAAAGTCCTTGAACAAGTGGTGGGCTTCACTAAACGAATGGTAAATTTTACTTAATAACTGGTATATTTAGCATAAAAAATGGTAAGATTTGTTAATAAGGTCTTACAGTTTCTTTGCAAAAATAGTAAGTTTTGTACAAAAAGTGATAAGTTTCACTTGAAAATTTGTAGGGCTTGTTAATGACATAGTAAATTTTACTAAAAAGGTGGAAAGATTTGTTAGTGAAATCATAAGTTTTTCTTGAAAAAGTAGTCAGTTTTATATAGAAAATAGTACTCCCTCTGTTTCAATAAGTTTGTCACTTTTGGGGAATTGTGTTTTTTATCAACAGTGATGAAAGAGTGAAGGAATTGTGTTTGCTTTCCATTTCTATCCTTCATTTATTGGTGGGAAAATGTGTAAGTTTAAAACCGTTTGAATATTTGAAGGTACATGTGGGACCAATTTATTATCTTTTGTGCCTAAATCTCGATACAAGTAAGCAAGTTCCAGTACGCTTTTGACTCATCTAAATGTTTCCTGAATGTATGTTGTAAAGAGAAAGTGGGACCTATAACATTATTTAAAGATTTCTTGCGCAAGTGCATGAAGGGTAAAAATTGGAATGAGTTACAAAATTATTAGCCAAATTTGGTAAGATGACATAATTTTGGAACAGACAAAAAAGAAAGTATGACAGTTTTAATGGGACGGAATGCATAGTTTTGAAGAGAAAAAGGTAATTTTAGTTAAAAATCTATTAAGATTCATTATTTAATAATAAGTTACATAAACTTTGAAACTTACTTCTTTTATAACAAAACTTACTATTAGTTGTACTAAATTTACCACTACAATATTGTCCGTAATGAAGCCTACAATTTCGAAAAAAAAAGAGAAGCCTACAATAGCAGGTTAAAATTTACACGTGACATCATGTCAGCTGCCCATTTGTGAGTTATGATAACTTCTCGTCACTTCAAAATTTTCCTTAGAAAGTGAAATATGCCTTCAAGTTTTGAAGTATTTTGTCATAATAGAAGAAGAAGAAACTTAAATCAAATAAATAGAACATAATTTCTGTCATTTCTTTTTTGAAGTACAATATGATTTTCTATAAGGTAATGCTCAAATAGTTCACTATATATTGGTCGAATAAATTGCACCCTTCACCCTTGTAAGTGTTAGACAAACAAGCTAGCAGCAATATACGGGGCGAAGCTACACATACTCTATGGCTACAATTGCACGCCCTCAATTTTTTGAAAACTATAGAATTACTTATAAAAATTTTAGCATTTTAATCTTGCCTCACTCTTACCTCCTGACTTTTCAAAGTATTCTATCAAGGCCCATAATTGTCCCCAATCAGTATCGAAGCATTTTACATTTGTCCTCACTATTTCTAAAATAGAATCTAAAAATAAAACACGTGTCACACCTCATTTTCGATCGAAAAAGAAACTGAAATTTGTTTATGAAAAAGAAATGATTTTAAAACAGTAAAAGGGTCTAAAATGGGATTTTGAAAAAAAGCGACAATTTGGCGCAAAACAAAATAGTCTAGAAAAGGTTTTTAAGGAAAAATGAATCGTCACTTGATATTAGTTTAGGTGTACCAAGTCCGCATAAAAAACAATTTGAAAAATAAAGGAAGGGAAAAAATCATTTTTAAACAACTCTTAATCTTTGAAAATAATAAAAAAAGGTTCAGGAGTCATAGTTGAGAAAAATGGATGACTAGGATTCGATCTCTCAAATCCTAAGTACCCTTTCAGACCTAGTCAAAATTAGTTGTATGGTTTAGTCTAGTTTTTCTAAAGTAACCCTTGAACTTATTACTTTTAAATGGATGCAAATCTAAACCTAGAGAGATATTGGGGAGAGATAAGAAATTTCTGCAAATTCTAATTGGTACCTACGCATGAATTGCAAAGTCCAAATTGACCTCTTGAAGGAGTTACAAGTGATGCAAAATGAGATTCAAAAAAATAAAAATTATAACTTGTATGTATAGATATAATTGACCAAAGAAAGCGGAATGCAAAAAATAGGTGCGGGGAACTAAGAGTCCTAACAAATTTTCCTTTTGCTAAGGATTAATGGGGTACTAAAACTACAGAGCTATAATAGCCCATTTCTATTATTAAAGGATGACTTGTCTAATTTGAACCAGCAAATGAACTATCTAATTTCTAAATTTGTAAATGAGATGTAGTTTCTAAGTGAAATGGTCTAAACACATATAGGATAGGGATATAAAATAGAAGAGAGCAACATAAAAGTGAGAAAAGCCTAAAAATGGGAAATATGCATGGAAATGGCATGAATAACACATGATGCATGAATCTAACTTGCAAAGGAACCAAGGGCCTAGTTGTGATGATCTCACTTCTCCTTAGGGCAAACCCTAGGATTTCAGCGAGTCGCCTGCCTAACTCTTGTTAGGACTCACTACGAGTCAAGTTTATAACTTAGAACTACCCAACCAACAAGTTACTAATATATATAGAAGAAGCCACTTTCTTCAAAAGTCATTCATTACCTACACCATAAAATTTTCAAATTTACATCAAGCGTCCCAAATTACAACTACCAAAAGATCAGTCAAATCATTTACATCCATAACTAGTCCAAAATATAGTCAAAGCCAGCATTTTCAAACAAATCTCTCCACTTTAAAATCCTGTTAAGGAAATCAAATTTAAAAGGGTGAGCTAACACTCAGTGAGGCCAAGAAAAGCAGGCAAGCAAACGAGTACAACTAACATTAATAATATATAAATCAAGAAGGGCAGCCATAATATTTTGTGTAAATTTACAAGAGAAAATAAAAGCACAATCTGTGACACCCCCACTTCTCTCTAGGGCGAGTCCAAGGGTATCCACGGGACGCCTGCCCAACTCTCGTCAGAACTCACTACAATCCATAATTCAAAAGCTCGAAATACTTCAAATAACTTCAATATATAATTAAAGTACTCCAAATTACTTCGTACTTACAATTAGTTAGCTTTCAAACTTAATACAATCCAAAAGAATATGTACTACAACCATCCGTTATAATACAACTTAAAGTTTTCAAAAGAGAACAATCTAGTACTATTCACGAGCACCCTTGGTCTCGAACCCTGTTAAGGAAAATAAAAACGTGGGATGAGCTAAACAACCCAGTGAGGTTCCAAGACACTCTAACAGTTCTAATAAATCAAGTAATTGAACATAACACATATATGGTTCAAAGTTGCATAATGGCACATTAACATGAAACAATTAACATTGTACAGAAATAAACATACATTGAAGGATACGGTGTTCATTTGGAACAATCTCGGTCCACTTCACCTTATAACTCCAGTGATCCCTCGGTTTGTCTGGCCATCACCTTATCCCTCCAGTGGTAATACTTGAGTATACCGAAACGGTAGTCCAGGGTTCCAACCTACCCGACCGACCCCAATCCTGGCTCGAGCAGGTTAGTAACCAAGGGCAGGGCCCAGTTCAGGTTAGAGCTACAAGTAATCAAATAAATTGGTAAACGGTAATAATTTGTCATTTTAGTAGGACGAGTGAGATAAAATACACACTCGCTTTAAAATGGTGGCAATTTCATAAGAGCAATTATAGGCAACATTTAACATTTAAACACATAAGCAATATGCGGTAATTTCGTATGAACACGTAATTTACGGTAATCAGGTAATTAAATAGTCAAGTAATCAAATAATCAAATAACCAAATAAATCGGTAAACGGTAAGTAATTACAGTTAATGGTAAACGGTAAGTAATTACGGTTAGTCGGTAAATAGGTGGCAATTATCGGTAGCACTTAACAGTTAACACATAATGACCATGGAGTAAAACTATTCAAGTTACGTACTCCTATATGGAACACTCACCAATTTAAAATAGGAAGTAAGTGCCTAAACAGTGTTTAGGCGTCCGCTTCGAGTTCCTCTTGAAGGTCTTCTTGAGCGCCTGAGCAATTAATAATGAACTACCACTTAGAAACCCCATTTATCAAGAATGATTGCACACATTTACAATCTAGAGAAATCTTATGAAAATGAGTCTTAACTTGCTCAAATTCAAGGTTCAAAGGTGGTGTTTAAACGCACAAAGAAAAACTAGTTTCTTTCTTGAAAACAAGTCCAAAATAGTCAAGTGGTATCAAAGGATAGGGAAGAGTCTCGAAAACTCAATTCCCATCAAATTTGAAAATTTTTAGATTTGAGGTGCACTTTTGGAAAAATCATAACTCATTCTCCGTAGGTCCAAAATTGGAAACATTGGTACCATTGGAAACTAATTTCAAAGTACTAAAAGTTCTTAGAAGATACTTTTCCATGATTCCAAATGGAAGGCATTCAAAATTCGGCTCAAAATTGCTGTTTTAGGCTTGCCAAGACAGTTTCGGGTTGGTTTTTGGCCAACATTGAAAATTCGGCAAAATTCACATAATAGAAACTAGCCTCTAAAATTTGGGACTCAATTAGAGTTGCAAATAAGGTTTAAAAAAACAGATGGAACAAGAATCGGAGTTTGGAGCGCTAAGATATAGCAGCTCAACGTTGCTACAAAAGTGAAGTTCACTGGGCAAAATTCCAGATTTGAAGCTTGAACTTTGGGACTTTAGTTGGGCATCGAAATAGACTCGGAATGGCACCAAATTTGGCAGTGTTATCCTACCATATAAGGGTTACTCCTCTGTCAAATTTCATATCAAAATTCGCTCGGAAAGTGAGTTAACAAAGTCACTAAGGTTTCCAAATTTCCAAGGCAAATCTGCCTTGCACTTTTGTTTCCCTTTTCTCAAACATTTGGCCAAATACATTTCCTCAACCATGGTTCATTTATGAAGAAAATGTATAAGAAACCTCCAAAATATATTTGGTAGGTTATTAACACCAAGAATTTCAAAATAACAAGTCCCAATCAAGATTAGCCATTGATCAGTCCAAAATTAGGGTTTTCTCACACTAAGACAGTTTTGTAATTCAGCCATAACTCACTCCATTCAACTTGGAATTGAGCGTGGTTGGTGGCCTTGAAAACTACATTCATAAGGCTACAATTTAACAGAAGGAATCATTTTAAAATTCTATCCACAACTAGCTCATATTCGAGCTTCAAGTTGCAGTTCATAACAGGGCTCCCAGTTCATCCGAGAAACAGGGCAGTTACCTTTAAACGATTGGTATGGTTCACTCAGTGGAATAAAGAGGTTCATTTTATACTGTTGGAAAACTGGAAGTGTCTAGTTTTCAATGCCACAAACAGCACTCAATTTTGACATCGGAGGAAAGAGTTATGATCAAAACAATATCACTACCAGAGCATTACGGGACAGAGTTTCCAGTTTTGATACAATTTCGAAATCTCCACTTTTACCCAACCAAATCAAGTAATTTTTTGAGGAAACTTTCTACACAACCCATACAACATATTTACATCAAAATCAAGTCAATTGGACCACAAAAATTGCACTAGAGAGGCTCGACAAAATAGGGGCAGAATCATCCTCTTTCCTCAATTCACTTCCTTTGAGTTTTCTTCCACAATACAACTTATAATCACTAGATTAAGCACTAATCCAACACATATAACATATATAATCATCATAACAACCCATCAAGTCCAATGTGGGATTTCATAGAGCCCACTCACAAGATCTACAACAATCCAAGACTACCCACAAGAAGCTACAAGCTTCTATACTCAATCTAATTCATAAATAACAAGTTTTAAGGGTTGGATCATTAGATACCTTCTTAGATGCTAAAGGTCAGATTTTTGGCCACAAGAAAGCTCCAAGAAACCGTGGAAATGAAGCTTTTCTCCTTGCCTAAGTGAATCTTCAAGTGGTCTTGAGTTTAAGTTGTAAGTTTGGAGTGAAATGGTAGTTGGATTGAAGTGAAATGATGAGGAAAGTTTGCTCCCTTCTTGCTTGAGAAGCTCGGCTGTCTTGGGGAGAAAATAGAGTGAAATGGCTGATGATAAAGCTTCTAGAGTAAGCTTGGTAGGTGAGAGGCTTAAGTGCTCAAAAGTCAACTCTTCAATCGCGCGTGTACGCGTGCGTTCGTGCTCGATTCCTCTCAGGTTTGTTTCACTTGTGCACTATACCTCTAATGCACTTCCATTCATACTATTATTATTCACTCTTAAAAGTGTAAAAATAAAGGTCTAAAGTCCCTCAATTAATCGCGATAAATGTGTACTTCCTATTTGTGCGCGATAAAGCGATATTTCTAAAAAATTCTTATAGCGATAGTATAACTGACTAACACTTGGGTAATTAATCATAAAAATACTTATTTTAAAACTAACATATGAGTCCTCACATAAGTCTAGTATTAATTTCTCAAGTCTCCAATTTGTCGCGCGGTACGACTTTCGAGGAACTATCGACGCGCGAGCAATAAAAGTTTCATTTAACTTAATACATCCAAACTCTCAATTAATTCTTCTTAGTCTACTATTAATCATTCTTGGTTCTCCAAGACTAATGTATAAGTTTTCAATTCCCAAACTCATTGTACTCTCAAATCGATTATTGCCTCCAAACGTGAATTCACTATTCTCGCTAAACGAGCTTTCCAAAATTTTTGTAACAAGTCATTATAAAATACATGTAAGCCATAGTTTCATGTAATTGGGTCTAAAGAGGTTGAAATAAAATATTCAGAGCAAATGGTCAATTAAATATTTAAATAAGCTAGTAATAGGAGTTTAAAATAAGTAAATTTGCCGGTCCTCACACAATCACTAAAGGATACAGGAGTTCTCAGGATCTAAATCCACAATTCATGCTACACCGATACTTTTGAACCACGTTTTCCAAATGTTAACACTCCGTCAACCAAGCAAGTAACAAGTCCGTAGAATCCCACTTTTACCAAATTTCGTCCACCGTTACACCCCCGCAGGGCCCGTACGTCAAACAAGATGTGATGTTATTCGAGTATATCCAAACAAGTCAAGTACACGAGTCCAAGGTTCACTAAACTCCTCAACCAAACCCTTGCTGGCTTGAGTTGAATGGCTAGCCATTGGGTTTTGAGGCCCCCAAGATCAAGTATAAGTCGATGAGATTGCTCTCAAATCGACGCCAAGTCAAGTACAAGCACAAGTATAATGGTCAAGTACGACCAAGTAAATTATCAAATCAAACAGGAGAGGACAAGTGAGATAAAATACACACTCGCCTCGACAAGTTTAATTCACACAATCAACAAGTATCATCAAGAAACAATCCAAGCAGAGTGCTATAAGACATGCACTTGACACTCACCAAAGCCAAAAGCGAACGAGCAAGCAAGTCCTTTACTGTTCTGCGCCGGGATTCCTTTCGAAATCCTCTTGGACACTTGAAGCAATATCAACCAACCATTACTAAATGCAAACCATCTTTATCTAACTCCCCCCTCTTAAACCAACACTTACGTACACCCTAAGTTACTTAGCACACAAGGAGGAAAATTTATTCACTTACTCATCTAAGACAATACATCGAGAAGGGTCTAAATCCTTTGAAAACCACCATTCAAAACGAAGGTTTAAAGTCACAAGACACCTCGTATTCATCCATGAAATCAAAATTAAAACGGACTAACAATTTCAAAGGAAAGTTGGAAGTTCTTAAAAGAACATTTTTGTTTTAAACCAGAAAATTCAGTTTTGCGTGACACTACTTGAAATATCATATCTTGAGTTTCCTAAATCCAAAAATTGAAAACTTTGACCATTGGAAACTAGATTCAAAACACTACAATTGTCTCGAAAACACTTTTGTAAAATTCAATCCACAAGTAGGTCAAAATTTGGCCTCAAGTTACAACTTTACCAAGTTTAAGACCAAATCAGGTTTTGAATTTCAGTCGTTTTTATAAAATTTCTAGCGCATGTAGAATTTGAGTAAAATTCTTAAATTTACAAGGTTGAAAGAATTCCATGTCTATTTTCAAACGCCACATTTGGATTTTTCTACACCAAGATATCGAGATTTTTCTAAAACTGGTCAGCCACACCTGCGAAACTTTTTCAGAAAACAGGCAGTGTGCATCTCTCTCTCTTGGCTTCTTAAGTCCAAAATTTTTGTTCAACCTACTCACACATTCATAGTTTAACATCTAACAAAGGTTATTGAGTTAGAATTCACCCCAAAAATTCAAAACTCAAGGCTGGAACCAATCTGGTCAGATCAGCCAATACACAGGGAAAATTTCTGGAATCTTGTCCTTCAACAAGTCACATCCAAAATTCATCCAATGCACAAGATTTCCACAATAAAGACAAACCAACATATACCAAGTCTTTTAGCATCAAAATCTACCATAGATGCCATCACAAAACATGAAAGATCCTCAAGTCATCTAACCTAAATTTAGGGTTCAAGAAACTCTTTCATAGCAACCCAACATCTACTACTAATACTTGCATGGAATCAAAGATCAAGTAGAGTGGAGTTAGCTATCTCTTCCAAACTTCTTCAACTCTAGTTAAGTCCAAGTTTTACATCACCAAATCCACCAAGAACCACCACAAGACAAGACCTTTCTTCAAACTTGGACAACTTCCAAAGGTGTGAAGATTTTAGGGGGGATTTTGGAGCAAGATTTTGTAGTTGAAGAAGGAGTTTTTCTTCCCCTCTTTTGCAGCTTCAAGGGTTGGCCAAAGAGAGAGAAAAGAAGAAAAGATGAAGGCTTGGTTGGTGATTTGAAATGTAGTAAAAGATGGCCTTTTAGTTGTTCAGGAAGTTAATTAGAAATAGTTGCAAATAGTGTCATGCACTCACTAGTTTTTCTCTTGTTTCTTACTCTTAAATACTAATCTCCCAAGATAGTTTCTCTTACTCTACTAATACTCACTCTTACTAATCCGATGTTAACTTTCCAAATCCCCAATTAAACGCTCTGGAGCGACTTTACCAAATTTTTGACGCGAGCGATAAAGATATATTTAAGTAACGTTCATCATAAAATGATAAAATTAAATAACATGCCAATGAAAATAATTTAATATAGGTGAAATTAAGAATAAAAGTGCGAGTCCTCACATCCACTCCCCCTTAAAAGGAATTTCGTCCACGAAATTCATACCTTGATTCGAAATTAGGTTTGGATATTTCTTTCGAATCTCTTCTTCTACCTCCCAAGTTGTTTTCTCTAATCCGTGATTCTTCCATTAGACTTTTACCAAAGGGATTTGTTTATTTTTCAGTTCTTTCACTTTTCGGTCCAAAAACTTTATTAGTTTCTCCTCATAGGTTAATGTCTCATCAATCTCAAAATTCTCTGATTGTAGTACATGGGAGGGATCTGGATGGTATTTCTTGAGTATAGACACATGAAAAATATTATGGATTTAGAACAAACTTGGTGGTAGTTCTAATCTATAGGCCACATTCCCCACACGTCGGAGAATTTTATAGGGTCCTACAAATCTTGGTTGCAACTTCGTTCTTTTGCTTGCCATCAAACTTGCTTTTAAGGGAGTGATCTTAAGGAAAACTTGATTTCCAACTGTAAACTCTAAATCTTTCTTTCGATTATCTGCATAATTCTTTTGGCGGCTCTGAACTGTTTGAATTCTTTGACGTATTAACTTTACCTTTTCATACGCCTCTTCAATCCATAGTACTGTAGTTGGGTTTAAAACCTTTCTTTCGCCTATTTCATCACAACAAATCGGAGATCGACATTTTCGACCATAAAGAGTCTCATAAGGAGCTATTTGAATAGATGAATGAAAGCTATTATTATAAGCAAATTCTACTAATGTTAAGTATTAACTCCAACTTTTTTCAAAATCCAAAATACACGATCTTAACATGTTCTCAAGAGTTTGAATTGTCCTCTCCGACTATCTATCTGTCTGTGGGTGGTAGGTAGTACTAAAACTCAACTTATTTCCTAACATTTCTTGCATCTTCTGTCAGAATCAAGAAACAAATTGAGGGTCTCGATCAGACACTATACTTACTGGTATTCCTTAAAATCTTATAATTTCATCCAAATGCAATTTGACTAGCTTCTCCAATGGGTACTTCACATTAATCGGCAAAAAATGAGCAAACTTGGTCAATCTATCCACTATCACCCAAATGGCATCGTGATCTTTTTGTGTTCTTGGTAATCTAAATACGAAATTTATGATGATATTCTCCCACTTCTACTCAAGTATCTCCAAAGGTTGCAATAGGTCAGAAGATTTCTGAACTCGATTTTAACTTGCTAGTAAATTAAACAAGTCTGGACAAATTGGACAATTTCTTTTTTCATATTCTCCCACCAATAAAGACTCTTCAGATCCTGATACATTTTATTTCCTCCGAAATACACCGTATATTTGGAACGGTGAGTTTCTTCTAAAATTTTCTTTTTTAGTCTATCATCTTTTGGCACTACTATACAATTTCGGAACCTTAATATTCCATTAGATCCCAAATTAAAATCTGACGTTTCCCCCTTTTGAACTTTTTCTAACCACTTTTATACCTTAAGATCTTTCTCCTGTGCCTCCTTGATATGATCTAATAAGGTAGATCTCACAACAATATTCCCAAAGATCACCTTTCTTTGCTCAAGGCGACGATTCCAAACACTAATTTCTTCTAACAGGTGCAATTGTTTTATCATCAATCCAACCATTTGCAATTTACGATTTAAGACATCAACTACCACATTACCTTTCCCTAGGTGGTAATTAATCATACAGTCACAATCTTACAAGAACTCCACCCATCTACGTTGTCCCAAGTTCAAATATTTTTGGGAAAACAAGCATTTAATACTCTTGTGATCGGTAAATGCTTCAAACGTCACCCCATATAAATAATGTCTCCACTTCTTCAATACAAACACTATTGCCACCAACTCCAAATTGTGAGTCGAGTAATTTCTCTCATGCGGTTTTAACTTTCGGGAGGTATACGAAATCACCTTTTTATTTTGCATCAACACACACCTCAAGCCCCTTTTTGAAGCATCTGTGTAAATCACAAAACTATCTTTTCCACTAAATAAGGTTAAAACAGGTGTCCTTGTCAATCATCTCTTTAACTCTTAAAAACTTTCCTCACATTTAAAACTCCACATTGAACTTTTCACTTTTCTTAGTCAAACTCGATAAGGGGTCCCACAATTTTAGAAAAATCTTTGATAAACCTACGGTAATACCCCTACTAACGCTAAGAAATGTCG
The DNA here is from genome assembly GCA_023065735.1 of Coffea humblotiana. NCBI lineage: Eukaryota > Viridiplantae > Streptophyta > Magnoliopsida > Gentianales > Rubiaceae > Coffea > Coffea humblotiana. The sequence continues at coordinate 111,535 of JACYVW010000042.1, forward strand.
AATTTCAGTAGAATTTTCTGGTTGCTTCCACTTAGAAACTATTTCTACTTTGGCCGGATCCACTTTAATTCCTTCATTGGAGATTATATGATCTAGAAAAGTTACTTTTTTCAATCAAAACTCACATTTGTTGAACTTAGCGTACAGTTGATGTTCTCTCAAGGTTTGCAAGACAATCTTCAAATATTTCTCATGATCTTCCAAAGTCTTAGAGTATATCAGTATATCATCAATGAATACCATAAATTGATCTAGATAAGGTTTAAAGATTTGGTGCATTAAATCCATGAAAGCTGCAGGAGTATTAGTTAACCCAAACGGTAAATTCAAAATACCCATATCTTGAATTAAAGGCAGTTTTAGGTATATCCTTTTTTAAAATCGTTAATTGATAATAATCTTGTTTGAGATCCAATTTTGAAAATACTACCGCCCCTTACAATTGATTGAACAATTCATCAATGTGAGACAAAGGGTACTTGTTTTTAACAGTGACATCATTCAATCCTCGATAATCTATATACAATCTCAAGCAGCTGTCTTTCTTCTTAACAAATAACACTGGAGGTCCCCACGGAGAATCACTTTCTCTAATAAAGTTTCGTTCTAATAAATCCTACAATTTGTAACTTCAATTTTTTCAATTCAGTTGGAGCCATTCTATAAGGTGTTTTAGAGATAGATGCTACCCCTGGAATCACATCAATTTTAAATGCTATTTCTTTTTCAGGTGGCAATGGATTCTAGCTCCTTAGAAAAAAACGTTTGGGTATTCCTTTACCACTGGTATGTCTTCCAACCTCACCTTATCCCCAAGAGTGTTTATAAGAAAAGTTAAATATCTTTAACCTCCTTTACTCAACAACCTCCTAATTGAATTCCTGAAATAAGAGCAAACAAAACTAGTCTACCCCTTACATCCAACTTTAAAGTTGCCTCTCCTAGAATACATAACTCTACCATTTCATCTTACAATTCAACTGAGTGTAGTAGTGAGCTAATCAATCCATACCTAAAATAACATCATACCCCTTAATAGTTAGGCCTATCAAATCGGCCAACAACTTTCACTTTCCAACCTATATTTCACAATTTCTATACATCAAATTAGCAATCAAATTTTGACTTTCCTAGGCGTTTTAATTTTCAAATCATAGGGTAATTTAATCGGCCTCACATCTACCTCACTCATGAATTCAAGATTTACAAAAGAACGTGTCACACCAGAGTCAATTAGAACTTTAGTTAGGCGGTGGTAAATAGGAATCGTACCTTCAATGACCTTGGTGGAATCGGAAACCTGCTGATGGTCTAAGGCGTAAATCCTAGCCGGCATCCTCGGTCGACTTCCTCCTGCACTAGATTGCTTAGATGTAGACTTGTCTGACCGTTAGATACTATCTCCTTCCTTCGATATATTTAGACATTTCGAGATCTGATACTCAGTGTTGCCACAATACAGGCACTTTCCCGATTTTCTTCAGCACTCATTCTCTATATGATTTGACTTACCACAATAGTCACAAACAACTTGAGAAATTACAACTTGACCACTTTGAGGTATCTCTCTCTATTGATCTCGTCCACTGTGGGCTCCCCTCGATGGAGCTCATCTTAGTGTCTCGCATATCTTTATTCCTTCTGCTCCTATTCTCGTTTTAGGAGGTGGGGTACTCTTATCAACTTGTCCAAGAGGGTTACTAGGAGCGCTTCTCTTTCTTGCATGAAAATCGCTAACTTGTAGTTTTGCACTCTCAACCTGCTGTGCTTTCTCTAAAGTCTCAGTGAAAGTAGAAATTTGGGCTGCCACTAAACTCTCTTGAATCTCCAAATTTAGTCTTTGCACAAATCGCCTTATCCTTTTTCTTTCAGTGGCCACCAATTCCGAAGCAAATTTAGAAAGTTCAGTGAATCACTCTTCATAATCAGCAATACTAGAAGTTTCATGTCTTAACTTTATGAAATCATTCTCTCTCTTTTCTTGAATCGTGAGCGGGAGAAAATTTTCATTAAATTTTCTCACAAAGTTTTTCCAGATCCAAGGAGTCTGTGTTCTTTCCCATTTCCCCCTAATCACATTCCATTAAGCACACGTCGCTCCCTCAAATTGGAAGGTGCAAAATTCACTCATCTCTTCTCGATATAGTCTAAGACGGCAAAAATATTAGTCATTCTCTCCAACTAATTCTTCGTCATCTCTGGGTCAGGTCCTCCAAGAAATTTAGGCAGGACAAACTTTAAAAATTGCTCTAAAGCTCTATCTTCCATTCTCTCCTGAGTCCCAAGTTGGTTAACAGGTCCTGGACCCTGATGATCAGTTAACCGCGCTAGAATATCGGTCATATAGTTAATAGCGGCGGCTATTTGATCTTCCCTTTCATTCCTCTGCTCTTGGTTTGGTCTGGCTGCCGATCCCTGATCATCCCCATGAGTTTGGGGGTTGCCTAACTCGCGGTCTCGACCCTTCCATTTCTTCGGACCGTCCATAATTTTAGTATACTTCTAAAGCCATGGACGTATGATAAATGTGCATAAGTGAAATTTAAAAGTGACAAATTAAACATGCAAGACGAAAAATAAATATTTAAGACGTAAAATAATAAAAGGAAAAATGTGTACAACCCATAACGTAGATTAAAAGTCATAAAATAACAAAATCAAGCATATCATACATAACATTCCAGTGTTTCAAAAGATAAATAGTATAACTAAACAAAATTACAATAGCCTTAGAACAAGCACTACCCCGACTATCCTTGCCAAAAAACTACAAAAAGTAGAAAAACTACTAGCTTAGTGGTTGGTGGAGTCAGAAGTCTCGACTACTTCAGTAGGTTCAACCTCATTTTCAGCACTAGGGGTTGCGTTCTCTTGTCCCTCATAGAGTATTTGCCATCAACTCCTTGTTCAACCAAAGTCATAGATTCAGCCATCATTCCACCAGTTCGGTCCCTTATTTCTTGCACTCCCCTAACAAGTCGACGATTAGTCTCTTGGAGCTGCTCACGAAGGGCCTTTGCTCTATTTTGCTCTTCGAGTACATGCATCTCTAGCTTATGAATTCTAACGGTTTGTGTATCCACAGTCGCGATCAATTCTCGATTATCCTCTTGTGCTATCCTATTCACATTAGATAACTGCCTCCGCTCATCGACTATCGCTAACACCACATAGTTAGGGTATGTGTGAGTTCTCCAACATTCACATGAAAACCTAGTTCGACGAACTGGATTCCACTGCCAAAGAGGGCTCCCAGACCTCTCTCGATAACGAATCACTGGAAGGCACCATTTCTTTCCATGACTTACAATTATAATTAGAAGTTTAGACAAACCCAGATACACTTAATAAACTAGATCCTAAGATTTCATTGTGAGAACCCTTATTTTAAAACACAAATTTTCTAAACTACATGACTTGCCCTAAGATTTAAATCAATTATAACATATCCTTACATTGCATTCCACATGTATTATAACATTTTTCTTGCATTGCATTTCATTATATTTTACTTGAATTAAAACATTTCCTTGACTTGGTATTATTTATTTCACTACATATACTTTGGCCAAATGCCTTTTATTTAGTAGTTGGGACTTTATATGATAGTTTAGAGGTGTTAATTAGATATTGGACCATTTGGAGGGTAGAAACATCATTAGTCAAAGATTAAGGGAAGAAAGGGCCAAGTGGCCAAACCCTAGCAATCCACCTTGTTTGACCAAAGGATTAGAGAAAATTTAAACCAACTTTTTATTCATTTCCTCCTCCATATTTTTGGCCACCTTGAAGCTTCCAAAGGAAGGAAGAAAACTCCATCTTCTTGCTTTTAAAACCTTAACTTGATCTTGAGCAAAAACCAAAAGAGAAAGAGCTTGAGTTAGTAGAGTGAATTTCCTCCAACCCGAGTGTGTTGTCTCAAGCTTGGAGCTTTGGTTTTGGTGGATTGTTTTGGTGGTTCAAGCTTCATACAAGAGAGATGAACCTTAAATCCTAGTTTCCTTGTGTTATATGAAATGTTTGAAGTTTTGATGGCAAAACTAGAAGTTGTTTGGATGTTGTTTGTGGTTAAAATTCTTGAACTAAACAAGAGGTAGTAGGGTTAGTTGGTTTGCCTACCATGTGTTTGATGAAATTTTTTACCTTTTTTCATAGCTTTCCTTTATGTATTAACATGTTTTGGACCCTTTTTCAGTTGGAGATAACACTTGACATGTTGTTTAAGTGAAAAAACAATGAAAGGATGAAGGTTGGTGACATAAGTGAACTAGTGGACTGATTTGTTTGCTCTTGACTAACCGGTCTTGAAGGAGAGGTATCTCCTTGATTTTTGTGGTTCATTTGCACCTTAATCAAGGCTAAGAAACTTGGATAAATATTGGTTTAAGGTTTGGTATGAATTAAAATGGAATTTAAGCAAGAAAAGTGGCTGTTTGAGCTAGTAGTGGACTGTTTTGGTACCATTAGTTGGCTAGACTATTTGACTCTTTTAATCATTTATGTGTATTGTATTTTGATTCCAATGGCACTAGGTAACTTGCTCCCTGTATATGAACCATAGGAGATTAAATGGATGAATTTGAGTCAAAACAAGTGAAGTTAGCATCAAGAACTAGTGTAACTTTGCTAGGGTTTTAGGGCTGATCAGAACTTGAAAATCAGCCGACTTTCCTGGATCACTGATATTGATAGGAGATGAACTAGAGTATGTATTTAGTACCGTTGGAAATCCCCTTGAATCTAGTTTCCAACGCCACTGACGGTACCTGATTCCGACCTTCCTACAGTGAGATATGGCCTTTTTCCCGAGACTACGCGGGCACAACTGTTTTACCCGTGAAGAACACTTTGAGCTTGAATGAAACTTTTCTTTTGCCCAACTTTCTTGCACTTGTCAAAATTGTTTTCTCATGAAATTTTATTGCATTTTGGCCTAACTTGCATGGTGAATTGAGTAGATTTAACCACTCACTTGGTCACCTAATGAGCTCATATTTGGCTTGGAATTGAACCTAGTTTGTTAACGATTTCCCTCGTTGCCCTAAGATTGAGAAACGGTGGTGAACATAACCAAGGGACTTGACGTTTGAACACTACATTGCTTGACAGGTGAGCATTCCATTACCTGTTAACTGTTTATGTGAAATATCTGAATACTTGATTGGTGACTGGTTGAGCTAAACACTGTTTTCATAAAATTGAGGCAAGCGTGTACTTTATCACACTCGACCTTCTTTGATTCCACTGAACCTCTGTATACCGATGTTATGAGATATGATTTCTCTATATGTGACTGTATGTGAGTTGTTTGGATGATACCCCTATCACGCCCCATTTTTAAAATGAAAAATTGATGTGTTAGAAAAATGGATTTTGATTCAATTTTGAGTGAAAAATGAGTTAAATGAGTTTTAGAGAATAAATAAAACAAATGGGCCTAAATGAGGTGTAAAAGTGCGACGATTTTGTCCCAAATTATAGTTTAAAAAGGATTTTAGAATGAAAAATCAGAGTCGCCACTTGGTATTGAGTTAAAATGTAACCAAGTCACCCAAAAATAAATTTTTTAAAAAAAAATAGAAAAATCCCTTTTAAACGACTCCAAGTTTTCGAAAATCAGATAAAAGTGTTCGAGAGTCACATTTGAAGAAAGGGAAGGCAAGGATAAAATCCAAGCCACCCTTTCAACTTAACTATAGCTAGTTGCGTAATTTAGTCAAAGATTTTCTTATTTTAACCTAGAAATTTATCACATTTGGATGTCACTATATGGATGCAGACCCTAAATCTAATGTATTGGGGTCAACATGTCTCTTCGAATTTTAGTTAGTGCAAATCGTATTAATTACGATGCCCAGAAGTAATTATTTAAAGAGATCACGAATGTGCAAAATATGAGACTCAAAGAAAAGAAAAGAAAATAATAATTATACAAATATACATGACCTACAGGAATGCATCATAACGGGTGCGGGGGACTTAAGATTCGTGACTAGATTTTTCCTTTTATATAGGGAATACGAGCGTTGCCAAGATTAGAAAGCCAAACTCGTTCATATCCCATACTTAAGGGGTATTTCCCTAATCTAATCAAGCAAAATGATCTAATCTAGTTCTAATTTTTAAATGAAATGCGAGTCTAATGTTATGTCTCACACATAGGGGTAAGAAATATATATATAGGGAAAATATAGGATTAGAGATATACATATAGTGGGAATATGGGATAAGAGATATAAATATAGGGGAAATGTCAGGAAAAATGATAAAAAAATCTTAAAAAGTAGAAATATGCATGAAAATGTAGTGATTGTCACACAAACATGATCTAACGCGTGAATGGTCCCTAAGGGTCTAGCGTTTGATTAACCCATGTCTATGAGTTCTCACTAGCATTGGACTAGCGAGAAAATGGGAGATATGGCCATAACTAGCGTTGGACTAGTGTGGTGACGTCATGCACCTTATTATAAACAAATAAATCATATAAAACATAAGGAAAGCAAGTAAACACATAATATCACACAGCATCTAAGCATGATATCTAGATGCAAGACCCTAGAAAAGCGAGTAACACGTAATACACAAGCATGCAAGGTATACAAGGCAAATAAAGCAAATAAATCCCTAACTATTACATTTGGAGGGCCTAACTGCAATCTAAAAAGGGGTAAAGAAAAATAAAATAATAACCTAGCTATTACATTCGGGGGGCCCTAGCTACAATCTAAAATGGTACAGAATGAAATAAAAATAATAAGCTAACTATTACAATTTTGGCATTTAATTGCCTTCCAAATAATTAAAATAAATATACAAAACCAAAACAATTAAATTGCCTAAATAAATAAATGAAATAAAAACATTTAAAAGGCATGCAATTACACACAAAAGTCACATAGGAGCACATAGGATCAAATAAAGGATAGATTATACCTCTATTGAATTAGCGATCTAAGGAAGTGAAAATTTTCTTATTTACCCTCCAAAAACAAATAAAAAAGTCAAGGCATCACTTTAATTAACAAATAATCATAAAAGATAAAATAAACATGAAATTGAATCAATCAAAGCATTCAATGAAAGTAAACAAACTCTCTTCAACAAATTAAAACATACAAGGACCTAATTAAAAGATTTAAAGAAGTTTGAGGGGTAAAATTATTATTATTATTATAAATATTAAGGGTCTAAATTAAAATAAAATTAAGGATTCAAAATAAAACCTACAAAACCTAATGTTAAAATTCACAAGAAATAAACGAAGACCCCCTCACCAAAATCCAAAAACAAAACAAATACTACCCAAATCTAAAACCATTTTTACAAAATCCAAATGACAAACAATAAATCTATCAAAAATTATTGAACCTTCAAAATTTCATCCCCAATACTCATGAATAATTTGCCCCAAATCACATGAAAGCATATCAAGGAGAAATAACATGTTAAAGGGATAAAATTGATTAATTTTTTCAATTTTTTGAGCCATAGTGGAATTATATGGAAATCCTGGGGTTAAACTGCAAAAAAAATCTAGAAAAATCAGAGCTTTGAAAGACAACCAAAAAAGGGACCTAATTGAAAAATATATCACAGTTTTAGGGTCGAATTATGAAGTTCCAAAAAACTTTGGGGTTAAATCACAAAGAAGGAAACAAATGGAGAGATTGAAATTACAAATTGAGACAAGTAGTCATCTTCCCCAAACTGATTCAACATCAGTTGCCATTTTTGTCCTTCCTCGCGAAGGAAAAATACTAGAAAGATCAAATGAAATTCACGCCAGCCTCATCTCACACAATCTCATAACATAACCCAAATTCATACAAAGGATAAGAAAAAGAACAAAACAATTTTTCTTTCCACAAAATTAATGAGCTCCAGTAAACTTTGGACTGACCGGAGCTATTTCTCTCATGCACAGACACACAACATTCATCAATTTTGCTGCCTTGATTCAACGTTCTCTTTTAGACATTTCTTCAAACAGGTTATGTGCATTCGAGAGTTGAAAGAAAATCCTCTTTTTATTGTTAGATAATGGCCCCAAAAATTTTTTTTTATCTCAAACATTTTTCAGTCCAATCAATGAAAAAAAACATATACAATCACGGAATCACATATAAAGCTATAGGCAACTAATCAATGTTAGAAAAATGAGCAATAAGAGCTTCAAAAAAATCTGGAACCGAAACTCGAAAATTAAGGAAGAAAAACTACAGTGCTAATCTCAGTGAGCTTCAATGGTGGTGGTAGTGGATTTCGGCGGGCAGCAGTTGCTCCAATTTCTTTTATATCCGTCGAATTTTCTTTTGCTACTAGTTTTTCTTTCCCCCATTTTTTAATTTTTCTTCCGTTTACTCTCTGGCTCTCTCTCCTGTTTTGCTCTCCGAAAACTCCCTCAATTTTCTCAGATTTTCCCTCCGTTCTTGCTCTCCTCTTCTTCTTCCGTTTTCCTTTTCTTTTTGGCCGAAGCCTCTCCCTTGTTTTTTTCTTGTTGCTCTGTTCTTTTTTTTCCTTCCTTTTTCTTTCTAGACGAAACTCTCTGTTTCTCCGCCCCAAAAGACCTCTGTTTTTCTCTTTTTCTTCTTTTTTTGCTTCTTTTTTTTCCCTTTCTTGCCGAAGTCCCTCTTGCCTTTTTTCTTAGCTAGCCTTTTCTTTTCCCTTTTTTCTTTTATTTTTTCTCTCAAATTTCCTTAAACTTCCATGTGTCCCCAACACCTCACCTTCTAAGTGTTGTGTTGTCCAAAAAATAAAGGGACACTTGTCCCTATTGCATGTGTGCAACTTACTTCATTGCATGTGTGCCACTTGACCCTATTAGTATTGCATTGTGCCATATATTATCTTGTATTTTGCATTATTTTTGTATTAATTTTTTTTGCTAATTTCGAATGTCATTTTATATATAAAACTGAGTTTGAAAAAGGATAAAAAAATTGGATCTTTTATAACAATTTTTTTGCAACATTAAATAAATTAAAATAGAATAGTAAAAATGAAAACAACAAAAATAGTAAATAATAAAATAAAAATAAAACTAAAAGAATAAAACTAAAATTAAATTAAATAAACACATAAAGCTAACATTAAATTAAATAAATAAATAAAGCTAAAATTAAATTAAATAAATAAAGAAAGCTAAAATTGAATTAATCAAACAAATAAAGTTTAAAATTGAATTAATGAAATTTTTGGTGTCTACAACTTGCCCTTCTTTGTCTGAATTTCGAAGAGATTTGAGACAAAGACGTAGACACCAAATACTTACCTGTGATTATTCTGCCATGAACTGAAAACATGTAAACATCAAAGGTCAGTTGGTAGGATAAAACTCGATCCCAACGAGGTATAAACGGTCAGTAGGACAAAATCTAGTCCTGCCGAGATTGGTGGGATAAAACCTGATCCCAACGAGATATAAACGGTTAGCGGGATAAAACCCTGTCCTGCCGAGGTTGGTGGGATAAAATCTGATCCTACCGAAATTGGTGGGATAAAACCCGATCCAAACGAGATATAAATGGTCAGTGGGATAAAATCCGGTCCTATCGAAGTTGGTGGGATCAAACCCGATTCCAATGTGATATAAACGGTCAGCGGGATAAAATCCGGTCCCCATGTGATATGAACGGTCAGCGGGATAAAACCCGGTCCTGCCGAGGTTGGCGAGATAAAACCCGATCCCAATGTGAAATTGAAAAGATTGTTGCAGATTGATTTTTGTAGAATTTCCAAAATAGATACAGATGATTTCTTCTAAAAAATTTGTCCCAATGTGATGTTATTGGATCATTGGACCTGCAAAAGAAAAATAATCATAATAATAGATAATGCCACCACCATCCGATCGATTTTGCCTTCAAGAAATGTGTAAACATGAGTATTTGGGCGTTCTTTCCCTATGTAGTGAGAACTTAATCTTTATTTTGAGAACTGTGTCAAGGTTCCTCAATTTTCAATGATAACAAGACACTTAATATTCAGGTAATTTTAATAAATCACAGAGATTGCCATTTGATCAATCCCTGACGTAGCAAAACTCATCTTTGCTCTGCGAACTATATCAAATTCTCTTAACTTGTCATGCTTATCCAACATGACATTTGGTATCCAGACAATTTCAATAAATCACAGGGATTGCCATTTGATAAATGAGACCATGAAACTCATAAAAGAATATTTTATTTAGACAAAATGATGAAAATTCTGGTGGCACGAAAACAATCATTTTATTTTTATGGGAAGAAAATTAATTTTAGAGAAATGAACCTATAAACTCAAACAACTTACACTTGAGAAACCAAAGTATTTTAATTTCAAACAAAATGCCACATTTGATCTTTTGGATATCATTCCTTCGAAATTCAATGTTGGCGCCAGAACCACAAGGTGAAGAGAAATACCAATAAACTGAGTTACCAGTTTTTCAAATCCAAACTCACTTGGTGACATAAAAACCCTACCTTAACGCCCTTTCGGGTTTTCACTTAGGTTACCCCAACTTTTTTATTTTCTTTTTCATTTTTCATTTTTTCATTCTTCTTTTCTTTCCTTTTTCTCTCTTTTTTTTTAAGGTGCCCTTTTGGGTTTTTACCTGATGAACAGATCCCGTCGATAGCTTTTATCAACTCAGAAATGTGTTTTAAGAAATGATGGCATCATTGCGACAAATCTTCCCTTGCAAAATTGGTAAAAGTGTATTGACATCATTTGCCATGTGATTAGAAAATTTCCTAAAAGAGGTGATGTAAAAATCGAAACCAGGACTTTTAGTTTTTGTAATGTGGTCAGGGGAGGTGCTGAAAAAAGATTAAGGTTTGAAGGGGGATTTTAAAAGTGGTTTAATTGATCTGAAATCGCATTGTTACGCCAACCCTATTTTAGGGTTAAATCGAAACTTGCCCTAATTTATTCTCAACTAGGGTTCTCTTTTTTTCATTTTCTCTTTTTCTTCTGTCATTCCATTCATCTTTTGAAATTCTTCAAAATCTGCTCCAGTTTATTTTTAACTAAGGTTTTCTTTGTTCATTCCTTTTCTTTCGGCTTTCCTTCAAAATTGAATTTGCCCCAGTGTGGAATTTTCTCTCTTTTTTTTCCCAAAACTAAATTTGCCCCAGTGTGAGATTTGCGATCCTCAGGGGTTGTCAAATGAAATGATTTATTCTGATGGTTCAAAAGGGATAACTAGGGATAAAATGTCTCAATGGGAAAGGAAGAGCGCCTGACTTTCATTCCATTTTTTCCATTAACCCTAAAAAAGAAACTTTCATTTATCAGATAAAGAATTTCTTACACATATCTGAATTGATCGGTTGAGGAAAAATTTGTCCATCCATTTCTGTGAGAATGAGTGCTCCACCAGGCAATACCTTCTTGACGATAAAAGGGCCCTGCCAATTTGGAACAAACTTTTCTTTTGGCCTCATCTTGCACCAACAAAAACTACTTCAACGCTTTGTCTCTTCGTCTGAATAGTCATGATTTGACCCTTTTATGGTAAGCACAAGCCAATACTTTTGATAATATTGACCATGACAGACTGCATTTAGCTGCGTTTTATCAAGTGACCACTGATTTCTATTTCCTTAATCTTGATTCCAATTTAGCTTGAGTTTCTCTTTATACCATTCGAGATTCTTTGAAACATTTTTGGATGCCCCTTAGCTACTCCTCTCATTTTGAAATCCACAAACATATTTGTAAGTTACCGAGATTGCTACCATTAAATTTCGAAATAGTGATATCCGAAGGGTCGGAAGATTTTATTCTTGACCATCTGAAAAGAATGCGTAAGTAACACACTATATAGAAAACTGTACATTTATTGAATTTTAAATGAAGGACACAACGTCGTAATACGCTATTTAACAAAAGATACGCTATTTAACATAAGATTTGTATTGAAAAAATATGTAAGTCAAAACTATTTACAAAATGGAAATGCAAAAGAGGAATGATTCTTTCACAGTTCACAACCAAAGGCAATCCCCTAGATTTACCAAAATTCCCTTCGGGAGGGAATGTTGATTCGTGGTCCAGTTTTAGATGGCTTATTCGGGCACGAAAGGCTTCTGGACTATTTCGATTACTTCATTTTCCTACACAGTGTATTTGGCAGGCTGCTCAAATTCCTCATCAGTAGTAATGGCCCCTACAGTATCTTTGTGCACAGGAAAAGGATTTTTGCTAATATTTGGTCCTTATCCTTCTCTCCTTCTCAAAATTATGTCTCCGACCTCAATCATGTCTTAAATTTTATGTTTAAATACCCAGCAACTGGCAGTAAAATGTCCAGGAGCTCCAGAATGATACGCACAAAAATATTGGGGATCATAACCAGGGAGAACTCCTTTAGTATAGACTTTAGGAGGTATTGTACCAATTTTCCCTACGGCTCTGAGCTATTCATAAAATTGATCAAGAGCCCGACCTAGATTGGTAAAAGTTCTATATTATGTTAGGTTTCGGGTGTCATTGGTTTGTTGATAGTTGTAATTCTGGTTGGCGGGTGAAGTGGGTCTTGGGTTATAAGGAAGACAAAGTCTAATCTGAAAATTAGGTGGAGGAATATGAAATGGGGTTGTGGGTGTGTTTGGATAATTTGGTCGAGATAGAAGATGGTTAATGGTGGTATGGTAAACGGGTCGAGAGCGTGATTGGTTTGGGTAATAAGATGGATAAGTGGGGTATTGTTGGTACATAGGTCGGAAAGAAGGGTCTTGGTTCCAAACAAATGAAGTTTCCTCCCTTTTCTTCTTGAATTGGGATTTCTTACTATTGTCGCCTTGATTTTGCATCGCTTCCAATTGCGATTTTAAAGCCGACACATTAACAATCTTTCCCGCTCTCACATTCTCATCATACTCTTCCAATTTATTAACAATTTCTGCAAAGGACCATCCAGTCATGCGAAAAATTTCCTCAAAATAGGGCGGGTCATGAGTTTTGATAAATGTTCGAACAATTTCATCCTTGGTCATAGGAGGTTCCACCTTGGCAGCCAACTTCCTCCATCGTTTTGCATGTCTTGTGATCCTTAGATGACTTTCTTTTAGTCCCTTCCAGTGTGGTCATTGTCGGAGCAAACTCGCAATTGTATTTGTATTGCCTTACAAAAGTGGTTGACAACTCTGTCCTGGTTCTCATCTCATCAGGTTTCAAATTGGAATACCAATCCAGTGCATCGCCTTTTAAACTCTTAGGGAACAACCTAACTGGCAGACTCTCATCGTCAATTAGCTTTCCTAATTTATTAGCAAACATTCGGAGATGCGTTTTAGGGTTGCCCGTTCCGTCATACTTGCTAAACTTGGGTGTTTTAAAATCCATAGGCAGTTGCATGTCAGGAAACAGGCACAACTCGTTATAATCCAAACCGTATTTGCCCAAACCTTGGCTCTTCCTTATGAATTCGTCAAATCGGTCCAACTTCTTTAACAGATTCTTGTCGATTGGTGCGGAGGATTCCCCAATTTCAATTTTTCCTTGGGCAGCGGTGGAATAGTAATATGGTACTTGAGATTCAAGTGGCATGTTCAGATTGGCAGGTGGGTAATTTAGAGGAATTTTAGGGTGAGAAAAATTGATTTCAATATTAGGTGCGTAGGTATGTGGTAGGCCATGAGTGGGATAAGTGAAAGTTTCCTCAAGTGGATTTGCAACATGTGGAGCCAAGGAGGTCTGAGTGTATGGCAAAAGTATTGTATCCAACTCATGTTGGATACCACCGCTACTACCAGTGACTAGCTGATCAATCACACGCCTTTGTGCCGTCATTTCGATACTCAGCTCATTGAATTTGTTCAAAACTTCGCTCAGTTGAGCTCCCAAGTTTGCCAGGTCAGCTGATGGCGTCGTCGCAGGCCTATCGGATGACTCCGGGTGCGTACTCATATTTACACTAGTTCTTGAAGCTCGGCTACGCGATCGGGCAATGATGGAGCTTTTTCGTGTAGCTATGTTTGCAGTTACCTAAAAATTGAGGAAAACCCCTATTTAGATGTCCTTCTTGATTAACTGCTGCCAAAAAGAAAGAAAAAAGAAAAAGAAAAAGACCCGAATTAGTAAAAATTAAAGTAATTCGGATGCATGTCCTATTGGGGAGTCCTTTTGTGCCAAGGGTTGGCCTAGCATGAAAATGTAATCCTTCAGGGTAGGCACTTACAATACCTGACAAATCCAATCAACTTATTGATATTTGATTGGAAGGCAATTTGAAAAATTTGGCCAATTGGAGTGACAAGAGACATTTGTCCTAACAAAATGAGGACAAAGTCCGAATGGATTGATTATTTTGATTGATACAAGAATTTGTAAAAACACACCGATTTGACCTTGAAGAATTTTCTATCGGAGAGATTGAAATTTGTTGACCAATTTTCTCAGTGAAGCATGGATCGAAACCCCAACTGATCAAATAGCTGGATGCAATGAATGATTTTCTCAAAATCGACTAGGTTTCCCAATTTAACATTGAAACCTTAATTGGTCATGAAACCCTAATTGGTCAAATTGGTTGAATGAAAGTGACGATTTATTAAAAAATGACTAGATCACCCTATAAAAGGTAAATTTGTCAAATGAATTGAATGAAATTTGATAATTTATTCAAAATTGACTGGATCATCCTAAAAAAGGGCAAATTGATCAAATGAATGAAATTGATGATTTATTCAAAATTGACTAGATTGTCCTAAAAATGAATGAATGGATTGAGTTAATGATTTATTCGAAAATGACTAAATTGTTCTAAAAGTGAATGAATTGATCAAATAGATGAAATGAAGTCAATGATTTATTCAACAATGAGTAATTTGTTCAAAAATGATTGGATTGTCCTAAAAATGAATGAATTGAAAAAATGGATTGAATGAAATTGATGAATAAAGTGGTCCAATGGATTGAATGGAATTTATAATTTTACTCAAAAATCGATTGAATTGTCTACCCATTGGTAGTTTCAAAAACTCACAAATTTTGTTACAACGCATTAGTCTATGAACCTTCTAAAATCAAGATTTGCCCTCAATATATTTATCATCTCAACAATATGAAATTATTTGTGAATTTCTTCAACTTAATGTCCTTTACATAAGGGATTTTTACCAATTCTGATAAAATGGCCAAAAGATGATTGTTAGATGCTCATATTCTAATGTGCAAAAGTTACTCTATTATCATGGGAGATCGGACCCTACCTCACCTGTGCACTACCCCTTTGGATGGTACAAGAAATATAAACGTACAAGTTTCATTGGATTACATATCCAAAATACAAGGGGCTTATTCCTATTGTGGGATTTCCTATGCGGCATTCCCTTCTAAGGTTGATGCATGATGCCAATTTATTAAAGTAATTAAATATGCAATTTGAAATGAAAACATGACCTAAAGGGACCCTTTGTATGCCAGGGTGGGTCTAAAATGATGTGTAATTATTAACCTACAAATGCAATATATTGGAATTTAAACGTGCATTAACCTATCTAAGAGGGTAGGTTCTAAAAGAGTATCATGTCAGACCTCTTATTTTCTAGTGTTTGTGAATGCAAAAGATGAGAAAACAAGGAAATGTTAGTTCCACACATAACATGTTGTGGCAATTAAATGATACAAAGAGCGAAAAGAAAATTAAGGAAAGAGGGGTGGAATCCCTCCCTTTGTGCCTAGTGTTCTTAGTTGGGATGACTCTGTCTTAGGTGATTTCTAATATGGATGTATGAGGTTAGGCTCACTAATGAACCTAGACTCGATAAAGTTTCAGCCTCCCAAACCTTCAGACCAAAGGCGAAGGGTCATCAATCCTAATGCCTAAGAATCGGTGGTTCGAGTGATCCCTCGAACATTGCTATGCGCACGTCGTGCCACGACCACATGTCCAAGTGGATCGATCTAATGCTAATAAGGGAAGAGTGGTATGACAACCACTAAAAGTAAAAAAAGAAATGAGGAGTATAAAGTAAAAACGTATGCACGTATGAAGTGCCCTTTTGAAAAGAGGGATTGAATACTATTTAAAAGCGGATGAAGGCTCTAGGGTGACTATTTCCCCCCACCCAAAATGCAAGCGTGATATACAAACACAAAGGAAAAGTGAACACATAAACGATCGCATACGTGGATATTTGAGACGATTGCATGTGTGAAAATGCAAAAACCCTAAAAAGGAGAAAAAAGGAAAGAAAAATGCAACCAAAAACCTCTAAATGTGATATATGAGAAGGTTAGAAAAAAGAAAAAGATTGACTAAATCAAATGTTCGGACTCTCTAAATTCCCAGTGGAGTCGCCGAACTGTCACGCACCATTTTTTAAATTGAAAAATTGATGTTTTAGAAAAATGGATTTTGATTCAATTTTGAGTGAAAAATGAGTTAAATGAGTTTTAAAGAATAAACAAAACAAATGGGCCTAAATGGGGTTTAAAAGTGCGACGATTTTGGCCCAAATTATAGTTTAAAAAAGGGTTTTAGAAAGAAAAATCGGAGTCGCCACTTGGTATTGAGTTAAGGTGTACCAAGTCACCCAAAAATAAATTTTAAAGAAAAAGTAGAAAAAACCCCTTTTAAACGACTCCAAGTTTTCGAAAATTAGAGAAAAGTATTCGGGAGTCACATTTGAAAAAAGGGAAGACAAGGATAAAATCCAAGGCACCCTTTCAACCTACCTAAAGCTAGTTGCGTGATTTAGTCAAAGATTTTCTTATTTTAACCTAGAAATTTACCACATTTGGATGTCACTATATGGATGCAGACCCTAGACCTAATGTATTGGGGTCAACATGTCTCTTCGAATTTTAGTTGGCGCAAATCGTATTAATTACGACATCCAGAAGTAATTATTTGAAGAGATCACGAATGTGCAAAATATGAGACTCGAAGAAAAGAAAAGAAAATAATAATTATACAAATATAAATGACCTACAGGAATGCATCATAACGGGTGCGGGGGACTTAAGATTCGTGACTAGATTTTTCCTTTTATAAAGAGAATACGAGCGTGCTAAGGTTAGAAAGCCAAACTCGTCCATATCCCATACTTAAGGGGTATTTCCCTAATCTAATCAAGCAAAATGATCTAACCTAGTTCTAATTCTTAAATGAAATGCGAGTCTAATGTTATGTCTCATGTATAGAGGTAAGGAATATATATATATAGGGAAAATATAGGATGAGCGATATACATATAGTGGGAATATGAGATAAGAGATATACATATAGGGAAAATGTCATGCAAAATGATAAAAAAATCTTAAAATGTAGAAAATATGCATGAAAATGTAGTGATTGTCACACAAACATGATCTAACGCGTGAATGGTCCCTAAGAGTCTAGCGTTGGACTAACCCATGTCTATGAGTTCTCACTAGCATTGGACTAGCGAGAAAATGGGAGATAGGGCCACAACTAGCGTTGGACTAGTGTGGTGACGTTATGCACCTTATTATAAACAAATAAATCATATAAAACATAAGGAAAGCAAGTAAACACAGAATATCACATAGCACCTAAGCATGATATCTAGATGCAAGACCCTAGGAAAGCGACTAACACGTAACACACAAGCATGCAAGGTACACAAGACAAATAAAGCAAATAAATCCCTAACTATTACATTTGGGGGCGCTAACTGCAATCTAAAAAGGGGTAAAGAAAAATAAAATAATAACCTAATTATTACATTCAGGGGGCCCTAGCTACAATCTAAAGTGGGTAAAGAATGAAATAAAATAATAAACTAACTATTATAATTTTGGCATTTAATTTCCTTCCAAATAATTAAAATAAATATACAAAACCAAAACAATTAAATTGCCTAAATAAATAAATGAAATAAAAACATTTAAAAGGCATGCAATTACACACAAAAGTCATATAGGAGCACATATGATCAAATAAAGGATAGATTATACCTCCCTTGAATTGGTGACCTAAGGAAGTGAAAATTTTCTTATTTACCCTCCAAAAATAAATAAAAAGGTCAAGACATCACTTTAATTAACAAACAATCATAAAAGATAAAATAAACATGAAATTGAATCAATCAAAGCATTCAATGAAAGTAAACAAACTCTCTTCAACAAATTAAAACATACAAGGACCCAATTAAAAGATTTAAAGAAGTTTGAGGGGTGAAATTATTCTTATTATAAATATTAAGGGTCTAAATTAAAATAAAATTAAGGACTCAAAATAAAACCTACAAAACCTAATGTTAAAATTCACAAGAAATAAACGAAGACCCCCTCACCAAAATCCAAAAACAAAACAAATACTACCCAAATCTAAAACCATTTTTACAAAATCCAATGACAAACAATAAATCTATCAAAAATTATTGAACCTTCAAATTTCATCCCCAATACTCATGAATAATTGCCCAAAATCACATGAAAGCATATGAAGGAGAAATAACATGTTAAAGGGATAAAATTGATTAATTTTTCCAATTTTCTGGGCCATAGTGGAATTATATGGAAATCCAGGGGTTAAACTGCAAAAAAATTGGAAAAATCAGAGCTTCGAAAGACAACCAAAATAGGGACCTTATTGAAAAATCTATGGCAGTTTTGGGGTCGAATTATGAAGTTCCAAAAACTTTGGGGTTAAATCACAAAGAAGGAAACAAATGGAGGGACTGAAATTATAAATTGAGACAAGTAGTCATCTTCCCCAAACTGATTCAACATCAGTTGCCATTTTCATCCTTCCTCGCGAAGGAAAAATACTAGAAAGATCAAATGAAATTCGCGCCAGCCTCATCTCACACAATCTCATAACACAACCCAAATTCATACAAAGGATAAGAAAAAGAACAAAACAATTTTTCTTTCCACAAACTTAATGAGCTCCAGTAAACTTTGGATTGACCGGAGCTATTTCTCTCATGCACAGACACACAACATTCATCAATTTTGCTGCCTTGATTCAAAGTTCTCTTTTGGACATTTCTTCAAACAGGTTATGTGCATTCGAGAGTTGAAAGAAAATCCTCTTTTTATTGTTAGATAATGGCCCAAAAAACATTTTGTTTTTTTTTTATCTCAAACATTTTTCAGTCCAATCAACGAAAAAAAACATATACAATCACAGAATCACATATAAAGCTATAGGCAACTAATCAATGTCAGAAAAATGAACAATAAGAGCTTCAAAAAATCTAGAACCAAAACTCGAAAATTAAGGAAGAAAAACTTACAGTGCTAATCTCAGTGAGCTTCAATGGTGGTGGTAGTGGATTTCGGCGGGCAGCAGTTGCTCCAATTTCTTCTATATTCGCCGAATTTCCTTTTGCTACTGGTTTTTCTTTCCCCCTTTTTTAATTTTTCTTCCGTCTACTCTCTGGCTCTCTCTCCTGTTTTGCTCTCCGAAAACTCCCTCAATTTTCTCAGATTTTCCCTCCGTTCTTTCTCTCCTCTTCTTCTTCCGTTTTCCTTTTCTTTTTGGCCGAAGCCTTTCCCTTGTTTTTTTCTTGTTGCTCTGTTCTTTTTTTTCCTTCCTTTTTCTTTCTAGACGAAGCTCTCTGTTTCTCCGCCCCAAAAGACCTATGTTTTTCTCTTTTTCTTCTTTTTTTTGCTTCTTTTTTTTCCCTTTCTTGCCGAAGTCCCTCTTGCCGTTTTTCTTAGCTAGCCTTTTCTTGTCCCTTTTTTCTTTTATGTTTTCTCTCAAATTTCCTTAAACCTCCATGTGTCCCCAACACCTCACCTTCTAGGTGTTGTGTTGTCCAAAAAATAAAGGGACACTTGTCCCTATTGCATGTGTGCAACTTGCTCCCATTGCATGTGTGCCACTTGGCCCTATTGGTATTACATTGTGCCATGTATTATCTTGTATTTTGTATTATTTTTTAATTTTTAATTTTTTTGCTAATTTATAATGTCATTTTATATATAAAAAATGAGTTTGAAAAAAGGATAAAAATTGGATATTTATTAAGAATTTTTTTGCAACCTTAAATAAATTAAAATAGAATAGTAAAAATGAAAACAAGAATAAATAGCAATAATAAATAAAATAAAAACTAAAAGAATAAAACTAAAATTGAATTAAATAACACATAAAGCTAACATTAAATTAAATAAATAAATAAAGCTAAAATTAAATTAAATAAATAAATAAAGCTAAAATTGAATTAATCAAACAAATAAATCTTAAAATTGAATTAATGAAATTTTGGTGTCTCAAGTTCGGACCTTTTAAACCAAGAGGTGTGGCGTATCTATTAGTACCACCGGGCGAGACGATCAAAATGTACCACCTTCTAAGTTTGGGGAGGGGTACGGGTGGAGTTCGAATATCAGGGACACCGAGAGGAGCTCTATTTAGAGGGGCTCAAAGTGGAAGGAGACAACAGAGGACTGTCTCCCAAGGAGGTCCTACACCTGCTTCTCGAATAAGCTGCGGACATTGTGGTTAGACAAACCACACTGAGAATGTTTGTTGGTGAAAGATGAGGAAATGTTTCCGTTGCAGAAGTTCCGAACATCGAATCGCCACCTGTCCTATTAAAAATCGTTAAGGAAATGAGAGTGTGCAGCCGGAGAAGTCAAACTCTAAACAACCAACTGCTAGTGAGAAACCTCTGCTAGGGTTTTTGCCTTGGACCATTAGCGAGCTCCCGAATCATCTAAAGTAGTGGAAGGTACAATCCCTGTATTCTACCGCTCAGCTACGTTTTTAATTGACCCTAGGGCAACCCATTCTTTTGCAAATCCTGCCTTTATGTATGGTATTGATGTGGATCCTGTTAATTGCCCTATGACTTAGAAATTAGAACACCTACTGGGGATCAAAACCTAATTACGAATATGGTTTATAAAAATTGTGAGATTTGGGTAGGAAAACGGAAGTTGATGGTAGACCTAATAAGTTTAGACCTCAAGGAGTATGACGTGATTATAGGATAGATTGGTTGGCCTATTAACAATACTCAGTTGAAGTGTAAGACTAAAGTGGTGGAATTCTTTATATCCGGAGAGGCAACCCTAAGGTTGGATATGAGGGATAATTAGTCTCGTCTGCACTTGTTTCGGGAATTCGAGTCCGGAAATTATCGAGTAAAGGAGCGCAGGGTTACTTAACTTTCTTAATTAATACTCCTGGAGATAAGGTGAAACTGGAGGATATGCTAGTAGTAAATGAATTTTTCGATATTTTTTTCCTGACGAGTTGAAGTCGATGCTGCCAGAGAGGGAAATAGAATTTAAGATTGATTTGGTGTCTGGAACCGCTCCTATTGCAAAAAACACCATACCAAATGGCCCCTACGGAATTCAAGGAACTAAAAACTACAATTACAGGATTTGTTAGAGCGAGAGTTTATTCGAAAAAGTGAGTCACCTTGGGGAGCGTCTGTTCTATTTGTTAAAAAGAAAGATGGCAGTTTGAGACTCTGTATCGACTATCGCGGTTTTAATGATGTCACGGTGAAAAAATAAGTATCTTTTGCCGCACATCGACGAGTTGTTTGACCAGTTGCAAGGAGTAGTGATTTTCTCTAAATTGGACTTGAGACAAGGTTATTATCAGTTACGAAATTAAACAGGAGGACATATCGAAAACTGCTTTTAATTCTAGATATGGGCATTTTAAGTTCGGCAGTGATGTCATTTGGGTTTAACAAATGCTCTTGCCGCATTTATGGATTTGATGCATCGAGTTTTTAAACCTTACTTGGACCAATTTATCGTAGTGTTCATAGATGATATTTTGGTGTATTCTAAGATTCGAGAGGATCATGAACGACATTTGAGAATAGTTTTGTAAACTTTAAGAGAGTATCAGTTATATGCCAAGTTTAGCAATTGTGAGTTTGATTAGAGCAAATCTCTTTTCTAGGGCATGTGATATATAAAGATAGTATTTCTGTAGATCCAATGAAAGTAGAAGTCGTATCTGAGTGGAAACGGCCAGAAACTCCACTGAGATTCGTAGTTTCCTAAATTTACCCGAATATTACCTTCGGTTCATCAAAGATTTTTCAAAATTAGCAGGATCTTTAACCGATCTGACGAAAAAGCATGGTCAATTTTATCTAGGATTTTAAGTGTGAAACTAGTTTTTGGGAAATTAAAGGAACGGTTGATTTCGGCGCTAGTTTTTCGGCGCTAGTTTTAATCTTACCAAATGGAAAGAAAGTTTCACTGTATATATTGACGCGCTTAAGAGAAGGATTGGGATGTGTTCTAATGCAAAATGGAAATGTGATTGTCTATGCCTTTAGGAAATTAAAACCCTATAAGCGCAATTACCCGATTCATGATTTGGAGTTGGCCGCTGTAATTTTGCCATAAAGAAGTGGATATATTATTTATATGGGGGTGACTTTTGAGATGTATACCGACCATAAGAGTTTGAAATATATATTTTCTCAGAAGGAGATAACTTGAGACAGCGACGATGGGTGGAATTCTTGAGAATTCATGACAGTACAATTAACTACTACTCGGGAAAGGCCAATGTCGTAGCGGATGCTTTAAGTCGGAAAGTTCAAGTAGCTGGATTAATGGTCAAAGGAGTGGGTTTATTGGAAAAAGTGAGTGAATGAAACCCACGGTTGAAGCGACAGGAGAGTGATTTTTGGCCAATATCACGGTAATTTTGATTTGTTAGACAGCATAAAAGAAACTCAGAAGAATGACCAGATGGTACAAAATTGGATAGAAAAAGTGTGAAAAAGGGAAATCTCAGACTTTAATGTGAGTTCCGAGGGTATCTTGAAATTTCGTGATCGGATAGTGGGTACTGCAAGATGAAATGATAAAAAAGGACATTTTGGGAAAGACACATCGGTCTAAGTATACAATACATCCTGAAACCAGTAAGATATACCAGATTTGAGGAGACTGTATTGGTGGGACAAAATGAAAAAGAAAATTGCTCAATTTGTCCAAAAGTGTTTAGTGTGTCAACAAGTTGAAAGCTGAACATCAGAAACCCTCAAGTCTTCACAACCTCTTGAAATCCCTGAATGGAAATGGGAACACATTAGCATGATTTCGTATTCAAGTTACCCGGTATCCAAAAAGGTCATGACGCTGTTGGGTAATAGTAGACAGGTTGACAAAGTCTGCTCATTTCTTGCCTATAAATATGCGATATTCCTTGGAGAAATTGACCCAACTATACATTGACGAGATAGTGAGGTTGCATGGGATCCCAATAAACATTGTTTCGGACAGAGAATCCGCGGTTTGTGTTTCGTTTCTGGCAACAATTACAAGGAGTCTTTGGGAACCAAGTTGAAATTTAAATACTTCTTATCATCCCTAAATTGATGGACATTCGGAGAGAACATTCAAACACTTGAAGACATGTTGAGAACATGTATTAGATTTTGGGGGAAGTTAGGGACAATACATGGCGTTAGTTGAATTTGCATACACATAACTATCATTCCTCCATACCAAATGGCGCCGGATTGAAACTCTTTATGGAAGGAATGGTGCAGATCGCCAATATACTGGGATGAAGTAGGGGAAGAAAGGTTTTAGACCCAACTGGAGTACTATGGATCGAAGATGCGTATAGAAGGTGAAAGTGATACGTTGAGCTTTCAGACAGCGCAAAGTCGACAGAAGAGCTACACCGATAATCGACGAAAGGATTTGAAATTTGAAGTGGGACAAGGTATTTCTAAAGGTCACCACCACTTCGAAATCTCATGGCGGGAAAAGAAAAGAAGGTTCAACTAAGATATGTAGGACCATTCAAAATTCTTCAACGAGTTGGGAATATAGCATACAAGTTGGAGTTACCAAACAAGTTTATCCAGGATCCATGAAATATTTCACATTTCCATGTTGAAGAAAGTATTATCCAAACCCTACTCATATACTGAAGTCAGAAGAAATTGACATTGACGAATCTCTGACTTATGAAGAAAGGCGGTACAGATCTTAAATCGAAAAGTAAAGGAATTAAGGACTAAACAGATAACTTTTGGTAAAAGTTTTGTGGAGAAATCATGAAGTAGAGGAAACTACTTGGGAAATGGAAGAGGACATTCGTGCAAAGTATCCTGATCTATTCAGTGATCAAGGTGAAAATTTCGAGAACGAAATTCTTTAAGGGGGAGATAGTATGAGAAACCCTCACTTTAAAATACAATTTTTCTAAACTACATGCCTTGCCCTAAGATTTAAATCACTTATAACATATCCTTACATTGCCATTCTAAATTATTATAACATTTCTCTTGCATTGCATTTCATTATCTTTTATTCGAATTAAAACATTTCCTTGACTTGGTATTATTTATTTCACCACATATACTTTGGCCAAATGTCTTTTTTTTAGTAGTTGGGACTTTATATGATAGTTTAGAGATGTTAATTAGATATTGAATGTGAGGACTCGCAAATTTACTTGTTTTAAATTCCTATTACGAGTTTATTTAAATATTTAATTTTCCGTTTATTCCGAAAATTTTATTCCAATCTTTTCTAGACCCAATTCCATTGAATTATGACTTACTTATATTTTTAAAATGGCTCGTTTCAAAATTTAATTTTTTTGAAGACTCGTTAAGTGAGAATAGTGAATACGCATTTGGAGACGATAATCGATTTGAGAGTACAGTGAGCCTTGAGAGTGAGGACTCATCCATTAGTCCTAAAATAGTTATTTTAGGTTTAAATACTCAAGTAATAGTTAGTTATACCACCGTTATAAGAATTTCTTAGAAATTTCGCGTTATCGCGCACAAGTTGGAAGTTCGCATTTTTGCGTGCGCAACTAATTGAAAGATTTTAGAAATTATTTCTAAACTATTAAGACTGAATAATAATAGTATGAATGAAAGTGCATTAGAGGTATAATGCACAAGTGAAACAAAATCGAGAGGAATCGAGCACGAAACGCGCGCGTGCGTGCACTAGCGAGAGTTGACTTTTGAGGCACTTTTGGCCAACAACTTAAGCTTCTCAAGGAAGCTTCATTTCGGCCAAACACTCTCTCTCTCACCCTCTCAAGCAGCCGGCCATCCAAGGAGCAAGAAGGACCAAGAGCTCTTCACTTTCTTGCACCATTTCTTCACTAAATCATCTCAAACTTTCACTACAACTTGCAAATAACTTGAAGATCATCTTAGGCTAGAAGACTGCTTCATTCTCACAGTTTTTCTTGGAGTAAAAAGGGCCAAAATTTCTTTGTTAGCCATTCAAAGAGGTAACTAACGATCAACCCCTTGAATATTTGATTATATATGTTAGATTGCACTTATACGGTTGTAGATGCATGTGGGTAGCTTTGTATTGTTGGAAATCTTGTGAGTGGGCTCTATGAAATCCCACAATGGACTTGGTGATCTGATTTGTTGATATTGGGTGTTATTTGTGTTGAATTAGTGCTTAATCTAGTGGATATAAGTTGTATTGTGGAAGAAAGTTCAAAGAGGTGAAATGAGAAAAGGGATAGTTCTGCCCCTGTGTTTACTGAGCTTCTCTAGTGCAATTTTTGTGGTCCAATTGACTTGATTTTAATGTAAATATGTTGTATGGGTTGTGTAGAGAGTTTTCTCAAAATATTACTTGATTTGGTTGGGTAAAAGTGGAGATTTCGAAATTGTATCAAAACTGGAAACTCTGTCCCGTATTGCTCTGGCAGTGATTTTGTTTTGACCATAACCTTTCTCAATGTCCAAATTGAGTGTTGTTTGTGGTGGAAACTAGACACTTCTAGTTTTCCAACGGTATAAAATACACCCCCTGATTCCACTTGAGTAAACCGTACTAGCCTTTTAAAGATGACTGCCCTGTTTCTCGGATGAACTGGGAGCCCTGTTATGAACAGCAACTTGAAGCTCGAATATGAGCTAGTTGTGGACAGAATTTTTAAATGATTCCTTCTGTGAAATTGTAGCCTTATGAATGTAGTTTTCAACTCCACCAATCATGCTCAATTCTAAGTTGAATTGAGTGAGTTATGGCCGAATTACAAAACTATCTTAGTGTGAGAAAACCCTAATTTTGGACTGATCAATGGCTAATCTTGATTGGGACTTGTTATTTTGAAATTCTTGATGTTAATCACCTACCAAATGTAATTTGGAGGTTTCTTAGACATTGTCTTCATAAATGAACCATGTTTGAGGAAATTTCTTTGGCCAAACGTTTGAGAAAAGGGAAACATAAGTGGAAGGCAGATTTGCCTTGGAATTTGGAAACTTTAGTGACTTTGTTAACTCACTTCCCGAATGAATTTTGATATGAAATTTGACAGAGGAATAGCCCTTATATGGTAGGATAATACTACCAAATTTGGTGCCATTCCGAGTCTGTTTCGATGCCCAACTAAAGTCCCAAAGTTCAAGCTTCAAATCTGGAATTTTGCCCAGTGAACTTCACTTTTGTAGCAACTTTGAGCTGCTATATCTTAGCGCTCAAAACTCCGATTCTTGTTTTTGTTTAGTGTTTTAAACCTTATTTGTAACTCTAATTGAGTCCCAAATTTCAGAGGCTAGTTCGAATTCTGTGAATTTTGCCGAATTTTCCAAAGTTGGCCAAAAACCAACCCGAAACTGTCTTGGCAAGCCTAAAACAGCAACTTTGAGCGAATTTTGAATGCCTTCCATTTGGAATCATGGAAAAGTGTCTTCTAAGAACTTTTAGTACTTTGGAAGTAGTTTCCAACGGTACCAAGTTTTCCAATTTTGGACCTACGGAGAGTGAGTTATGATTTTTCCAAAAGTGCACCTCAAATCTGAAAATTTTCAAACTTGACGGGAATTGAGTTTTCGAGACTCTTCCCTATCCTTTGATATCACTTGACCATTTTGGACTTGTTTTCAAGAAGGAAACTAGTTTTTCCTTGTGCGTTTAAATATCACCTTTGAACTTGAATTTGAGCAAGTTAAGGCTCATTTTCGTAAGATTTTTTAGATTGTATAAGTGTGCAATCTTTCTTGATAATTGGAGATTGTGAATGATAGTATGTAATAGATGCCGTTGTTTGTTCAGGCATTCAAGAGGACCTTCGAGAGGACCTCACATCGGACGCCTAAGTGCTTGAATCGCACTACTTACTCTCCTTGTGATTAGGTGAGTGTCAAGTGCATGACTAATTGAAATTATGTGAATTTGCAAGTTATGTATAGCATGACTATAACTATGGAGTCGAGTGTGTACTTTATCGCACTCGTTCTCATTTAAAATGAATGGAATGAATTATATTAAATGATTGAATGAATGAAATGAATGATTGAATGAAATTGGATGATTGTATGAATTAAATGCTATGGCTGCATACGTCGTTGGAGTGAATCTCCTCGACACCAATGAACATGGGGATGCCCAACTCTCACTGGCCAACCTTGGACTCGAGCCGGCATGGGTTGGTCGGGAACCTTGGTGAACCATGAGAAAACATAAGCTTGACCTAATGAGAGGTCTTGCTTGGCATACTCGAAACAGTATCGCCCAAAACAAATGACAGGCGGGCCCGGTACAGGGGTATGTAACGGTGATCGAGGACATGATAAGTGAAGTTCTACGGACTAAACCTACCCGATTGACGGAGTGTCAATTCGCGGAGGTTCTGGATCGCGCAAGTGAAAAATAGCTCCTGAGAGCTCCTATATCCTTGAATTGTTTCTGTTTACTTTTCTTACTTGAATATTATTGTTTACTCATTGATTGGGATTGTTATTTGAACAATGTGCTTGCATGTGTGTTTCTTGGCCTCACGAGCGATTGCTCACCCCGTAGATTTGTTTTCTTAACAGGAATGGATCTGAGGTGGAATCGGAGGAAATTTTTGATGTACTTTTGTAATAGGGTTTCCAATGGAACTGACTAGTTTTGTGGATGTTGTATATTTTGGAATTTGATGCTTTTGGGAACCAATGTAAGAATTAAGATTGATGTATTTTGTACTCGTGGTATATGTCCGGATGTTAAATGTATATAAGTATGGAAGCGACTCTCTTTATTAGAATTGTATTAATGGTTATTGTCGTTAAGCGTGAATTGAAATGTCTTGAGTCCTGACGAGAGTTGGGCAGGTGTCCCGCGGATACCCTTTGGTTCGCCTTAAGGAGAAGTGGGGGCGTCACAGTTGGTATCAGAGTTTAGTTTAGATCTCTGTAGTGTATCCTAGGCATGAAGTTTAGGATGCAGGACTATGGGAATGGTTCGAAATTAAGTAATGAGAATCGAGTGCTAGGTTAGAGTTTTACTTGGGAGATATACTAGAAATCTTACCCTTAAGATTTGAAATGGGATGACTTCGTCTTACTTCAAGTGATATTTGAGCGAGTTAGAGATTAAGTTCCTAACCCTAAATTGTGATTGTTTTGCAGGGATGGACAATGAAATGGGACACCGGCAGTAATGGGAATGGCCATGCTAATGGCCATGTAGAGCCTAGGCCTATTTACTAACGAGCTTTTGGTGGAGAGACTCGAGTGCGCTACTCCGGCCTCTAATAGGTATCACACGATGTGCGTGTAGATTGACCTATTGTTTTACCAACCATCTGGTTCTACCTAGATGACGAGCGTGCGTCAGTTAGTGAATCTCAACAGATCTAACAGGAGGAAGTGGAATGAGCTGGAGACGTAGTTTGGTGCTCAAGGTGAAGCGGATTTGGCTGACGAGGTGGCCACTGTTGAGGTTACTCGCGATGAGTTTCAGAGGATCTAGGGCAACGACTTTCTAGATTAAGTGAGACAGGTCCGAGATGGGGTTTTGGGATTCTAGAGATAACTAGTAGATTAGTGGCTGAGGTGGATGGACATTACGCAGAGTCCAGTCAGGAGGAGGATCCGGCGGAAGGATCTGAAGGAGGAAATTTCGCCTTCGTAGCCCTATCGTGGATTAAAGTCTAGACTGATTGACCCTTTTGACTGGTACAGTTAGAATTAGTTGGGGTGATACTAGTGCCGAGACCATTATATTTTTGCATGACTGTGTGGCCTACTTTTGAAGCACTTGACTTTACTTTAGTCATATATGACTGAAAGTACTTTTGTGGCACCTATGTGCAATATTTTTGTAAATTTCCCCATGACTTGCTAATTGGTACGAATTTGATGTGTTAATGAATTTAAATTGTTGTTATTTCCAATGTTTCTTGATTTGCTCTTATTTAAATATTTTCTCGTGTGATTGCTTTATTTCTTGCACTAACTAGGCATAACTAAGATAATGGAAGGATGAAAGAGTGGTCGAGGTCGTGGGCGAGGGACTAGACAAACCCAACCTCAAGGGGATGACCAGGGTTGGGCAACTAGACCGACCCAGGGACAAGAAAATTTAGAGGGTAAATCAAGTGGCTACTGCTATTAATAGGATGACTGATATTCTTGAGCAGTTAGTCGAAAGACAAGGACCAGGACCACTTCACGAACCTGGGAGACAAGATAGAGCGGAAGATAGAGCTCTAGAGAGATTTCTAAAAATTTAACCCGCCTAAATTTACTGGTGAGCTTGACCCTGAGCCAGCGAAAAATTGGTTAGAGAGAATGGTTAACATATTCGCCGCCTTAGACTATACCGAGAATAGGCGAGTGAATTTTGCTGCTTTTCAATTTGAGGGAGTAGCTTGTACCTGGTGGGACATGATAAAAGGAAAGTGGGGAGAGAATCCAAACCCCTTGGACTTGGGAAGAATTTCATGAGAGAATTTAATGAAAAGTTTCTTCCGCCTTTGATTCAAGAAAAGAAGGAGGATGAATTCATCAAATTGAAACAAGGGACCCTTAGTGTAGCGGAGTATGAAGGGAAATTTACTAAACTTTCTAAATATGCCCCTGAATTGGTGACCAATGAGCGGAAAAAGATCAGACGATTTGTTACAGTGACTTAATGTAGAAATCCAGGAGGGTTTGGCTACTGCACAAATCTCTACATTTACTGAGACTTTGGAGAAAGCACAAAGGGTCGAGAGTGCAAGAATGCAAGTTAAGGACTTTCGCAATAAGAAAAGGACATTTTCTAGTCACACTTCTGGACAAACTAGTAAGGGTACACAACCTTCCAAGGTGGGAAGTGGAATGGGAGGAATAAGAACTGCTGGAGTTTCAAGGGGAACTTTATCTACAGGAGGTCGCAGTAGGCCAGTCCAAACGAGAGGAATTGCCTTCTAGTGGTTCGGCCGTGACCCCTCAAGTTACTTGTGGGTACTATGGTAAAACAACCACTCAGAGAATGATTGTTGGAGGAAGTCTGGGAAGTGTCTCTTTTGTGGTAGTGTTGAACATCAAGTTGCGAGTTGGCCGAAGGCGCTAAAACAGGAGATAGCATCCAAAGACCCGAGAAGTCAACCTCTAAACAGACTAGTGCTGGAGGGAGCCGACCAAAGGTACCTGCTAGGGTTTATGCACTGGATCATCAACAGATACCTGAAGCGACCGAGATGGTTGAAGGTACGATTCCTGTTTTTCACCGTCTAATTAAGATTTTAATCGATCCAGGTGCAACTCATTCTTTTGTAAACCCTAACTTCGTGAGTGGGATAGACTTGAAGCCAATTGAGTTACTTTATAATTTGAAGGTTAGAACGCCTACTGGGGATCAACGTTTGATCGCTAACTTGGTATATAGGAATTGTGAGATTTGGGTTGGAGAACGGAAATTATTGGCTGATCTGATAGGCTTAGCCATTAAGGGATATGATGTGATCCTAAGAATGGATTGGTTAGCCCGTTACAATACCCAATTGAATTGTAAGATAAAATAGTAGAATTGTGCATACCTGGAGAGGCAACCTTGAAATTGGATGTAAGGGGTAGATTAGTTTCATCTGCATTTATTTCCTAAAATTGAGCTAGGAAAATGCTAAGTAAAGGAATTCAGAGATATTTGACTTTTCTTATTAACACTCCTAGTGATAAAGTGAGGTTGGAGGATATGCCTGTAGTAAAAGAGTACCCAGATATTTTTCGTGAAGAGTTAAAATCTTTACCCCCAAAAAGAGAAATAACTTTTAAAATTGATGTGACTCCGGGAGTAGCACCTATCTCTAAGACGCCGTATAGAATGGCTCCAGTTGAATTGAAAAATTGAAGTTGCAATTGCAGGATTTGTTGGAACGGAGTTTTATAAGGGAAAGTGATTCACCATGGGGAGCCCCAGTATTATTTGTTAAAAAGAAGGATGGGAGTTTAAAACTGTGCATAGATTATCGAGACTTGAATGATGTCACTATTAAGAATAAGTACCCATTGCCCCACATCGATGAATTGTTTGATCAATTGCAAGGGGCGGTGGTATTCTCGAAATTGGATTTGAGACAGGGTTATTATCAATTGAGGATATTGGAGAAAAATATACCCAAGACTACTTTTAACTCGAGGTACGGACACTTTGAGTTTGCAGTAATGCCATTTGGATTAACGAATGCACCTGCCTGCTTTTATGGATTTAATGCACAAGGTTTTTAAGTCATATCTGGATCAATTTGTGGTGGTATTCATTGATGATATATTGGTGTACTCTAAAACTGTGGAGGACCATGAGAAACACTTGAGACTTGTTTTACAAACCCTGAGAGAACACCAATTGTATGCTAAGTTTAGCAAGTGTGAGTTTTGGTTGAAAGAAGTGACATTTTTGGGACATATAATTTCTAAGGATGGGATTAAAGTGGATCCAGCCAAAGTTGAAACTGTTTCGAAGTGGAAACGACCGGAAAACCTACTGAATTCGAAATTTTATAGGATTAGCAGGGTATTACCGGAGGTTCATTAAGGATTTTTCTAGAATTGCTGGACCCATGACTGAATTTACCAAGAAAATTGGAAAGTTTATATGGAGTCCTAAGTGTGAAGAGAGTTTCCAAAATTGAAAAGATACTTGACAAGAGCGCCCGTATTGGCTCTACCGAATGGGAATGATAGCTTTGTGGTCTATACTGATGCTTCAAAGGAAGGCTTAGGATGTGTATTGATGCAAAATGATAAAGTGATAGCATATGCCTCTAGGAAGTTGAAACCGCATGAAGGAAATTACCTGACTCATGATTTGGAATTAGCGGCTGTAGTGTTCGCTTTAAAGAAATGGAGACATTACCTGTATGGAGTAACATTTGAATTTTTACTGACCACAAGAATCTTAAGTATTTATTTTCTCAAAAGGAGTTAAATTTGAGGCAACGTAGGTGGATGGAAATTTTTGGAAGACTATGATTGCACGATAAAGTACCATCTAGGAAAGGCCAATGTAGTGGCCGATGCTTTGAGTCGTCAAGTACAAGTAGCCGGATTGATGATTAAGGAATTTCACTTGTTGGAAGAAGTTAGTTATTGGAACCCTAGACTTGAGTCGAGGAAAGTAATTCTTGGGAATATTGTAGTGAATTCCACTCTGATGGAACGAATCAAGGAAGCTCAGGAAAAAAGACATTGAAG
This sequence comes from Coffea humblotiana, assembly GCA_023065735.1. Classification (NCBI taxonomy): domain Eukaryota; kingdom Viridiplantae; phylum Streptophyta; class Magnoliopsida; order Gentianales; family Rubiaceae; genus Coffea; species Coffea humblotiana. The sequence goes on from JACYVW010000042.1 coordinate 143,886, forward strand.
TGCAAAAGTGGTTAGAGAAAGTCAAAAAGGGAGAAAAGTCAGATTTTAATTGGGATTGAATGGTATATTGAGATTCCGAAATCGAATAGTAGTGCCAAAAAATGAAGGGTTTAAGAAGAAAATTTTGGAAGAAACACATCGATCGAAATTTACGGTACACTCTGGAGGGAATAAAATATACCAAGATTTGAAGAGTTTGTACTGGTGAGAGAGCATGAAAAAGAAATCGCTCAATCTGTCCAAACCTGTTTAGTTTGCCAACAGGTCAAAATTGAACATCAAAGACCATCAGAACTTTTGCAACCTTTAGAGATACTTGAGTGGAAATGAAAAAATATTACTATGAATTTTGTATCAGAATTACAAGGACACAAAGAGACCATGATGCTATTTGGGTGATAGTAGATATATTGACTAAGTCGGCTCATTTTTTGCCGATTAACATGAAAGTACCCGTTGGAAAATTGGCCAAATTATATTTGGATGAAATCATTAGGTTATATGGAATACCTGTAAGTATTGTGTTCGAATAGAGATCCGAGATTTGTTTCGAATTTTGGCAAAAGATGTAAGAAGTATTGGGGACTAAATTGAATTTTAGTACTACATACCATCCCCAGACCGATGGACAGTCTGAGAGGACAATTCAAACTCTTGAGGATACGTTGAGAACTTGTGTTTTGGATTTTGGGAGAGTTGGAGTAAATTTTTGACACTTGTAGAATTTGCCTATAACAATAGCTTTCATTCTTCTATTCAAATGGCCCTGTACGAAACACTTTATGGTCAAAAGTGTAGGTCTTCGATTTGTTGGGATGAAATAGGTGAACGAAAAATTTTAGACCCGACTACAGTGTCTTGGATTGAGGAGACGAATGAAAAAGTGAAGTTGGTACGCCAGAAGATTCAGACCGCACAAAGTCGTCAGAAGAGTTATGTAAATAACCAAAGGAAGGACTTAGAATTTGCGGTTGGAGATCAAGTTTTTCTTAAGATTACACCTCTGAAAGCAAGTTTAATGTCTGGAAAAGGAAAGAAGTTACAACCAAGATTTGTAGGGTCGTACAAGATCATTCAACGTGTAGGGAATGTGGCTTACAAGTTGGAATTGCCACCAAGTTTATCTCGCATCCACAATGTTTTCCACGTGTCTATGCTTAAGAAGTACCATCCAGACCTTTCTCACGTTCTACAACCGGAGAGTATTGAAATTGATGAAACATTGACCTACGAGGAGAAACCGGTAAAGCTTTTGGATCGTAAGGTGAAAGAATTGAGAAACAAGCGGATTCCATTGGTGAAAGTTCTTTGGAGAAACCATGAGTTAGAGGAAGCGACTTGGGAAGTTGAAAAACAGTTCGAGAAAAATATCCAGACCTGTTCACAAATCAAGATATAATTTCGAGGACGAAATTTTCTTAAGGGGAGAGGATGTGAAGGACTCGCAAATTTACTTGTTTTAAATTCCTATTACTAGTTTATTTAAATATTTAATTTCCCGTTTATTCCGAATATTTTATTTCAATCTTTTTAGACCTAATTCCATTGAATTATGACTTACTTATATTTTTAAAATGACTCGTTTCAAAATTTAATTTTTTGAAGGCTCGTTAAGTGAGAATAGTGAATATGCATTTGGAGACGATAATCGATTTGAGAGTACAGTGAGTCTGGAGAGTGAGGACTCATCCATTAGTCCTAAAATGGTTATTTTAAGTTTAAATACTCAAGTAATAGTTAGTTATACCATCGTTATAAGAATTTCTTAGAAATTTCTGTTATCGCGCACAAGTTGGAAGTTCGCGTTTTTGCGCGCGCGACTAATTGGAGAATTTTAGAAATTATTTCTAAACTATTAAGAGTGAATAATAATAGTATGAATGGAAGTGCATTAGAGGTATAATGCACAAGTGAAACAAACTTCGAGAGGAAATCGAGCACGAAACGCGCGCGTGCGCGCACTAGCGAGAGTTGACTTTTGAGGCACCTTTTGGCCAACAACTTAAGCTTCTCAAGGAAGCTTCATTTCAGCCAAACACTCTCTCTCTCACCCTCTCAAGCAGCCGGCCATCCAAGGAGCAAGAAGGACCAAGAGCTCTTCACTTTCTTGCACCATTTCTTCACTAAATCATCTCAAACTTTCACTACAACTTGCAATTAACTTGAAGATCATCTTAGGCTAGAAGAGGGCTTCATTCCCACGGTTTTTCTTGGAGTAAAAAGGGCCAAAATTTCTGTGTTAGTCATCCAAAGAGGTAACCAACGATCAACCCCTTGAATCTTTGATTATATACGTTAGATTGCACTTATACGGTTGTAGATGCATGTGGGTAGCTTTGTATTGTTGGAAATCTTGTGAGTGGGCTCTATGAAATCCACAAATGGACTTGGTGATCTGATTTGTTGATATTGGGTGTTATTTGTGTTGAATTAGTGCTTAATCTAGTGGATATAAGTTGTATTGTGGAAGAAAATTCAAAGGAGGTGAAATGAGAAAAGGGACAGTTCTGCCCCTGTGTTTGCCGAGCCTCTCTAGTGCAATTTTTGTGGTCCAATTGACTTGATTTTAATGTAAATATGTTGTATGGGTTGTGTAGAAAGTTTCCTCAAAATATTACTTGATTTGGTTGGGTAAAAGTGGAGATTTCAAATTGTATCAAAACTGGAAACTCTGTCCCGTATTGCTCTGGCAGTGATTTTGTTTTGACCATAACTCTTTGCTCCGACATCCAAATTGAGTGTCGTTTGTGGCATTGGAAACTAGACACTTCCAGTTTTCCAACGGTATAAAATACATCCCCCTGATTCCACTTGAGTGAACCATACTAGCCTTTTAAAGATGACTGCCCTGTTTCTCGGATGAACTGGGAGCCCTGTTATGAACTGCAACTTGAACTCGAATATGAGCTAGTTGTGGACAGAATTTTAAACGATTCCTTCTGTGAAATTGTAGCCTTATGAATGTAGTTTTCAACTCCACCAACCACGCTCAATTCAAGTTGAATTGAGTGAGTTTATGGCCGAATTACAAAACTGTCTTAGTGTGAGAAAACCCTAATTTTGGACTGATCAATGGCTAATCTTGATTGGGACTTGTTATTTTGAAATTCTTGGTGTTAATCACCTACCAAATGTAATTTGGAGGTTTCTTAGACATTGTCTTCATAAATGAACCATGTTTGAGGAAATTTTTTGGCCAAACGTTTGAGAAAAGGGAAACATAAGTGCAAGGCAGATTTGCCTTGGAAATTTGGAAACTTTAGTGACTTTGTTAACTCACTTCCCGAATGAATTTTGATATGAAATTTGACAGAGGAATAGCCCTTATATGGTAGGATAATACTACCAAATTTGGTGCCATTCTGAAGTCTGTTTCGATGCCCAACTAAAGTCCCAAAGTTCAAGCTTCAAATCTGGAATTTTGCCCAGTGAACTTCACTTTTGTAGCAACTTTGAGCTGCTATATCTTAGCGCTCAAAAACTCCGATTCTTGTTTTGTTTATTGTGTTTTAAACCTTATTTGTAAATCTAATTGAGTTCCAAATTTCAGAGGCTAGTTCGAATTCTGTGAATTTTTCCGATTTTCCAAAGTTGGCCAAAAACCAACCCGAAACTGTCTTGGCAAGCCTAAAACAACAACTTTGATCAGAATTTGAATGCCTTCCATTTGAAATCATGGAAAAGTGTTTTCTAGAAACTTTTAGTACTTTGGAAGTAGTTTGTAACGGTCCCACGTTTTTCAATTTTGGACCTACGGAGAGTGAGTTATGATTTTTCCCAAAAGTACACCTCAAATCTGAAAATTTTTAAATTTGACGGGAATTGAGTTTTCGAAACTCTTCCCTATCCTTCGATATCACTTAACCATTTTGGACTTGTTTTCAAGAAAGGAAACTAGTTTTTCCTTGTGCGTTTAAATATCACCTTTGAATCTTGAATTTGAGCAAGTTAAGGCTCATTTTCGTAAGATTTTTTTAGATTGTACAAGTATGGCAATCTTTCTTGATAATTGGGGATTGTGTATAATAGTATGTAATAGCTGCCATTGTTTGTTGAAGCATTCAAGAGGACCTTCGAGAGGACCTCATATCGGACGCCTAAGTGCTTGAATCGTACTATTTACTCTTCCTTGTGATTAGGTGAGTGTCAAGTGCATGACTAATTGAAATTATGTGAATTTGCAAGTTATGTATAGCATGACTATAACTATGGAGCTGAGTGTGTATTTATTGCACTCGTTCTCATTTAAAATGAATAGAATGAATTATATTAAATGATGATTGAATGAAATGAATGATTGAATGAAATTGGATGATTGTATGAATTAAATGCTATGCTATGGCTGCAAATGTCGCTGGAGTGAATCTCCTCGACATACAATTGAACATGGGGACGTCCAACTCTCACTGGCCAATCTTGGACTCGAGCCGGCATGGGCTTGGTCGGGAATCTTGGTGAACCATGAAAAAACATAAACTTGACCTAATGAGAGGTCTTGCTTGGCATACTCGAAATAGTATCGCCCAAAACAAATGACAAGTGGGCCCGGTATAGGAGTATGTAATGGTGATCGGGGACATGATAAGTGAAGTTCTATGGACTAAACCTACCCGATTGACGGAGTGTCAATTCGCTGAGGTTCTGGATCGCGCGAGTGAAAAATAGCTCTTGAGAGCTCCTATATCCTTGAATTGTTTTTGTTTACTTTTCTTACTTGAATATTATTGTTTACTCCTTGATTGGGATTGTTACTTGAACAACGTGGTTGCATGTGTATTTCTTGGCCTCACGAGCGAATGCTCATCCCGTAGATTTGTTTTCCTTAACAGGGATGGATCTGAGGTGGAACTCGGAGGAAATCTTTTGATGTACTTTTGCAATAGGATTTCCAATGGAACTGACTAGTTATTGTGTGACGCCCCACTTCCCCCTAAGGCGAACCAGAGGGTATTCGCGGGGCGCCTGCCCAACTCTTGCCAGGACTCAAGTCAAACCATTCAAGTTTAACTATAAATAGCCAACAATACAAGCCAAATAAAGAAAATCGTTTCCATAACCAATATCCAATAATACACCATGAGTACAAAATGTATCACTCATCCAAATTTTACATTCGATTCCTAAAAGTTACATCCAATTCCCAATTTATACAAAATTCCCGAGTCCAGCCAAGTACATTCAAAACCCTGATACAAAAGTACAACCAAAAGGGGTTTCCACAAGTTCACTCCGATCCATTCCTGTTAAAGAAAACAAATCTAAAAGGTGAGCAAAACGCTCGTGAGGCCAAGAACACACATGCAAGCACATAGTCCAACTAACAACCCAAATAATAAGCAATTGATAAAGGGCGATAAATAAACAATTTCAATGAAATGTAAATAGAAACAATTCAAGGATATGGTAGCTCTTAGGAGTTAAGTTTCCACTTACTTCGCCATGGTCATTCGAATACCTTCCCGCGATGACTCTCCGTCAACCGGTTGGTATTTCAAATTCGTAGATCTCCACTTACTTCTCATCCATCCACCGTACACCGCATCGGGCCCGAACGACATTTGTAAGGCGATACTCCACGAGTACGCCAAGCGAGACCTCTCAAATAGGTCAAGCTTATCATGTGATTTTCATGACTCATCGAGGTTTCCGACCAAACTCTTGCCGGCTCGAGTCCAAGGGTCGGCCGATGAGTTTGGGCGCCCCCCATGTAACATTTGGATGTCGAGAATATTCACTCCAACGACGTATGCAGCCATAGCATACAAATTCATATCATTCAAACATTTGATATTTTCACGCATTTGGTAATTCAAGCATTTGACAAATTTCATGTATTTCAAACATAAGTCATTTATTTCAAATGAGAACGAGTGCGATAAAGTACATTACTCGACTCCATTTTTCAAAATTTTAAGTCCAGAATATCAAATAAAGCATGTATCACGTTCACAGGAGTTCAAGTAGACATGCACTTGACACTCACCAAAGAATTCAAAGTAGAACGTCACTAGAGGTTCAAGCGTTCACCGTGGGATCCTCTCGAAGGTCCTCGTGGGTGTCTGAGCAAATAAATAATAATCCATTACTTATAATCCTAATTATCGCAAAAGGTTGCCACACTTGTGCAATCTAGAGAAATCCTACGAAAATGAGCGTTAACTTGCTCAATTTCAAGGTTCAAAAGTGGTGTTTAGACACACAAGGAAAAACTAGTTTTCCTTCTTGAAAACAAGTCCCAAAATGGTCAAGTAGTGTCGAAGGATAGGGAAGGGTCTCGAAAACTCACTTTCCCTTTAAGTTTGGAAATTTTCAGGTTTGAGGTGTACTTTTGGAAAAATCATAACTCACACTCCGTAAGTCCAAAATTGGAAAACTTGTTACCATTGGAAACCTCATCCAATGTAATAAAAGTTCCTAGAAGACACTTTTCTATGCTTCCTAATGGAAGATATTCAAAAATTGGCTCCAAGTTGCTGTTTTAAGCTTGCGAGACAGTTTTGAGGTTGGTTTTTTCGCCATCTTTGGAAATTTGGTAAACATCACAGAATTCGATCTAGCCTCTGAATTTTGGTACTCAATTAGAGTTGTAAGCAAGGTTTAAAATCCAACAAACGAAACAAGAATCGGATTTTTGAGCACCAAGATACAGTAGCTCAAAGTTACTGAAAAATTGGAGCAATTAGGCAATTTTCCAGGTTGAAATCACAAACTTTGGGTCTTTGTTTGAGCATCGAAATGAATTCAGAATGGCACCAAATTTGGTATTATAATACTACCACATGAGGGCTATCCCTCTATCAAATTTTATTCAAAAAGTCATTCGGGAAGCTAGTGAACGAAGCCACTAAAGTTTCCAAATTTCCAAGGCAATCTGCCTTGTCCTTTGGTTTTTCTCTTTCCAAACATTCGGCCAATGAACTTTCTCAAACATGATTCATTTGTGAAAACAAAGTCTAAGAAATATCTAAGTTGCATTTGGTAGGTGATTAACACCAAGAAATTCGAAATAACAATCCCAATCAAAGCTAAGGCATCAACTAGCCAAAAAGAGGGTTTTCGACTCTGAGTCAGTTTCAAACTTCGGCCACAACTCACTCAATTCAACTTGGAATTGAGCATGGTCAGTGGCGTTGAAAACTAGATTCATAAGTCTACAATTTCTTAGAAGAAATCGTTTTCAACATAAGTCCACAACTAGCTCACATTGGAGCATTAAGTTGCTGCTCAGAACAAGAGCTCTCTGTGAAAAACGTGAAACAGGACAGTCAGGTTCAAATGGTTGGTATGGATAACTCGGGTGGAATCAGAACGTGCTTTGGAGAGTTTTTCTCCCCTTCTTGGCCGGCTGTCTTGAAGCTTGGAGAGAGAGAGTGTGTGTGGCTTCTTGAGGAAGTTTGGTGGTTGTGGGCTTTTGTGCTCAAAAAGTCAACTCTCTCTCGCGCGCGCACACGCGCGTTTTTGTGCTCGATTCCTCTCGAGTTCGTTTCATTTGTACACTAAACCTTTAATGCACTTATATTCATTGTAATATTATCCACTCTTAATAGTTTAGAAATAATTTTTCAAATCTCCAATTAGTCGCCTGCGCAAAAACTCGAACTTCCGATTTGTGCGGCGATAACGCGAAATCTCTAAGAAATTCTTATAACGATAGTACAACTAACTATCACTTGAGTATTTTAAACTTAAAATTAACCACTTTAGGGCAAATGTACAAGTCTCCAATTTTTCAAACTCATTGTATTCTCGAATCGATTATTATTTCCAAACGTGCTGTCACTATTCTCACTTAACGAGCTTCCAAAAATTAAATTTTGAAACGAGTCACTTTAAAATATGAGCAAGTCATAATTCAATATAATTAAGGTTAAGAAGGCTAGAAAATAATATTCGAAATATTTGGCTAAATAAATAATTAAATAAGCTAAAATTAAGAGTTTAAAATTAATAAATTTTGCGAGTCTTCACATCCTCTCCCCCTTAAGAAAATTTCGTTCTCGAAAATTTACCTTGATTGGACGAACAGGTCTGAATACTTTTCTCGAATTGCCTTCTTCAATTTTCCAGGTTGCTTCCTCTATTCCATGATTCCTCCAAAGATCTTTTAGCAATGGTATCGGCTTGTTTAGTAACTCCTTCATTTTCTTATCCAGAATCTTTCCCAGCTTTCTCCTTATAAGATTAAGGTCTCATCAATTTCAATGCTTCCGGTTGCAAAATGTGAGAAGGGTCTGGATAGTACTTCTTAAGCATAGACACATGGAACACATTATGAATTCGAGACAAATTCGGTGGCAATTCTAGCTTATAGGCTACATTTCCTACACGTTAGATAACTTTATAAGGCCCTACAAACCTCGGTTTGAAACTTCTTTCCTTTCCCAGACATCAAACTTGCTTTCAGAGGTGTGATCTTAAGAAAATACTTGATCTCCAACCGCAAATTCTAAGTCCTTTCTCCGATTATCTGCGTAACTCTTCTGACGATTTTGAGCGGTCTGGATCCCTTGGCATACCAACTTTACTTTCTCATTGGCTTCCTCAATCCAAGGTATTGCAGTCGGGTCTAAAATCTTACATTCACCTATTTCACCTCAACAAATCGGGGATCTACACTTCCGACCGTACAGTGCTTCATACGGAACCATCTGAATAGAAGAATGAAAACTATTATTATAGGCAAACTCCACCAATATAAAAAATTTACTCCAATTCTCCCCAAAATCCAAAACACAAGTCCTTAACATATCCTCAAGAGTTTGAATTGTCCTTTCCGATTGTCCATCAGTCTGGGGATGGTACGTGGTACTAACATTCAATTTGGTCCCTACTCCTCTTGCATCTTTTGCCAGAATCTTGAAACAAATTTTGGATCTCTATCAGACACAATACTCACAGGTATCCCATGTAATCTGATAATTTCATCCAAGTACAACTTAGTTAATTTCTTCAATGGTACTTCATGTTGATCGGTAGGAAATGAGCCGATTTGGTCAGTCTATTCACTATCACCCAAATAGCATCATGATCTCTTTGTGTCCTTGGTAACCCTGATACAAAATCCATAGTGATATTCTCCCACTTCCACTCAGGTATTTCTAAGGGTTGCAAAAGTCCCGATGGTCTCTGATGTTCAGCTTTTACTTGTTGACAAGTCAAACAAGTTTGGACAAATTGAGCAATTTTCTTTTTCACGCTCTCCCACCAATACAAACTCTTCAAATTTTGGTACATTTTATTCCCTCCTGGGTGCACCGTAAACTTCGATCGGTGTGCCTCTTCCAAAATTTCCTTTTTAAGCCCTTCATCCTTTGGCACCACTATCCGATTTCGAAACCTCAAAATACCATTTGATCCCAAGTTAAAATCCAACTTTTCTCCATTTTCGACTTCTCCACCCATTTTTTGTACTTCAGGGTCCTTTTCTTGAGATTTCTTGATACGTTCCAACAAAATGGAATTCACTACAATATTTTCCAAAATTACTTTTCTCGGTTCAAGTCTAGGATCCCAATAACTAACTTTCTCTAAAGTGTAATTCCTTAATTATCAATCCGGCCACTTATACTTGACGACTCAAAACATCGGCCACTACATTAGTTTTCCCTGGATGGTACTTTATCGTGCAATCATAATCTTCTAAGAATTTCATCCACCTATGTTGCTCAAATTCAATTACTTCTGAGAAAACAAATACTTAAGGCTCTTGTGGTCAGTAAAAACCTCAAATATCACTCCATACAGGTAATGTCTCCATTTTTTCAAAGCAAACACTATAGCTGCTAACTCCAAATCATGAGTCGAATAATTTCCTTCATGCAGTTCAATTTCCTAGAGGCATAAGCTATTACTTTGCTGTTTTGCATTAAAACATCCCAAACCTTCTTTAGATGCATCTGTGTAGACCACAAAACTATCCTTCCCATTCGGCAGAGCTAACACAGGCGCTCTTGTCAAACGTCTTTTCAACTCTTGAAAACTCTCTTCACACTTAGGATTCCAAATAAACTTTCCATTTTTCTTGGTCAATTCAGTCATGGGTCCAGCAATTCTAGAAAAATCTTGGATAAATCTCCAGTAATACCCTGCTAGTCCTATAAAATTCGAATTCGGTAGGGTTTTCCGGTCGTTTTCACTTTGAAACAGTTCAACTTTAGTTGGATCCACTTTAATCCCATCCTTAGAAATTATGTGCCCCAAGAAAGTCACTTCTTTTAACCAAAACTCACACTTGCTAAATTTGGCATACAATTGGTGTTCCCTCAGGGTTTGCAAAAACAATTCCCAAGTGTTTTTCGTGATCCTCCACTGTTTTAGAGTACACAATATGTCATCAATGAATACTACACGAATTGATCCAAATAAGGTTTAAAAATCCTATGCATTAGATCCATAAAAGCAGCAGGGGCATTCGTCAATCCAAAGGGCATTACTGCAAACTCAAATGTCCCATACCTCGAGTTAAATGCAGTTTGGGTATATTTTTCTCCAAAATCCTCAATTGATAATAACCCTGTCTCAAATCCAACTTGGAGAATACTACCGCTCCTTGAAATTGATCAAACCAATTCATCAATGTGGGGCAACGGATACTTATTCTTAATAGTAAATGTCATCAAGTCTCGGTAGTCTATACACAATCTCAGACTCCCATCTTTCTTCTTTACAAGTAAGACTGAGGCTCCCAAAGGTGAATCACTTTTCCTTATAAAACCCCGTTCCAACAAAGTCCTGCATTGTAATTTCAATTCTTTCAATTCAACTGGAGCCATCCTGATATGGCGTCTTAGAGAATAGGTGCTACTCCCGGAGTCACATCAATCTTAAAGGCCATTTCCCTTTCCGGGGATAAAGACTCTAATTCCTCAGGAAAAACATCCTGGATAATCTTTTACTACAAGCATGTCTCCAATCTCATCTTATCACTAGGAGTATTGATTAGAAAGCCAAATATCCTTGAACTCCTTTACTTAACATTTTTCTAGCTCGGATCCCTGAGATAAGTGCAGATGAAACTAATCTACCTCGTACGTCAATTTCAAGGTTGCCTCTTCCGGCATGCACAATTCTACTATCTTTGTTCTACAGTTCAATTGGGCATTATAACGGACTAGCCAATCCATTCCTAGGATGGCATCCATATCCTTAATCGCCAAACCTATCAAATCGGCCAATAATTTTCGTTCTCCAACCCAAATTTCACAATCTCTATACATCAAGTTAGCGACTAGACTTTGGTCCCCAGTAGGTGGTTTAACCTCCAAGTCATACGGTAATTTATTTGGTTTCAAGTCTAACCCATTCATGAAATTAGGGTTTACAAAAGAGTGGGTTGCACCTGGATCAATTAAAACCCCAACTAAACGGTAAAATTGGAATTGTACCTTCAACCACCTCAGTCGCCTCACGAACCTGTTGATAGTCCAGCGCATAAACCCTAGCCGGTACTTTTGGTCGGCTTCCTCCAGCACTGGTTTTGCTTAGAAGTTGACTTTTCTGGTCTTTGTGTGTTACCTCCTATCTTTGGTGCCCTTTGGACAACTTGCAATTTGGTGGTCGGCACTACCATATAGTAGACACTTCCCAGACTTCCTCCAACAGTCATTCTCAGAATGATTGGATTTTCTACAATACCCACAAGTGACTTGAGGGGTCACAGCCGAACCAGTAGATGGCACTCCCTAACTTGGGTCGGCCCACTACGATCTCCTCTAAAGAAGGCTCCCTTGAAGTTCCAGCAGTCCTTATTCGTCCCATTCCTCTTCCAGTCTTGGAAGGTTGAGTATTCTTATTAGTCTGCCCAGAAGTACGACTAGAAAAGTTCCTCTTCCTATTGTGAAAGTCTCTCACTTGCATTCTTGCCACTTTTGACCCTTTATACTTTCTCTAAAGTTTCAGTAAATGTAGAGATTTTGGGCTGCTGCCAAATCCTCCTAGATTTCACATTAATCCCTTGTACAAATCGCCTTACCCGTTTTAGCTCATTTATCACCCAATTCAGGGGCATATTTGGAGAGGTTAGTGAATTTTCCTTCATACTCCGCTACACTAAGGGTCCCTTGTTTCAACTTAATGAATTCATCCTCCCTTTTTTCTTGGATTAAGGGCGGTAGAAATTCTCATTAAATTCCCTTGTGAGTTCTCCAAATCCAAGGGGTTTTGGTTCTCTCCCATTTTCCTTTATCAGATCCCACCAAGCACGTGCTACTCCTTCAAATTGGAATGCCAGCAAAATTCAGCTCATCTATCCTCCGTATAATCTAAGGCAGCAAATATATTAGTCATTCTCTCCAACCAATTTCTCTGCTACTTCAGGATCGGGTTCACCCAAACTTAGGCTGGTTGAACTTCAAGCAAACCTCTCTAAGGCTCTATTCTCTCCTCTATCCTTAATCCTCCCACGCGTTGGATTTAAACAGTCCAGGACCTGCCTATCCAGCTAACAAGCGTTCCTAGGATGGTCCAGTACCATTCCTATTGATGGTGTCAGCACACTGGTTTCCCTCTACATTTTACCTAATCCCTGGGTTCGGGTCAGTTGCCGATCCCTGGTCATACCCCATGAGGATTGGGCTTGTCTAATCCCCTTGCCCACGGCCTCGACCACTAATCTTATCCTTACCATTATTCTAGACGTGCCTAAGTGCAAGAAATAATCAATTATAACAAGGAAAATCGAAAACAAGACCAACAAGCAAAGAAAGTCCGAAATAAGAACCGACAGGCAAGACATCTGGAAAATCAACAATAATTTACATTCATTAATACTTCAAGTTCATACAGTTAGCAAGTAAGGGGCAATCACAAAAATATAGCACGTAAGTGCCATAAGAGTACTTTTAGTCATACAAGACTAAAGTAAAAACAAGCGCCTCAAAAGAAGGCCACACAGTCATACAAAATACAATGGCCTCAGCACTCGCATCACCCCAACTAACCTAGCTACATCCGTCAAAAGAGTAAAAGAGTCAAAAGAGGGTCAATCACTAAGGCCTAGTCCACAGTAGGACTACCGGGTGGAATCTCCTCCTCAGGATCCTTTCTCCTCATCAGAGGTCTGGACTACATCCATCACCTCGTCCACTAGCCTAGTGGCATCAGCTAAGATCCCGGAAGCCCGATCACGGACCTCCTGACCTAACCTAGTAAGTCGAGCCCTAGTACTCTGGAGCTCCTCACGAACAACGGCAGGTAGCCACCTCACCCTCTATCACCTCCTCAAGCTCGGCGATCCTCTCACCCTGAGCTCCTACCATCTGTCTAAACTCATCCACCTCAGCCTGCAATCTAGGTTGGCAGTCACCAACTGACGACGCTCGTCGTCCAAGGCTAGCACCAGATAGTTCGGGTAGGCAAAAGTCAACCTACACGGGCATCGGGGTATCTAGTAGCAGGTGTATATCGCGCTCGAGCTCTCCACCAAGAGCTCGGTAGAAGATGGGTCGAAGAGGCTCTACATGACCATTACCATTAGCATGACCATTCCCATTAGCTGCTGGGTCTCCATTCTCATTTTCCATCCCTGCAAAACAATCACACTTTTCGGGTTAGAAACTTAATCATTAACTTGTATGAATGTTCTTACGGCATGCCTAACTTAACCACTAACTTGCCCAAGTCTCACTTGAAATATCACCAAGTCATTCTTATCTCAAGTCTTAAGGATAGAGTATCTAGTAGGTCTCCCATATAGATCTCTAACCTAGCGCTCTGATACCAACTGTGACGCCCCCACTTCTCCCTAAGGCGAACCAGAGGGTATCCGCGGGGGCCTGCCCAACTCTCGTCAGGACTCAAGTCAAACCATTCAAGTTTAACTATAAATAGCCAACAATACAAGCCAAATAAAGAAAGTCGTTTCCATAACCAATATCCAATAATACACCATGAGTACAAATGTATCACTCATCCAAATTTTACATTCGATTCCTAAAAGTTACATCCAATCCCAATTTATACAAAATTCTTGAGTCCAGCCAAGTACATTCAAAACCTGATACAAAAGTACAACCAAAAGGGGTTTCTTCAAGTTCACTCCGATCCATTCTGTTAAGGAAAACAAATCTAAAGGGTGAGCAAAACGCTCGTGAGGCCAAGAAACACATGCAAGCACATAGTCCAAGTAACAAACCCAAATAATAAGCCAATTGATAAAGGGCGATAAATAAACAATTTCAATGAAATGTAAACAGAAACAATTCAAGGATATGATAGCTCTCAGGAGTTAAGTTCCACTTACTTTCGCCATGGTCATTCGTATACCTTCCCGCGATGACTCTCCGTCAACCGGGTTGGTATTTCAAATCCGTAGATCTCCACTTACTTCTCATCCGTCCACCGTACACCGCATCGAGTATGCCAAGCGAGACCTCTCCAATAGGTCAAGCTTATCATGTGATTTCATGGCTCACCGAGGTTCCGACCAAACCCTTGCCGGCTCGAGTCCAAGGTCGGCCGATGAGTTTGGGCGTCCCCCATGTAACATTTGGATGTCGAGGAGATTCACTCCAGCGACGTATGCAGCCATAGCATACAAATTCATATCATTCAAACATTTGATATTTCCAGGCATTTGGTAATTCAAGCATTTGACATTTCAAGCATTTGACAAATTTCATGTATTTCAAACATGAGTCATTTATTTCAAATGAGAACGAGTGCGATAAAGTACACACTCGACTCCATTTTTCAAAATCTTAAGTCCAGAATATCAAATAAAGCATGTATCAAGTTCACAGGAGTTCAAGTAGACATGCACTTGACACTCACCAAGGAATTCAAGTAGAACGTCACTAGAGATTCAAGCGTTCACCGTGGGATCCTCTCGAAGGTCCTCGTGGGTACCTGAGCAAATAAATAATAATCTATTACTTATAATCTTAATTATCGCAAAAGGTTGCACACTTGTGCAATCTAGAGAAATCCTACGAAAATGAGCGTTAACTTGCTCAATTTCAAGGTTCAAAAGTGGTGTTTAGACACACAAGGAGAAACTAGTTTTCCTTCTTGAAAACAAGTCCAAAATGATCAAGTAGTGTCGAAAGATAGGGAAGGGTCTCGAAAACTCACTTCCCTTTAAGTTTGGAAATTTTCAGGTTTGAGGTGTACTTTTGGAAAAATCATAACTCACACTCTGTAAGTCCAAAATTAGAAAACCGGTTACCGTTGGAAACCTCATCCAAAGTACTAAAAGTTCCTAGAAGACACGTTTCTATGATTCCTAATGGAAGATATTCAAAAATTGGCTCCAAGTTGCTGTTTTAAGCTTGCGAGACAGTTTTGAGGTTGGTTTTTCGCCAAACTTTGGAAATTCGGTAAACATCACAGAAGTTTATCTAGGCCTCTGAAATTTTGGTACTCAATTAGAGTTGTAATCAAGGTTTAAAAATCCAATAAACAGAACAAGAATCGGAGTTTTGAGCACCAAGATTACAGTAGCTCAAAGTTGCTGAAAAATTGGAGCAATTAGGCAATTTTCCAGGTTGAAGTCACGAACTTTGGGTCTTTGTTTGAGAATCGAATGAATTCGGAATGGCACCAAAATTTGGCAGTATAATACTACCATATGAGGGCTATTCCTCTATAAAATTTGATGGAAACATTCATTCGGGAAGCTAGTGAACGAAGCCACTAAAGTTTCCAAAATTTCCAAGGCAATCTGCCTATGTGGCCTTTGGTTTTTATCTTTTCCAAACATTCGGCCAATGAACTTTCTCAAACCATGACTCATTTGTGAAAACAAAGTCTAATAAACATCTATGTATTGAGCACCAAGATACAGTAGCTCAAAGTTGCTGAAAAATTGGAGCAATTAGGCAATTTTTCAGGTTGAAGTCACGAACTTTGGGTCTTTGTTTGAGAATCGAAATGAAATTGGAATGGTACCAAATTTGGCAGTATAATACTACCATATGAGGGATATCCCTCTATCAAATTGGATGGAAAATTTCATTCGGGAAGCTAGTGAACAAAGCCACTAAAGTTTCCAAAATTTCCAAGGCAATCTGCCTTGTGCTTTGGTTTTTCTCTTTTCCAAACATTCGGCCAATGAACTTTCTCAAACATGACTCATTTGTGAAAACAAAGTCTAATAAACATCTAAGTTGCATTTGGTAGGTGATTGACACCAAGAAATTCGAAATAACAAGTCCCAATCAAAGCTAAGGCATCAACTAGCCAAAAAGAGGGTTTTTGACCTCTGAGTTAGTTTCAAACTTCGGCCACAACTCACTCAATTCAACTTGGAATTGAGCGTGGTCAGTGGCGTTGAAAACTAGATTCATAAGGCTACAATGTCTTAGAAGAAATTGTTTTCAAAATAAGTCCACAACGAGCTCACATTTGAGCATTAAGTTGCTGCTCAGAACAGAGCTCTCTGTGAAAACGTGAAACAGGACAGTCAGGTTCAAATGGTTGGTATGGATCACTCGGGTGGAATCAGAATGTGCATTTTATACCAATAGAAAGCTGAGAATGTCTAGTTTTCCGCGCCATAAACGGTACTCGATTTTAGACATCGGAGCAAAACGATATGGCCGAAACAAGAACACTGCCAGGGCAGTGACGTGAAAATTTTCCAGGTTTGCTAGCTTACGAAATTTCAACATTTGGCCAACGAATTCATGGAATTGTTTACCGAAACTTTCTACACATCTCATAACACATATAAGCCTCATAACGGAGCCATTAGATCCACAAAAGTTTGCCCTAAAGGCCACGGACAACATAAGGGCAGAATCGGAAAAATTTCCTCCTTCACTTCCTTTGCACTATCCTTCATAAACTCACTTAGTTCTACTAATTTAACCACAAAACTAACATTAATAACATTAAAACTCATCAAATCAGCCCAACAAGTCATAGTGGGAATTCATAGAGTCCACAACAACAAATTTCACCATAATCCAAGCTACCCACATGATCATACAAGCGTATACGTGTAATACTACTTCCATGAACAAAGATTTTCAAGGTTGATCGTTGGTTACCTTAGTTAATAGTTCAAGCAAAATTTTCGGTCACTTGAAGCTCAGCCAAAACTGTGGAAAGTGAGCTCCTTTTGTAGCTCAAGTTGTTCACCAAGTGATTAGCTAAGAGGAGGTAAATTTTGGTGTGATTTGGTGAAGTTTGGTGAAGAAATGAAGTGAAAATTTGGAGAGCTTTGGAGAGTTTTTCTCCCCTTCTTGGCCGGCTGTCTTGAAGCTTGGAGAGAGAGAGTGTGTGGCTTCTTGAGGAAGCTTGGTGGTTGGTGGCTTTTGTGCTCAAAAGTCAACTCTCTCTCGCGCGCGGCGCGCGCATTTTGTGCTCGATTCCTTTCGAGTTTGTTTCACTTGTGCACTAAACCTTTAATGGCACTTATATTCATAGTAATATTATCCACTCTTAATAGTCTAGAAATAATTTCCTAAAATCCTCCAATTAGTCGCCCGCGCGAAAACTCGAACTTCCGATTTGTGCGCGATAACGCGAAATCTCTAAGAAATTCTTATAATGATAGTACAACTAACTATCACTTGAGTATTTAAACTTAAAATTAACCACTTTAGGGCAAATGTACAAGTCTCCAATTTTCCAAACTCATTGTATTCTCGAATCGATTATTATTTCCAAACGTGCTATCACTATTCTCACTTAACGAGCTTCCCAAAATTAAATTTTGAAACGAGTCACTTTAAAATATGAGCAAGTCATAATTCAATGTAATTAGGGTTAAGAAGGCTAGAAAATAATATTCAAAATATTTGGCCAAATAAATAATTAAATAAGCTAAAATTAAGAGTTTAAAATTAATAAATTTTGTGAGTCTTCACATATTGTGGTTGTTGTATATTTTTGGGATTTGATGCACTTTTTGGGGAACCAATGTAAGAATTGAAAGATTGATGTATTTTGTACTCGTGGTATATGTCCGGATGTTAAATGTATATAAGTATGGAAACGACTCTCTTTATTAGAATTATATTAATGGTCATTATCGTTAAGCGTGAATTGAAATGTCTTGAGTCCTGACGAGAGATGGGCAAGCGTTCCACGGATACCCTTTGGTTCTTCTTAGGGAGAAGTGGGGGCATCACATTGAAACATTTGGAGGGTAGAAACATCATTAGTCAAAGATTAAGGGAAGAAAGGGCCAAGATTGGACTAAGTGGCCAAACCCTAGCCATCCACCTTGTTTGACCAAAGGATTATTGGAAATTTAAACCATCTTTGCTTCATTTCCTCCTCTATATTTTCGGCCACCTTGAAGTTTCCAAAGAAAGGAAGAAAAACTCCATCTTCTTGCTTTTAAAACCTTAACTTGATCTTGAGCAAAAATCGAAAGAGAAAGAGCTTGAGTTAGTAGAGTGAATTTCCTCCAACCCTAGTGTGTGTCTCAAGTTTGGAGCTTTGGTTTTGGTGGATTGTTTTGGTGGTTCAAGCTTCATACAAGAGAGGTACATGAACCTTAAATCCTAGTTTCCTTGTGTTATATGAAATGTTTGAAGTTTTTGATGGCAAACTAGAAGTTGTTTAGATGTTATTTGTGGTTAAAATTGTTGAACTAAACAAGAGGTAGTAGGGTTAGTTGGTTTGCCTACCATATGTTTGATGAAATGTTTGAAATTTTTTTATAGCTTTCCTTTATATATTAACATGTTTTGGACCCTTTTTGAGTTAGAGATAACACTTGACATATTGTTTAAGTGAAAACAATGAAAGGATGAAGGTTGGTGACATAAGTGAACTAGTGGACTGATTTGTTTGCTCTTGGCTGACCGGTCTTGAAGGAGAGGTTTCTCTTTGATTTTTGTGGTTCATTTGCACTTTAATCAAGCCTAAGAAACTTGGCTAAACATTGGTTTAAGGTTTGGTATGAATTAAAATGGAATTTAAGCAAGAAAAGTGGTTGTTTGAGTTAGTAGTGGACTGTTTTGGTACCATTGGTTGGCTAGACTGTTTTGACTCTTTTAATCATTTATGTGTATTGCATTTTGAGCTCCAATGACACTAGGTAACTTGCTCCCCTGTATATGAACCATAGGAGATTAAATTGGATGAATTTGAGTCAAACAAGTGAAGTTAGCACCAATAACTAGTGTAACTTTGCTAGGGTTTTAGAGCTAATCAAAACCTGAAAATCAGCCGAATTCCCTGGATCACTGATATTTATAGGAGAAGAATTTGAGTGTGAATTTGGTACCTTTGGAAATCCCTTTGAATCTAGTTTCCAACGCTACTGATGGCACCTGATTCCGACCTTCCTACAGTGAGATATGGCCATTTTCCCGAAACTGCGTGGGCCCGACTGTTTTACCCGTGAAGAACACTTTGAGCTTAAATGAAACTTTTCTTTTGCCCAACTTTCTTGCATTTGTTAAACTTGTTTTCTCATGAACTTTTTCTGCATTTTGGGTGTAAATTGCATGGTGAATTGAGTAGATTTAACCACTTACTTGGTCACCTAATGTGCTCACATTTGGCTTGGAATTGAACATAGTTTGTTAACGATTTCTCTTGTTGCCCTAAGATTGGGAAACGGTGGCGAATGTAACCAAGGGACTTGACGTTTGAACACTACATTGCTTAACAGGTGAGCGTTCCATTACCTATTAACTGTTTATGTGAAATATCTGAATACTTGATTGGTGACTAGTTGAGCTAAACACTGTTTTCATAAAATTGAGGCGAGCGTGTACTTTATCACAGTCGACCTCCTTTGATTCCACTGAAGCTCTATATACTGATGTTATGAGATATGATTTCTCTATATGTGACTGTATGTGAGTTGTTTAGGTGATACCTCATCAACTACTGCTACTGTTTGGGTACCCAACCTCATTGGTGAGTCGGTTGTATCGAGCCAGCAAGGGTTTGGTTGAGAAGACCGATAAATCTTGAGGACTGTTTACTGAAAACTGAAAACCGGTATACTCGAGTATTACCTACTTACTGTTTAAGGAGTTCGGCCCCGGTAAGGGGGTTGACTGGTGGACGGGAATTGGGAGAAAATAGAGTTCTACGGACATTGTATTCTTTAAATGCAAACGTTGATGGAGAGTCAACGATTCTTGTATGATCAAAACTCAAGTGGATTTGGCTTTTGGAAGCCACCCGTATCAGTGAATTGAACTGTGATTACATTGTTGTAGTACAATATTGTGTTTACTTGTTTACCTTACATCTTTATCTGGCTATGTGCGTGTCTGTTTATTTGGAACCTCACTGGGTTTTAGCTCACCTCACTCTTTTGTTTTCCTTAACAAATGTGGGATGGACATAGGGGCAAGAACTTTCATAACTTTATCTTTTACTTGAATTTGTACTTCGAATTGTAACCTTTTTGCTTAGATGACTTTACTTTTGACTCTTGTAAGTTTGAATTCATAAGTTCGACGTATTCTATGTAACTTAAATGTGGAATGGTAAGTTTGACATTTAGCTCTATATTCTAAGTTTGGAATGTTGGCGTGGCGATTATATTTCAATAGGGTTTGCACTCTTTATTTCGAAGATATTTCATCAGTTATCTTGAATTGCTAGTTCTTTGATCGACCGAGTCTCGACGAGAGTTTGAGCAGGCAGTCAGTTGCTACCCTAGGGAGAGGTGGGGCTATCACATTCATACTATCACATATAATTTTCACAAGATCAAGACTCCTAATTTGTCCAAGTTAGTTCAAACTTAGGCTCTGATATCACCTGTGACGACCCCAATTCTCCTTAGGGTGGAACCCTAGGGTTTCGGCGAGTCGCATGCCTAACTCTTGTTAGGACTCACTACGAGTCAAGTTTTATAACTCAGAATTACTCAACTTACAAGTTACCAATAAATATAGAAGAAGTCACTTCCTTCAAAAGTCAGTCATTACCTACACCATAAAATTTTCAAATTTACATCAAGCGTCCCAAATTACAACTATCAAAAGATCAGTTAAATCATTTATATCCATAGCTAGTCTAAAATATAGTCAAAGCTAGCGCCTTCAAACAAATCTCTCCACTTCAAAATCCTGTTAAGGAAAACAAACTTAAAGGGGTGAGCTAATGCTCAGTGAAGTCAAGAAAAGCAAGCAAGCAAACGAGTACAACTAGCATTAATAATATGTAAATCAAGAAGGGCAGCCATAATGTTTTATGTAAATTCACAAGAGAAAATAAAAGCACAATCACTCAAGGATACAGGAGTTCTCAGGAGCTAAATCCACAATTCATGCTACACCGATACTTCTAAACCATGTTTTTTCAAATGTTGACACTCAGTCAACCAAGCAAGTAACAAGTCCATAGAATCCCACTTTTCACCAAATTCCGTCCACCATTACACCCCCTACCGGGCCCGCACATCAAACAAGATGTGTTGTTACTCAAATATATCCAATCAAGCCGATGAGATTGCCTCTCAAATCAACGCCAAGTCAAGCACAAGCACAAGTATAATGGTCAAGTACGAACAAGTAAATTATCAAATCAAACAGGAGAGGACGAGTGAGATAAAGAACACACTTCCCTTGACAAGTTTAATTCACACAATCAACAAGTATCATCAAGAAGCAATCCAAGCAGAGTGCAATAAGACATGCACGTGATACTCACCAAGCCAAAAGCAAACGAGTAAGCAAGTCCTTTACTGTTCCTCGGCGGGATTCCTTTTGAAATCCTTTTGGACACCTGAAACAATATCAACCAACCATTACTAAATGCAAACCATCTTTAACCAACTTCCCCCCTTAAACCAACACTCACGTGCACCCTAAGTTACTTAGCACACAAGGAGAAAAATTTATTCACTTACTCATCTAAGACAATACATCGAGAGGGGTCTAAATCCTTCGAAAACCACCATTTAAAACGAAGGTTTAAAGTCACAAGAGACCTGTATCCATCCATGAAATCAAACTTAAAACGGACTAACAATTTCAAAGGAAAGTTGGAAGTTCTTAAAGAACATTTTTGTTTTAAACCAGAAAATTCAGCTTTGCGTGACACTACTTGAAAAATCATATCTTGAGTTCCATAAGTCCAAAAATTGAAAAATTTATACTGTTGGAAACTAGATTCAAAGCAATACAATTGTTTCAAAGACACTTTTGTAAGATTCAATCCACAAGTAGGTCAAATTTTGGCCTCAAGTTACAGATTTACTAAGTTTAAGAGCAAATCAAGTTTTGAATTTCAGTCGTTTTTGTAAAATTCCTGGTGCTTGTAGAATTTGAGTAAAATTCTGAAATTTACAAGGTTAAAAGAATTATATGTCTAGTTTCAAATGCCATAAATGGAACTTGATTTAGATTTTTCTATACTAAGATATCGAGATTTTTCTAAAACTGGTCAGCCACACCTGCGAAAATTTTTCAGAAAACAAGGCAGTGTGCATATCTCTCTCTTGGCTTCTTAAGTTCAAAATTTTTGCTCAACCTACTCACACATTCATAGCTTAACATCTAATGAAGGTTATTGAGTTAGATTTCACCCCAAAATTTCAAAAATCAAGGCTGGAACCCAGCTGGTCAGATTGGGCAATACACAGGGAAACTTTCTGGAATCTTGTCGTTCAATAAGTCACATCCAAAATTCATCCAATGCATGAGATTTCCACAATAAACACAAACCAACATATATCAAGTCTTTTAACATCAAAATCTACCATAGATTCCATCATAAAACATGAAAGATCCTCAAGTCATCTAGCCTAAATTTAGGGTTCAAGAAACCCTTTCATAGCAACCTAACATCTACTGCTAATACTTGCATAGAATCAAAGATCAAGTAGAGTGAAGTTAGTTACCTCTTCCAAGTTTCTTCAACCCTAGTTAAGTCCAAGTTTTGCACTACCAAATCTACCAAGAACCACCACAAGACAAGGCCTTTCTTCAAGCTTGGACAACTTCCAAAGGTGTGAAGATTTTGGGGGGGATTTTGAAGTAAGATTTTGTAGTTGAAGAAGGAGTTTTTCTTCCCCTCTTTTGAAGCTTCAAGGGTCAGCCAAAGAGAGAGAAAAGAAGAGAAGATGAAGGCTTGGTTGGTGATTTGAAATGAATTGAAAGATGGCCTTTTAGTTGTTTAGGAAGTCAACTAGAAGTAGTTGCAAATAGTGTCATGCACTCACTAGTTTTTCTCTTGCTTCTTACTCTTAAATACTAATCTCCCAAGATAGTTTCTCTTACTCCACTAATACTCACTCTTACTAGTCTGATGTTAACTCTCCAAATCCCCAATTAATCGCGTCGGAGTGACTTTGCCAAATTTTTGATGCGAACAATAAAGATATAATTTAAGTAACGTTCATGTTAAAATGATAAAATTATATGACATGCCAATGCAAATAATTTAATATAGGTGAAATTAAGAATAAAAGTACGAGTCCTCACACTAGTATTATACTAGTTCATTTCTATAAGTCCTTAATAGCATTGGACTAATGAGGAAATGAAAGAAAGGCCACAGCTAATATTGAACTAGTGTGGTGACACTATACATCTATCATTTATATGGCAATAAAGAGAATAAAGCATGGATTAAGGCAGGTAATACATAAAGACATGTAAAGTATATAACACATAAGTATGATATCTAGATACCAAAGTCCTATAAAAGCAAATAAAAACACATAAGTATATAAATTATGCAAGACACACAAAAACTGTCTACTTGGAGAACATAACAATAATCTAAAACGGGAAAAGACAAGGAAATGAGTCTATCTAACCTCTATGTCTCATTTGTGAAAAAATAGAAAATCTAATTACACCTTTTTTAAATAAAAGAAAATCTAATATAACTTATGTATTATATTTTGGGTATTTAAGTACACTCCAAATAATAAGAAAGTTTAAATTAAGTAAATAAACATGAAAAATAAATAAAAACCAAAAGTAAATAAAAGAAATAGGAAAGAAAGCATCTAAAGCATATAAACACCTAAGAGTACATATTTTAAGAATTTGAGTCATAGAAGTACATCCGCTTTGAAGTGATGAGTGAAGATTAATATAATGTGTCCTATCTAACACTCAAAACATAAACAGATGAGTAAAGGTATGACTGTATATAAAATACTTTAAAAAGAAAGCATTAAAATGAATTAATTTTACTTGCCATGTTAAAGATGCATGCAAGGAATCTAAAGGAATTCAAAAAATGACATGTTAAATGCATTCTTGAGAGACATAAGTGCAATTAGAGGAAGAACGCAATCCTATTGGAGAAGTTATCAGCTTTTTAGGGATTTAATTGCAAAATTATGAAGTTTTTTGAATTAAAATAAATTTTGAAAAGATCAGTGGTCAAAATTAGACATAAAGAAAGTTCTTGGACCAAATCACAATTAAAATAAGGGCCTAAATACAGGAAATTCAAAATTTTAGGATTGTAGTAGAAGTATTCAAAAGTTTAAAGGTCAAATTGTAAATTCATTTATTGATTTCCATTTATTAACCTTTTAGTGTGGAATTGTGTAGTTTTTGATGCAAAATATGACAATATCACGTAGTTTCGTTTAATGCCTTACCTTTTCTATTCTTTTCTTTGTTTTTTTTTTCTTTATCTTTGCTTTTTCCTTCTTCTTGTTTTCTTTTTCTCTTCTTCTTCCCTCTTTTGACTGGTAGCATGGTAGCTTCAGTAGGCAGTGGGGCCATCGCAGTTAGACCACCGCCTACTGCTGATGACTAGTGACCAGCCACCACCGTTTTCAATCACCAAATTTCACCAAAATCATATCTTCTCACTCAATTTTTCACATATATTATTCCATTTTCAGCCATAATTTGTAAAATACGTTGGAAAAGTGAAAAAATAGCGATTTACTATCATGCTTCTTTTTCTACAACTCACTCAAATCAAATCCAAATCTTGTACAAATTACACCAAAACAACCCTCCTTCATTCCATAATACAACCACAACTCTAAATTATAATACCAAAATGGAAATTTTACAAGTTAAAGAAAAATTAGGATTCTCATAGGAAATCAATTTCCTTTGTTTTTATGCATGAAACTTGCAAATTTTCACTATAAGCACTCATGGAGCTGATAGGCATGAGTGCTTATAGGCATTAGTATGAATCAAGAACCGGTTGACAAAAGAATGTTTTTTCACTAATGAGTGTTTCTTGATTTAAGGCATACTAGTATGCAAACCCGTGCACAAGCACCAGTAAATATGTTGGAAACATTACTGTTTTTCTTCTTTACTTTAATTAATAGGGATAATTTGACGTTTGGTTCGCATGATATATTTATTTAATATATTATATATGTCCATATCACAATTATAAATATATTATATAACTATACTATTATTATAATAAAATATATAATTATAATATATATTATATGTATAATTATATATAGGTATATAATTATATATTAATTTTTTTAACAGGTGACTGGACAGGCGCCGTTTCTGAATGGGAATCAGATTTGGGTTTTGTCCAAAACCTTCCAAGTTACTAGGGGAATTGGAGAATTCTAAATTTTTAGATATGATTCCAAAATTCCGATTCGAATAGTAGTAATCCAAACAACAATTATGAGATTTAATGTGATGACTGGAAAAATTTGCTCATATTTTTCATATAATTCCCTTTTATTTTGAATAAACTATTTTATAATCCTTTACTACTACTTTACTTCCTCATTAGTTGTAATATGTAAGAGAATCGAGAGTTTTACTTTTATTTTTATAGTTAGCGTAAATTAGGATTTTTACATATTGGTAGTGTGATTAAGTGGTGAGCTGTGTGTACTAAATTTGGTGGATAAATGTGAGTATTAGGTGAGAGAAAATGTGTGATTAGAAGTGCTAATAATAAGTTAGTGAATCATAAGTTAAAACGCAAGTTTGAGAGAGTTAAGGAAAATAGGTTTGAACCGACGCGCACCGTTTGCTGGCGATTGAGTGCCACCACTTGAACACTACTTTATTACCTTAATCTCCTTGTTATTAATTGAGCAAAATCAGCCCTAAATATCTCCTTATAGCAGCCGAAATTTTGGACTAAAGAAAAGAGAAAAAAGAAAAAATTTGACCTTACATCATAGTGTGACACTTGTTGGAAATTTAGTAAACTTTGACCAAGCAAATTTCCTTTCTTCTTATCTTTCTTCTTGGCTCACTTTATTCCTTATTTCTTCATGGTTTGGCCGAGCTTTAGGAGAGAAAAAAAAACAAGAGAGAGAACTTGCAACTTCAACCTTGAATCAAGCCGTGTTTGAGTGAAATCAACAAAACCAAACCGATTAAATTTACCTCTTGGTATGCTAAAATTTTTGAAAGTTAGTGGTTGGTTCTTCACTTGCAAAAAGTTTTTGGAAGGTATAAGGCTTGAACTTCCTTTTCTCTTGTTTAATCTTGTTAAATTTGGTATAGAAGCTTTTACTCTTGACTTGCTATGGTTGATTGTTTAGTTTTGATGGTGTAGTGGAATGTTTAGCTAGGGTTTGCATTTTTCAACCTTGATTATTGTTGTTTACCTAATAAGTGATGTTATTGAGCTAGGGTATAGATTTGGTGAAGGTGATTAATGGCTTGGTTTGTGACAATGTTAGAGTAAAAGTTGAATTTCCAACATTTGGTAGTGATTCTGCCATGTTTTTGGACCAACTGGAACTGTATATTCGTCTGTGGCGAGTTATTCGAGTCGATCCGGGTAAGGGTCTGGTCCGATTAGATAACCGAACCCTTGGTCTTTTATTTTGTCGAGGTGCAGTGATACCTCCTCGACTAATCGGTATACTTGAGTATTACAACGCATGTTCTCATGGTGTTCAGGCCCGGTAAGGGGGTTGAATGGTGGACGGATTGGTGTCAAACGGGGCTCTACTGGACTGGTTACTCTACTTGAAAGTTGGCGGAGAGTCAACTACTATTTGATCAAACTATGGTGGAGCTATTTTGAAATAGCGGCAGTATCCTTTCACTTGACATGTTAAATAAGCAGTGCTTGACTTTACAAAACTTTATTACTCATTTTCTTGACTTCATGTGCTCGCTATTTTGATACATAAAATTTTAAATCATGGTCAACTTGCTATTTTGGTCTGCATGAAGTTTTGGAGCCTCACTGAGTTTAGCTCATTCTATGAGAGCTGTTTTCCTTATAGGGGATACGAGCAAGGCGTGGGGACTGGTATAGGTAGCAAAGTCTAGTTTTTAAATTTTTGCGATTGTACTCGCGCTAGTGTTTGATTAGGGCTGGATGTATTTGGATTTTGGAAACTTTTGACATATTTGGGCATGTATGAGTCTTGGAACTGGATTTAAGTATTAATGTATATTTCAAGTAGAAAATTGTTGTTTTATTTCCTTCTATGGTTGTAAGTTGTTTTCTTTAAATGAGTGAATAAGTCCTGACGAGAGTTGGGCAGGCGGTCCGCTAAATCTTAGGGTACGCCCTAGGGGGAGGTGGGGTCATCATAGGTGATATCAGAGCTCTTATCGAGCTCGTGCCAGGAGAAGGTTCTCGAACTGTGGGATTGGCTTGTTAAGTGTGAACAAATATTTATTGTTGGGGACATTAGATATGTATGTCGGGTAGGAATCTCAAAAGTAATTGATTTCCTCTTGGAACTGGCCAGCTCGAGTGGTGAATGCTCGTATTTTCGGAATCTTGTACCTTAGTACCAAAAGTGGAGAGCACTAGAATAAGATCGATATTTCCATTAAACTTGAGATAAATTTGGGTGTAAAATTCAAGGTGTACAAGGTTCTAGTAATGGACTTGAGATTGAACTGATTAAGGAAAGTGGATCAATGAGTATCGTCATGGATTAGTTTCGCGTACGTCTGGTTAGGGTTGCTATAGATGATAGCTAGTTTTGTGATCGTTGTGAACGTTAAGGCGCTAGTATTGTAGTTTGTTTTATTACTCCCGTACCTGTGTGAGATCCTGGATTCCTAATTTTCTCAAATAAATTAAATATGGATAATTATAGTAGCTATTGTGTGAAAAATGTATTTTTACCATGTGTTTTAATTTTCGAAAGGTATTTTGCATACCAAAAGTGGAAAATTTAATTGAATCATTAAAACCCTACTTTCAAAACTAAACCTTGAAGTTTAAATTAAATTCAACCAATTAATATTTTCGTGATTGTATGTGCATGCATGCATGTTTAGTACGGGGTTCGAGTGATTAGTACCTTGGGTTAGTGTGCTTAAGTTTTAATTAAACTAAGTTAGTGCATTAAGTGGATATTAAGTTAGTAAACCAATGGGTTAATTACATTGGATCAAGTAGAGTTTTAGTGTTGGGCCTTTAAGTTTTAATTTCATTAGAAGCCTAAGCCATCAACCCATTAATTACCCAAGCCCATGACCCATCTCTTGTCTTGCTTTACTATTAATAGACTTAGCTATTAAGTTAGTAGGACATAAGACAAAACAAACAA
This sequence comes from Coffea humblotiana, assembly GCA_023065735.1. Taxonomy (NCBI): domain Eukaryota; kingdom Viridiplantae; phylum Streptophyta; class Magnoliopsida; order Gentianales; family Rubiaceae; genus Coffea; species Coffea humblotiana. The sequence continues at coordinate 172,255 of JACYVW010000042.1, forward strand.
AGCCAACACCAAGAACAAGCTGCCGTGAGCTAGGAGAAGAAAGAAAGAAGGAAAAAAAAAGAAGAAAGAAGCTTGATATTGTTGACCCAAATGTTTAGCAACTTGACCAAACAACACCTAAGGAAAAGCTTAGCATTTAAGCTTTCAGCTAGCATGAAATCGGGCAGCCTTGAAACTGAAACATTCCAGCTAGAACCGTGGAGAACAAAGGGAGAAAAGAGAGGAAAAACTAGAAAAAATTTGCTGCTTCATCCACCCTGACCACCGATCATCTTAGCTTGAAAAATAGGAAGAAGATTTGGCACTTGGAACTTGAAGAACTTGAGTTCACAACTTCAACTTGAGGTAAATATCTTGTTCTAGCTTGCTGGAAATTCGGATTTGGGAGCTTAAAGCTGGAATTAATTGATGTTTGAGCTTTGTTAATGATATTCCTTAGTTGTTTGGATGATTTCATGGTTTGGTTTTCATGATTTTGGGGTTAATCTCAACCGGCCAGCTTAAGGAAGATTATGTTCATTGATGGCTGAAATTTCTGTTTTGTTGTTGTCGTTGTGAAATTAGTTCTTGTTCATGCATATTCTTGTGATTTGTTGGTTTAATGTGGATGATTATGGCTTCAAGACATCCGGCCATCACTTAAAAGAGAGCTAGGGTTTCATGATTTTCAAAGTGAAAGACAAGAATTGGTTGGATAGGTGTTAGTATGAGTTGAATTGGTAATGATTCTTGGTGAATTTGGTAAAAATCTGGTTTGTATATGTATGGTATTTGCTAGGGAAATTTCGGACAGCCTATGCACAATTTAGGGTTTCATGTTCATGGTCCATTTGAGTGTGTATATGTTAGTTTGATAATTTGTGACACATTGATTGTTAATTTGGTTCAATGGATGATTCATTTGGTGATTTGGACATGAATTTCTGAAATTGGGAGCCTTATGGATTTGGTATGGCATGTGTGAGATCAGGGGTTTTAGCATGATTGAATGCTGCATGTGTGTGTGTTAGTTATGCTCTTAATTCACTTACATTGCATGTGCATGAATTCCATTTGGATTGAACCAAGTTTCTTCACAATCTGGAAACAGGGCAGTGTCTGTCCTGCTTTTTGGAGGCTCTGTTTCGTCTTGATTCCTTGCAATTCAGCCTTGGGGCAAAACATGAAAGTTTTAGCCCTTTGTCTTAGCTTTCTAACGGTTTTGGAATTTCTTGATTCGGTTCTTTGTGCACTGAGATATGACTGTCTGAATCTGGTCTGTCTATAAATCTGAGTTTGAACCTGAGATTGAAACTTCTGGGACTTTTTCGTGTTTTTGACCTGGAAGGAGTAAATCTGGGCAGAAATGGTCTTCACAAAAGTTGTACCTCTATCTCTTAGCTTTCCAACGCATTTGGAATCGCTTGAATCGGATTTCTGAATGTTGAGTTATGCCTGTTTGAGTATGTCCTGTTCTTCAGCCTGCGATAGATCATTTGCTGGACTGTTCTTGCTAAATCTGGGGCATTTCCGAGTTGAGTTAGCTAAAAGTGTCTTCATGAAAGTTGTCAAGCACAGTCTTGTCTATCCACTTGTAATTCTTAGGTCGTTTGACCAAGTTTTGCACATGAAACGGTTAAAAAGTTCTTAACCGGCAAAACTGTCCAGCATAACCATTAACTTCTTGAGGCAGTTCACTTCAGCTACTGTCTCAGCCGAATTTGACCCTGAAAACATTGGATTTAGCCTTTGATATCTTCTTGAAAGTTGTAGTTCGTTGTCTTAGCTTCGAAAGCCACCTCGTACACTCCAATCCGATAATCATAAATTGAGTTATGATTAAAATCATAGGAAGTGTCAAATCTGATCGCGCACATAGTGCACCTCGCACTAGGTGTTTTCCGTTTCCGTTTCCGTTTTCGCTTTGAGTCGTTTCGTGTCGTCTCGCGCCTTTGCATGAGTCGTTTAGTCGTTTTACTTATTTTATCTGCTTTAGTTACTTTTCGCGTGATAATATATTCCGATCCGCTTCAACAGAGGTTGACGAGCAGGTGAACGAGGACGTTTGAAGTCGGCGACGACACGTGGTTGCCTTGAGTGCTTTCCGATCATTGCATGTGAGTAATAGGGTTTATTCTTGTCTTTATTGTGCTTATGTGGCTAATGGACTCTTAGCCGAGGGTGTACCTTATCGCACTCAGTCTAAGGCCATTATTGTTTATATGTTGAATCTGTGGAATGTGATATCTATGTTATGATTGTCTTTGAGAACCCTGTGAGCAGTGGCTCAGGGTGAATGATTATTGGGGCCGATCTCAAAGGTTAGACGGACTATTCGAATCGGCGAGGGTTTGATCGAAGCAAGTCCAATGCTAACCCTAAGATCTGTTTACTGTTATTGTATTTGAGACAATTGGGATAATTGTTATCCTGGGTTGCTGCGGCTATAAGCCTCGGGAGGTCTGAGTTGCTGTGGCTATAAGCTCAGGCTATTTTTGTAAAATTTGACCTAGTTAGGGTGAGAACTGGGTTAGATGTCTTCATGAAAATTATAGATCTATGTCTTATCTTCGAAACGGTATAAGGTTCACCCCAATCCGATAAACGTAGCTCAAATTGTGACCAAAATACTATAAGATGTCAAATCTACTGTTTAGCTTTGCCTTCAAAACTGCTTTCCGATTGTATTATTACAACTTGTGTTGTACTTGGATGATTTTGGAGCCTAATGGAGGGGCTATGTTAGTAACATTACTTGTGTGTGATTGTGGGGCTTTATTGAGAAAATAGGAAGCCATAAATGGCTGGAAACTAGGTAAACACAAGGGCGTGCTGGCCAAATTTGCACTCGAGGGTTAAGCAGAGATACGCACGACTTGAGTAAGGATTTGAGAACGAATATCACTTGAATCGTCTAGGATATTCGCGTCTTCTTTTATAGAGGTATATAAGTTGGAATTTGGCCGAAACTCATACCCTTGAAAACAATGAAAGTAGCGACCAATAGAAATACGTTTTCCTCGTCTTTTCGACTCGAATGGGAATTCCAAAGTTTTAAATCGTTTTATTGCCAAAACCAAAAGAGCGAGCATGAATTTTCTAGAGTTTGATACGTAACATGAACCCTATCTAAATGAGTTTCATTTACTTGATCTTTTTGAAGCGAAACTCTTAAGTTTCGAACACTAGTTGATTTCAAGCTTTTAAATGATATTGTATCGCAGATTTGGACTCCAACCAAGGAGTTACACCTGAGCGTGATTTTGGACAAGCACTAAATCTTTGGTGAGTGCTTCCAAATACCTGATTGAACTTGACACTTGTTTTCAATACTTGACCAATGTGATCGAATGAAATGTGATTGGTATGGTCGGGTAAGGGTGTACTTTATCGCACTTGCCCTAATGTGATATGTACTTGTTTATTGTTGCAATCGACTTGATATACTTGTACTTGACTTGTAAGTGCGGAGCGGCAGTATGTACCACACTTGATCCGAGTGGGAGGTACCTCTCATTCCCGTCTCCATACTTCTATTTTGATTCAATCGATTGGAGATGTTTATCTCATCGAATTCTTGGGAACCCAAACCCCACTGGCTAGTTAATCGAATCGAGCCGACAAGGGTTTGGTCGATTAGATAACGAACCATGGGTATCTAGTGTTGTCGAGTGGAGTGTTATCTCCTCGACCAATCAGTATACTCGAGTATTACCACCAGTGTTTGGTTGGTGTTCGGGCCCGGTAAGGGGGTTGAATGGTGGACGGATTGGTGTGAAGTGAAGTACTACTGGACCGATTACGTTCCTCGAAAGTTGGCGGAGTGTCAATTAATACTTGATCAAACTCTGGTGAAATAACGGGAAATTGGCTCTTGAGAGCCATCTGTATCCTTATACTCTGATTGTTATTCGTAGTGTTATTGTTTCTTTTAGAAAATAATTTTACACTCGCTCATTTTGAGATTTGCTACTTGAAGTGTTATTGCTCACTTTATGAACGTGTTATGCTCGCTATTTTGGTACAGTGATATTTGTACTTTTAAATAATGGTCAACTTGCTATTTGAAATCTCACTGGGCCTTTTTAGTCCATCCCACGCCATTTGTTTTCCTTACAGGGGGTACGAGCAAGGTGTGAGATTTGTACAGGCTAGCGTAGTCTAGTTTTTGGATTTTGCAATTGTACTCGCGCTAGCACCCGACTAGGGTTGATTGTACTTGGGTTGTAAACACTTTAACGTATTTGGGCGTGTACAAGTCTTGTAGCTGGATTTGAGCATCAATGTATATGTTAAGTTTGAAATTGTTGTTTCATTCCTTTTCTATGGTCTTGGTATCTTTTCTCGAGTTAAGCATGAGTGAATCTTGACGAGAGTTGGGCAGGCGGTTCGTTAAACCCTGGGGTACGCCCTAGGGGGAGGTGGGGCCGTCACAACCTGTGTACCCTTATTTCGTGTTTTTATGATTTTGTTGCGATTCGATTCCGGTTATACATGAATTTCTTTTGAACTCGTTTTAACTCTTGCTTGACTATTTTTTTTATTTTCTACTCTTCCACGATACCGCATAGGAACTTGACTTCGATTTGTATTTAAGTTTTGAATTATAAATGGAATTTTCGGGGACTAAAGTGGTGAATTCTATACTTGTATACGAATTTTGGCAGAATTAGGATAACCACCATGATGGAGGATGGGAAAAGCACTATTGAGGGGTAAGAGGTTATAATTTCTTCTTGAGTAAGTTTATAAGTGAGTGTATAAGAGAGAGTGAATTAGGTGCAGAACTTCTACTTTAAGAAATATAATTCTACATTTTGTTTCATGGATAAGCGATAATAGTAATCCCCGTGAAATGACCCAAAAATAAGAATAAGCACTTATGTTTAGATTCCTTATCTACCTTAGTAGGATAGTTGAAATTCATATTTCTTGGGTAACCTGTAGGCAAAAGAATGAAAGAGTGATATGGCTAAAGTTTCTAATTGTGATTAGTTATTCATTCCGATCTTTTGATTTTCATGGCAGGTTGTCATTTGACCTTAAGAGAATTGGTAATATGATAAATTTGGAAGGTATGCATAACAAAATAGACACCCTTCGGATGGAGGTAGAATTCCAAAAGAAATTGGTTAACTATTGGGAAGGACGACGAAAACAAGAATATGCGGAGAAAACGGAACTGCTACACAAGAACATGGAATCAGAAAAGAAATACAAGGGGATTCTAGAAAAGGTACGGAATAAGTTTGAAGTGGTGCATTCGCCCGGCAAAGTAGTATTTGAAGACCTTCCTAGTAATCAAGTTGGAAGAGGTGAAGGGAGATACCACGATACTAAAGAGAAACGCAAAGCGATTAGTGAAGATGAACTCGCTACGAAGTATAACGAGAAGGAGAAAGGAATGAAATGTGCGCCTAGTGGAGACCAATGGCAAGGAACAAGATGATCTAGGTATGCCACCCTCTAAGGTGAGTCAAGGAGTTAGTGGTGAGAGAATTTCGCGGACATCCAAGGGAGTTACTTAGAGAGGAGGCTCAGGTGGAGGAGAACAATTGAGAGGTGTCTCACAAGGATATCAAACCTCAATCCCTCACTTATCTTATGGATATTGTGAAAAAATCAACCATACTGAGGATAATTGTTGGAGAAAAACCCGAAAATGTTTACGGTGTGGTAGTGCTGAGCACCAGTTTGTGACCTGTCCCCTCAAGTTAAACCCTAAACAACCAAATATAGGAGAAAATAAACTCAGAGTGTCCGCCAGAGTATATACCTTAAACCACCAACCAGTGCTTAACCCATCTACAGTTGTAGAAGGTATGATTCATGTTTTTCATTATCTAGTTAAAAATTTTAGCTAATAGTGAGACTTGGGGGCTAGAGAAGGACATGTAAGAAAATACCCTAGCTATTTATGAATAAATGTATGAATTTCGAGGATGAAATTCTCTTAAGGAGGAGAGAGTGTGACGACCCGAAAATTTGCTCATATTTTCTTATAATTCCCTTTTATATTAAATAAACTATTTTATAATACCTTTTCTACTACTTTACTTCCTCATTAGTTGTAATATGTAAGAGAATCGAGAGTTTTACCTTTATTTTTATGGTTAGCGTAAATTAGGGTTTTTACATATTTTGGTAGTGTGATTAAGTGGTGAGCTGTGTGTACTAAATTTGGTGGATAAAAGTGAGTATTAGGTGAGAGAAAATGTGTGATTAGAAGTGCTAATAATAAGTTAGTGAATCATAAGTTAAAACGCAAGTACGAGAGAGTTACGGAAAATAGGCTTGAACCGACGCGCACCGTTTGCTAGCGATTGAGTGCACCATTTCAACACTACTCTATTACCTTAATCTCCTTGTTATTAATTGAGGAAAATCAGCCCTAAATATCTCCTTACAGCAGCCAAAATTTTGGACTAAAGAAAAGAGAGAAAAGAAAAAAAATTTGACTTTAAATCATAGTGTGACACTTGTTGGAAATTTAGCAAACTTTGACCAAGCAAATTTCCTTCCTTCTTATCTTTCTTCTTGGCTCACTTTCTTCCTTATTTCTTCATGGTTTGGCCGAGCTTTAGGAGAGGAAAAAAACAAGAGAGAGAACTTGCAACTTCAACCTTGAATCAAGCCTTGTTTGAGTGAAATTAACAAAACCAAACCGATTAAACTTACCTCTTGGTGTTTGGAAAGCTTGGTGTGCTGAATTTTTTGAAATTAGTGGTTGGTTCTTCACTTGCAAGAAGCTTTTGGAAGGTATAAGGCTTGAACTTCCTTTTCTCTTGCTTAATCTTGTTAAACTTGGTATAGAAGATTTTACTCTTGATTTGCTATGGTTGATTATTTAGTTTTGATGGTGTAGTGGAATGTTTAGCTAGGGTTTGCATTTTTCAACCTTGATTATTGTTGTTTACCTAGTAAGTGATGTTATTGAGCTAGGATATGGATTTGGTGAAGTGATTAATAGCTTGGTTGTGACATGTTAGAGTAAAAATTGAATTTCCAACATTTGGTAGTGATTCTGCCTTGTTTTTGGACACAACTGGAACTGCTTATTCGTCCATGATAAAGGCCAAATCAGTTCTTACTCAAAGCATGAAAGTTGTAGGAATTTGAGTTAGTTTTCTACCCAGAAAAGTTCAGCTCAATCGGAGTACTTAGCTTGTGAAATGATAAAAATACCCCTGACTGCCCAAATGCCCTGTTTAACCGGCAGCTTTCTGTTTTCTCTAAGATTTCAATTTTTGACCATAAAAATGCATTATTTGGCTTTGGAGGTCTTCATAATAAATGTAGCTCTATATCGTATCTTCGAAATGCCTTCAAATTTATCTTGATCCGATATACCTAGCTACAGTTATGACCAAAACACCGAAAGATGACAAATCTGCCACTTATAATTTCTTCTTTAAACTGATTTCCAGCCTTGATATCCACGGTAATATGTTTATTATTGGTTTGTTTGTTTGGTTTTGAAGTCTTGAATAGATGTATATTGTTGGTTATCACTTGTGGTTGGATTGGAGTTTGTTGGCTTGTGAATCCATGTTGTACTTGGATGGGAAAAGCAAATTCCAACTTTGATTTTGATGGAGTAATTGATAGAAATTGAGTTGTCTTTGGATGTTAATTAGCCTAGTTGAGGAGTTATATTGTTAAACTTGCTTATGTGTTGAATTTGGGCTGAATTGAGGAAAACAAATGAAGCCATAAATGGTTGGAAAATAGCTAAATACAAAGGATATGCTGCCCAAATTTTCACTCGAAGGTTAGGCATATGTACTCGCGACTTGAGAGAAGATTTGAGGTCGAATCGGACTTGGATCATCTATGGTATTCGAGTTTTCTTTAGTAGAGGTATATAAGCTAAAATGTTGCCGTTACTCGTACCCTTGAAAAAAGTGAAAGTAGTGACCCTTTCAAAATACGATTTTCTCGATTTTTTATGCCAAGTGCGATTTCAAAAGTATAAACCACTTCCTTATCAAAATTAAACAAGCGAGCATGAATTTTCTAGAGTTTGATAAGTAACTTGAATACTATTTAAACGAGTTTCATTTACTTGATCTACTTGAAGCGAAACTCTTATGTTTTGAACCCTAGTTGATTTTAAATTCTTGAATAATATTTTATCGCAGATTTGGACTCCATCCAAGGAGTTGCACCCTAGCGTGACCTTGAAAAGCACTAGACCTTTGGTGAGTGTTTCCAAGTGCATATTTGTATTTGAGAATTGCTTTTACATGTTTTAATAATGTGCCTGGATAATATTTCACTTGTTTAGACGGACAAGGATGTACTTTATCGCACTTGTCCTAAACGTGACTTGTTGCTATGCCTTGATGGCACTTGACTTGATATTCTTGTCTAATGTACTTGTCTATGCGTGAGCACTCTCTGGAATTCCAGAAACCCTATGGCGAGTTATTCGAGTCGATCCGGTAAGGGTCTAGTCGATTAGATAATGAACCCTAGATCTCTTGTTTTGTCGAGTGGAGTGATACTTTCTCGACTAATCGGTATACTCGAGTATTACCACGTGTGTTTCTTGTGGTGTTCGGGCCCAGTCAGGGGGCTGAATGGTGGACGGATTGGCGTCAAGTGGAGTTCTACTGGACTGGTTAGTCTACTTGAAAGTTGAATGAGAGTCAACTACTATTTGATCAAGCTATGGTGGAGATATTTTGAAATAACGGCGGTATCCTTTCACTTGACATGTTAAATAACCAGTGCTTGGCTTTACAAAACTTTATTACTCATTTTCTTGACTTCATGTGCTAGCTATTTTGATACATGTAATTTTAAATCACGGTCAACTTGCTATTTGAGAATGCATGAAGTTTTGGAGCCTCCCTGAGTTTTAGCTCATTCTATGAGATTTGTTTTCCTTATAGGGGATACGAGCAAGGGCGTGGGGACTGGTACAGGCTAGCAAAGTCTAATTTTTAAATTTTTACCATTGTACTCACGCTAGTACTTGACTAGGGTTGGATGTATTTGGATTTTGGAAACTTTTGACATAGTTGGGCATGTATGAGTCTTGGAACTGGATTTAAGTATTAATGTATACTTTAAGCTTGGAAATTATTGTTTTATTTCCTTTCTATGGTTGTAAGTTGTTTTCTTTAAGTGAGTGAATGAGTCCTAGCGAGAGTTGGGCAGGCGGTCTGCTAAATCCTAGGATACGCCCTAGGGGGAGGTGGGGTCATCACAGGTGGTACCAGAGCTCTTATTGAGCTCGTGTCGGGAGAAGGTTCTCGGACTGTGAGGATTGGTTTGTTAGGTGTGAAACAAATGTCTATTGGTTTGTATGTTGGAGACATTAGATACGCCCAACTCTCGCCAGGACTCGAGACAATTCCAATTCAAACTTAAAGTCTAGTACTAACAATGAAAGTCGGAATAAAAGTACGAAATCATTTCCATACATAAATATTTAATCTTACATCACAATTTCAAACTTACAATCTCTTTTCCCAAAATATACAACATCCAAAAGTGTCTAGTCGATTACAATCAAAACACTAATACAAAAGTGTCTCAAGTCGGCATTTCCTTAACTTCTTCCATTCCTGTTCCCGTTAAGGAAAACAAACTAATGGGATGAGCCAATACTCAGTGAGGCCAAGAAAGTCATGCAAGCATGTAGTTCAAGTATCAATAACACTTATGCCATAAATAAAGTGATAAAATCAAGTAATTCACAATTAACAATTTAAACACACTTGAGTAGGATACAAGAGCTCTCAGGAGCTAATTTCCACATGCTTTACCAATGCTCGATCCACTACCTCCACGAGTTGACACTCCATCAACTAGGTAGGTTCTGAAGTCCGTAGAAGCTCCACTTACTACCTCCAACCAACATTCCACCCTCTCGGATCCGTAACCAAACACGCACGAAAAAGGCGATACTCGACGAGTATGCCGAACAAGATCTCAAAAGATCAAGTTTTCTTTTGTAATTCTCTTGGTTTATCAAGATTCTCGACCAAGTCCATGCTGGTTCGAGTTGCACGATTGGCTAAGAGAATTGGGCGTCCCCATAAGTCGAGGAGGTTCACTCCACTTGATAACACGACACGCACGACAACACGACATGCACACGTAAACAAGTATATTTTGCCAACAAGATTCACTCCAATCGACTTTGAAAATCAAGTTTAATGTAAGTCAAGTTTGAGTAAAGGAGAGCAAGTGTGATAAAGTACACACTTGTCTCACCGAGCGATATTAACGTATATAAGCAGATAAATCAAGTAAATACGACAAGTCATGCACTTGACACTCACCGATTCAAAATAAGTGAGCAAACAAAGTTTTAGGTGTCCACACCGATATTCCCATCAAAATCTCTTTGAGCGCCTAGACAATTAACAAATATTTCTCACTCACAAGCACGTATTAATCAAGAAAGAAGGCACACTTAATTTGACTAGTTGACACCTCAAACACGAACCTTAATCACTCAAAATAAAGGTTCAAAAGTTAGGATTTATTAACACAAGAAAAACGGATTTCCTTCACGAAATCGAGTCTAAACGATCAATCATTATGAAAGGACAGAGAAAAGTTTCCAAAACTCATTTCTCATCAAGTTCGAAAATTATAGTTTTAAGGAGCAATTTTTGAAAAATCATATCTTACGCTCTGAAGGTCCAAAATTAGAAAACTTGGTACCGTTGGAAACTAGTTTTAAATTACAAAAAGTTCCTAGAAGACACTTTTCTAAGATTCAAGATGGAAGACACTCAAATTTCAGCCCAAAGTGGCTACTATAGGCTCACAAGATAGTTTTAGTCTTGTTTTTCGGTAAATTTTGGAAATTCGGAAAAAATTCACAGAAAGTGAACTAGCCTCTGAAATTTGTACCTCAATTAGAATTTCAATCAAGGTTTTAAACACAATAAGCAGACTAAAATCAGAGTTTTGAGTGCCAAATTATAGCAGCTCAAAGTTGGTCGCATTTTATAAACCGTTCAGTCATTTTCCAGATTTGAAAGGCTATCTTTGAAGTATTATTTGGCCATCGAAATGGCATTATAAATACACCAAGTTGGTACACTAAATCTTCCATATATGAACTATATCTCTACCAAATTTCACGAAAAATTTCACGTGGGAAGGCAGTTAACAAAATGATTGAAGTTTGTGAAATTTTCAAAACAAATCTGTCTTCTCACGTTTCCTTCCTTTTTTAAAAGCTTTATTCCACACAATCAGCTTCAATTAATTCAAGTATTGAAACTAATGTTCCATAAATATCCAATAAAAATTTTAGAAGCAATTTACATCAAGGTTTTAGAAATATAACTTCCCAAATCAGATTTGACCATTCGGCCAAGAGAAAAAGAAAAGTTTTCCAGATTCGAAAAACAATTTTGGGACATCATTTGTATATCGAAATGGCCTTAGATTAACACCAAAATTGGAACAATTCAACTTCCGCATGAGGACTACTCCTCTATCAAATTTCATTTGAAAATAAGCATGGGAAGATAGTTAACAAAACTATCAAATTCAAGTAAATGCCAAGACCAATTTGTCTTTTGCTTTCGTTTCCTTTTTCAAACATTTTGCCCAATGAAAACGATTCAAATCTGGCTCATTTGTGAAACAAAAATCTAAGAAACATCCAATATACATTTGGTAGGTGATTGACATCCAAATTTGTTGAACAGCAAGTCCCAAGTCAAGTTAGGCCATTCGGCTAGCCAAAATTGGGTTTTCTATCACTTGTGTAGTTCTGTAATTTGACCACAACTCACTCAATTCAACTCAGAATTTGGCATGGTTGGTGGCATTGGAAACGACATTCATAAGGTTACAATTCATTAGAAGAAAGTGTTCTGAAATTCAGTTCATAGCTAGCTCAAATTCAAGCAACAAATCCCAGCACATCACTGACTCTCGAGCAGAGCAACAAAACAGAACTGGTAACTTTGGTATACTAGTACAGCTCACTCACTTCGAATCAGGACATGTATTTTATACCATTAGAAAACTGGAAGTGTCTAGTTTCAATTGCCGCAAACAGCACTTGATTTCGACATCTGAGCAGAGGGATATGCTCAATCAAAAATCACTGCCAGGAGACCCCTGTTACGCGATTTACAGTTTTGTTCTTGTCCAAAACTCAAATTTTTCTTAACCAAATGAAGAAATTTTTTGTGAAAAATTTCCACACAACTTATACAACATAACTACAACAAATTCAAGGTCATTTGATTACAAAAAATCGAACCAAGGTATCTGGAAAAATAGGGCAGAATCAGCTAAGCTTCTCATGCAACTTTCTTTTGATTTTCTTTCTACTTTTTCAACTTATCTCTACTTGTTGAACACTTAATCAACATAAATAACACCCATAATCATCATATCAGTCCAACATGTCCATTGTGGGATTCATAGAGCCCACTCAAATGAATTTCAACCAAATAAAGATACCCACATGAAGTTACAAGCTTCCAAGTCAAATTTAACTCACTATAACCAAGTTTAAACGGTTAGATGATTACCACCTCTTGGATGATGAAAACTCAGAAATTTTTGGTCACTAAGAGCTCCAAGAAACTGTGAGAAAGCTGCTCTCTTCCTAGTCCAAGTGGAGTCTCCAAGTTGATGTGAGTTTGTGTGATGAGTTTGGAGTCAAATGGTTGGATGATTTGAGGTGAAATGAGATGAAATCTTTTACTCCTTATTTGCCTTGGGTTTTCGGCCAGCTTGAGTGAGGAAGAGAGAGTGTATGGCTGGTGATCAAGCTTCCAAGCCTTATTTGCCTTGGGTTTTCGGCCAGCTTGAGTGAGGAAGAGAGAGTGTATGGCTGGTGATCAAGCTTCCCTTGGAAGCTTGATAAAACTTGGGGCCAAAGTTTGATGAAGGTCAACTATCAATAGTAATCACGCGCGCGTGTTTCGTGTCCGTTTCTCTCAGGTTTGTTTCACTTGTGCACTAAACCTCTAATGTACTTCCTTAAACATCATAATTATTCACTCTTAGTAGTCTAGATTAATTTTCTTAAATCTCCGCTTAGCCGTTCCGGCTCAATTTACGCGAATTTCAGATTCGCGCGCAATAAAGTGAAACTTAAAAGGAATTCTTATAACGATGATATATTTAACTACTACTAAGGTAAATAATTATAAAAATAACCATTTTAGGAATAAAAACATAAGTCCTCACACGAGTCTAGTGTTAATTCCTCAAATCTTCAATTTGTCGCGCGGCACGACTTTCGAGAAACAATCGATGCGCGTACAGTAAAAGCGAGACATTCTTAATCTACTAGTAATCATTCTTAATCCCCCAAGATTTTTTCACTCTCGAATCGATTATTGCCTTGAAAATGTGTATTCACTATTTTCTTACTAAACGAGTTTCTGAAAAATTAAATTTGCTAACGGAACGTTTTAAAAATATAAGCGAGACATTATTCCATGTAAATGAATTTAAAGTGGTTGAAATAAATTATTCAGAGAAAACGAGAGAATAAATATTTAAAGAAGGCATAAAAATAGAATTATAAGTGAGAAAAATTCGGGTCCTCACACTGGCCAACTCGAGTGGTGAATGATCATATTTTCGAATTCTTGTACCTTAGCACCAAAAGTGCAGAGCACTAGAATAAAGATCGATATTTCGATTGAACTTGAGATAAATTTGGGTGGTAAAATTCAAGGTGTACAAGGTTCTAGTAATGGACTTGAGATTGAACTGATTAAGGAAAGTGGATCAATGAGTGTCGTCATGGATTAGTTTCGCGTATTTCTGGTTAGGGTTGCTGTAGATGATAGCTAGTTTTGTGATTGTTGTAAACGTTAAGGCGCTAGTATTGCAGTTTGTTTTATTACTCCCGTACTTGTGTACCCTTATTTCGTGTTTTTATGATTTTGTTGCGATTCGATTCCGGTTATATATGAATTTCTTTTGAACTCGTTTAACTCTTGCTTGACTATTTTTTTTTATTTTCTACTCATCCACAATACCGCATAGGAACTTGACTTTGATTTCTATTTAAGTTTTGAATTATACATGAAATTTTCAGGGACAAAAGTGTGAATTCTATACTTGTATACGAATTTTGGCAGAATTGGGATAACCACCCTGATGGAGGATGGGAAAAGCACTATTGAGGGGTAAGAGGTTATAGTTTCTTCTTGAGTAAGTTTATAAGTGAGTGTATAAGAGAGAGTGAGTTAGGTGCAGAACTTCTACTTTAAGAAATATAATTCTACATTTTGTTTCATGGATAAGCGATGATAGTAATCCTCGTGAAATGACCCAAAAATAAGAATAAGTACTTATGTTTAGATTCCTTATCTACCTTAGTAGGATAGTTAAAATTCATATTTCCTGGATAACCTGTAGGCAAAAGAATGAAAGAGTGATATGGCTAAAGTTTCCAAATTATGATTAGTTATTCATTCCGATCTTTTGATTTTCATGGCAGGTTGTCATTTGACCTTAAGGGAATTGGTAATATGATAAATTTGGAAGGTATGCATAACGAAATAGACACCCATCGGATGGAGGTAGAATTCCAAAAGAAATTGGTTAACTATTGGGAAGGACGACGGAAACAAGAATATGCGGAGAAAACGGAACTGCTATACAAGAACATGGAATCGGAAAAGAAATACAAGGGGATTCTAGAAAAGGTACGGAATAAGTTTGAAGTGGTGCATTCGCCAACAAAGTAGTATCTCAAGACCTTCCTAGTAATCAAGTTGAAAGGGGTGAAGGGAGTTCCCAACATACTAAAGAGAAATGCAAAGCGATTAGTGAAGATGAACTCGCTACGAAGTATAACGAGAAGGGGAAAGGAAAGAAAGGTGCACCTAGTGGAAACCAATGGCAGGAACAAGATGATCTAGATATACCACCCTCTAAGGTGAGTCAAGGAGTTAGTGGTGAGAGAATTTCGAGGACATCCAAGGGAGTTACTCAGAGAGGAGGCTCAGGTGGAGGAGGACAATTGAGAGGTGTCTCACAAGGATATCAAACCTCAATCCCTCACTTATCTTGTGGATATTGTGAAAAAATCAACCATACTAAGGATAATTGTTGGAGAAAGACCCGAAAATGTTTACGGTGTGGTAGTGTTGAGCACCAGTTTGCGACCTGTCCCCTCAAGTTAAACCCTAAACAACCAAATATAGGAGGAAATCAACAAAACCAAACCGATTGAACTTATCTCTTGGTGCTTGGAAAGTTTGGTGTGTTGAAATTTTTGAAAGTTAGTGGTTGGTTCTTCACTTGCAAGAAGCTTTTGGAAGGTATAAGGTTTGAACTTCCTTTTCTCTTGCTTAATCTTGTTAAATTTGGTATAGAAGCTTTTACTCTTGACTTGCTATGGTTGTTTGTTTAGTTTTGATGGTGTAGTGGAATGTTTAGTTAGGGTTTGCATTTTTCAACCTTGATTATTGTTGTTTACCTAGTAAGTGATGTTATTGAGTTAGGATATGGATTTGGTGAAGTGATTAATGGCTTGGTTGTGACATGTTAGAGTAAAAGTTGAATTTCCAACATTTCGTAGTGATTCTGCCCTGTTTTTGGAACCAACTGGAACAGCATATTCATTCTTGATAAAGACCAAATCAGTTCTTACTCAAAGCATGAAAGTTTTATGGATTTGAGTTAGCTTTCTACGCAGGAAAGTTCAGCTCAATCGGAGTACTGTAGCTTGTGAAATGACTAAACTATCCCTGACTGCCCAAATGCCCTATTTAACCGACAGCTTTCTGTTTTCTCTGAGATTTCGATTTTTGACCATGAAAATGCATGATTTGGCTTTGGAGGTCTTCATAATAAATGTAGGTCTATATCTTATTTTTCAAAACGCTTTCAAATTTATCTTGATCTGATATACCTAGCTACAGTTATGACCAAAACACCGAAAGATGACAAATTTGCCACTTATAATTTCTTCTTTAAACTGATTTCCAGCTTTGATATCCACGGTAATATGTTTATTATTGGTTTGTTTGGTTGGTTTTGAAGCCTTGAATAGATGTATGTTGTTGGTTATCACTTGTGGTTGGATTGGAGTTTGTTGGCTTGTGAATCCAAGTTGTACTTGGATAGGAAAAGTAAATTCTAGCTTTGATTTTGATGGAGTAATTGCTAGAATTGAGTTGTCTTTGGATGTTAATTAGCCTAGTTGAGGAGTTATATTGTTAAACTTGCTTATGTGTTGAATTTGGGCTGATTTGAGGAAAAAAAAATGAAGCCATAAATGGCCGGAAAATAGCTAAATACAAAGAACATGCTGCCCTAATTTTCACTCGAGAGTTAGGCATATCTACTCGCGACTTGAGAGAAGATTTGAGGTCGAATCGGACTTGGATCGTCTATGGTATTCGAGTTTTCTTTAATTGAGGTATATAAGTTGAAATGTTGCCGTTACTCGTACCCTTGAAAAAAGTGAAAGTAGTGACCCTTTCAAAATACGATTTTCTCGAACTTTTATACCAAGTGCGATTTCAAAAGTATAAACCACTTCCTTATCAAAACTAAACGCGCGAGCATGAATTTTCTAGAGTTTAATAAGTAACTTGAATACTATTTAAACGAGTTTCATTTACTTGATCTTCTTTAAGCGAAACTCTTATGCTTTGAACCCAAGTTGATTTTCAATTCTTGAATAATATTTATCGCAGATTTGGATTCCATTCAAGGAATTGCACCTGAGCGTGACCTTGAAAAGCAGTAGACCTTTGGTGAGTGCTTCCAAGTGCATGTTTGTATTTGATAATTGCTTTTACATGTTTTATTAATGTGCCTGGATAATATTTCAGTTGTTTAGACGGACAAGGGTGTACTTTATCGCACTTGTCCTAAACGTGACTTGTTGCTATGCCTTGATGGCACTTGACTTGATATTCTTGTCTGATGTACTTGTCTATGCATGAGCACTCTCTGGAATTCCATAAACCCTGTGGCGAGTTATTCGAGTCGATACGGTAAGGGCCTGGTTGATTAGATAACGAACCCTGGATCTCTTGTTTTGTCGAGTGGAGTGATACCTCATCGACTAATCGGTATATTCGAGTATTATCACGTGTGTTTTCTCGTGGTGTTCAGGCCCGGTAAGGGGGTTGAATGGTGGATGGATTGGCGTCAAGCGGGGCTCTGCTGGACTGGTTACTCTACTTGAAAGTTTATGGAGAGTCAACTACTATTTGATCAAGTTATGGAGGAACTATTTTGAAATAGCGGCGGTATCCTTTCACTTGACAAGTTAAATAACCAGTGCTTGGCTTTACAAAACTTTCTTACTCATTTTCTAGACTTCATGTGCTCGCTATTTTGATACATGTCATTTTAAATCATGGCCAACTTGCTATTTGGGTCTGCATGAAGTTTTGGAATCTCACTGAGGTTTAGCTCATTCTATGAGATTTGTTTTCCTTATAGGAGATACGAGCAAAGACGTGGGGACTGGTACAGGCTATCAAAGTGTAGTTTTTGAATTTTTACGATTGTACTCATGCTAGTGCTTGACTAGGGTTGGATGTATTTGGATTTTGAAAACTTTTGACATATTTGGGCATGTATGAGTCTTAGAACTGGATTTAAGTATTAATGTATATTTTAAACTTGAAAATTGTTGTTTTATTTCCTTTCTATGGTTGTAAGTTGTTTTCTTTAAGTGAGTGAATGAGTCCTGCCGAGAGTTGGGCAGGCGGTCCGCTAAATTCTAGGGAACTCCCTAGGGGGAGGTGGGGTCGTCACAGGTGGTATCAGAGCTCTTATTGAGCTCGTACAGGGAGAAGGTTCTCGGACTGTGGGATTGGCTTGTTAGGTGTGGAACAAATGTCTATTGTTGGGGACATTAAATATATATGTTGGGTTGGAATCTCAAAAATGATTGATTTCCTCTTGGGACTGGCCAGCTTCGAGTAGTGAACGATCATATTTTCGGATTCTTGTACCTTAGTACCAAAAGTAGAGAGCACTAGAATAAAGATCGATATTTTGATTAAACTTGAGATAAATTTGGGTGGTAAAATTCAAGGTGTACAAGGTTCTAGTAATGGACTTGAGATTGAACTGATTAAGGAAAGTGGATCAATAAGTGTCATCAAGGACTAGTTTCGCATACGTCTGGTTAGGGCTGCTGTAGATGATAGCTAGTTTTGTGATCGTTGTGAACGTTAACGCGCTAGTATTGTAGTTTGTTTTATTACTCCCGTACCTGTGTACCCTTATTTCGTGTTTTTATGATTTTGTTGCGATTCGATTCCGGTTATACATGAATTTCTTTTGAACTCGTTTTGACTCTTTCTTGACTATTTTTTTTATTTTCTACTCTTCCACGATACCACATAGGAACTTGATTTTGATTTCTATTTAAGTTTTGAATTATACAAGGAATTTTCGGGGACAAAGTGTGAATTCTATATTGTATACGAATTTGGTAGAATTAGAATAACCACCCTGATAGAGGATGGGAAAAGCACTATTGAGGGATAAGAGGTTATAGTTTCTTCTTGAATAAGTTTATAAGTGAGTGTATAAGAGAGAGTGAGTTAGGTGCAGAACTTCTATTTTAAGAAATATAATTCTACATTTTGTTTCATGGATAAGCGATGATAGTAATTCTTGTGAAATGACCCAAAAATAAGAATAAGTACTTATGTTTAGATTCCTTATCTACCTTTGTAGGATAGTTAAAATTCATATTTCCTAGGTAACCTGTAGGCAAAAGAATGAAAGTGTGATATGGCTAAAGTTTCTAATTGTGATTTGTTATTCATTCCGATCTTTTGATTTTCATGGCAGGTTGTCATTTGATCTTAAGGGAATTGGTAATATGATAAATTTGGAAGGTATGCATAACGAAATAGACACCCTTCAGATGGAGGTAGATTCCAAAAGAAATTGGTTAACTATTGGGAAGGACGATGGAAACAAGAATATGCGGAGAAAACGGAACTGCTATACAAGAACATGGAATCGGAAAAGAAATACAAGGGGATTCTAGAAAAGGTACGGAATAAGCTTGAAGTGGTGCATTCACCCAACAAAGTAATATCTCAAGACCTTCCTAGTAACAAGTTGAAAGGGGTGAAGGGAGTTCCCAACATACTAAAGAGAAATGCAAAGCGATTAGTGAAGATGAACTCGCTACGAAGTATAACGAGAAGGGGAAAGGAAAGAAAGGTGCACCTAGTGGAAACCAATGGCAGGAACAAGATGATCTAGATATACCACCCTCTAAGGTGAGTCAAGGAGTTAGTGGTGAGAGAATTTCGAGGACATCTAAGGGAGTTACTCAGAGAGGAGGATCAGGTGGAGGAGGACAATTGAGAGATGTCTCACAAGGATATCAAACCTCAATCCCTCACTTATCTTGTGGATATTGTGAAAAAATCAACCATACTGTGGATAATTGTTGGAGAAAGACCCGAAAATGTTTACGGTGTGGTAGTGCTTGAGCACCAGTTTGTGACCTGTCCCCTCAAGTTAAACCCTAAACAACCAAATATAGGAGAAAATAAACTCAGAGTGTCCGCCAGAGTATATACCTTAAACCACCAACCAGTGCTTAATCCATCTACAGTTGTAGAAGGTACGATTCATGTTTTTCATTATCTAGTTAAAATTTTAGCTAATAGTGAGACTTGGGGGCTAGAGAAGGACATGTAAGAAAATACCCTAGCTATTTATGAATAAATGTATGAATTTCGAGGATGAAATTCTCTTAAGGAGGAGAGAGTGTGACGACCCGAAAATTTACTCATATTTTCTTATAATTCCCTTTTATTTTGAATAAACTATTTTATAATTCCTTTACTATTACTTTATGTGAGAACCCGAAAATTTTCACATTTTTCAAGTATTATTTTATTTCTGTGCCTATATTTTCTACTGTCCTTTGAAAATATTAAATGTTTTGTACATTTTACAAGTAAGTACAATTTTTAAATCATTTTCCTAGTATAAGTTAGTGTACGTAACTTGAAGTGCATTTGTTCGATGTGGGGCCCGCTAGTGCGATATAATTTTGCCGATTAGGTGATGAAATACTAAGTGATATTATTCTACATGGTGTTAGAAGATAATTAGAGGTTAGTTAGCTACTTGAATCATTGGAGGAGAATAGATAAGCTTAGAAACTTCAAGAGGCCATGTGTCATGTTTTGATTGGAAGTTGGACTTTGACCAAGAAGATTAACTTTCTTCAAACCAAATTTTTGACCAATTTTCCTCTCATTTTCCCTTGCCTTGGCCGAACTTCATGAAGAGAAAAACAAGGAAAACCTCTTCCATTTCTAGCTTCAATCCTTGCCCAAATCTTGAGTTTTAACCAACCAAATTGAAAACTACACCATACAAGTGCTAGCTAAGGGAAATTGAAGGCCTTGGTGGAGTTGTTTTGGGAGGAGGAAGTCTAAGCTACCAACTTTCTTTGAGGTTTCAAGGTAAGATTGCTAAGAACATCCTTTTTGTTTCCAATAGTTGCAAATTAGTGGCCTATGGTGGCTTGCTAACATGATTAATGGATGATTTTGTGGATTAATGGAGAGTTGGTTAGATTTCTGATTTATTGGGAATTTTTCTGCCCTAATCTGACCAGTGTTGTTCGGCCATGATGGGGGCCGAATTGGACTTAGCTCAAAACATGAATGTTGTAGAGAATTGAGTGTAGATTATGCCTGTAAAATTTCAGCTCAATCGGAGAACTGTAGCCTGTGAAATGACTATTTTACCCCTGCTGCCCTGTTTCTGTCCGAGAATGATAATCAGCATCTGTAATTGGCTCTTTTGGCTGGGAAGATGAGTGAATTAGCTTTTGATGCCTTCTTAAGAATTGTAGCCTTGTATCTTAGCTTTCATATGGCTTTGGAATCAACTGAATTGGAGTTGTGTGTGCTGCGTTATGATGGAATATTTGGGCCTGGTTTTGGATGGTTGTAAAGCTTCAATTGGTTGCATTTTAAGGGTGTTTGATAGCTTATGGTTGGTATTTGAAATTGTGGTTGAATGATATGATTTGGTGGTTGGGTTGTGTTTTGGAAAGTAAGGAAAAACAAGGGGAAATGCTGTCCGTTTATTTTCTTGAACTTGAGTGAATGGAAATGAGATTGGAATATGATTTTGTGATGCATTGGATTTGCTTTGCTTAGAGTAGCTTAGTGCCACTTGAGTAGTGTTATATGAGCTGTTTCACTTGCACTTATACCATTTCGTTTTAACCATGATGCTTAATTCTAAATGTTAGTTTTGAACTTCAAATGTTTACTCATTTCCTCCCAAAACGAAAAGGAGTGGCCTCGGGTTTCCCGGCCACGAAAACCTAATTTTTAACAAGTGAGATTTTGTGTGAATTTAAGGTATTTTGTCTACCTTTTGCATATGGTTTTCACCAAGACAATTGTTGCACATTATTTCTTTTCATATGTGTTGGTTTTGAGCAAAATACACGTTTTACGAAAAAAAGAGAAAAAGTTACTGTTCACTATCCGGCCGCCTATCCGGCCAATTCTTGGCCGGATTGCTGGCCGGATTGACAGGGAAGAAGAAAAAAATTTGCAGTTGCTCACTGCCTTGAATCCGGCCGACAATCCGGCCGGATATCCGGCCAAGTTCTGGCCGGATTCTGACGTGGCAACTGTTTCAAATTTTTCCGATTTAATTTTCTAAAACTCTTTTGAGCTTAGTTTTATGTTTGATTTGGAAAACCTTTAGTTACTCATTTCCTTTGATCAAAATGTACCCTTTTCACTTTAAAAAAAATCATACTTCCCCCTTTGTACTCGTTTTATTCGAATTTTCTTTGATTCACTGGACATTTTGATGGTTGAGCCATAATATTTTCTCATGATTGTTATTAGGGTTTCTTGGTGACCAAAGTTGATATCCGGAGGGATACTTTGGACGTAATTTTGCTTAATTAGGTGAGTGTTCTATATACGATTTGTTTCTAATGACTATGTGAATTGTTGTGACTATTTGGATTGTTGCTTTGTTAAGTGATTGAGGTACGCTATATTTCCATTGACTACGTGGCTTGTTATAGTTGTTTGAACTCTTAAATGTTTCAATGAATACTCAAAACGACTTTTCTAGGCGAGTGTGTACTTTATCGCACTCGACCTAAATGAACGTGAAATTTTCAATGATTGAATGATTGAACGTTACTTGTGCATGAATGTAAGCCTTCGGGCTGAACTGGGCCCTTGCCCTTGGTTATTGGTCGACTCGAGCCAGAAGCGGACTCGGTCGGGCGATTAGTGACCCTGGGTGAATGTGAATGTTTGGTATACTCGAGTATTACCACGTGGTTTGGTGTGGACTGGACAGTGCGCTGGCCAGAACGGGGAGAATCAAATGAACGAATGAATGGCAAGAATGACGGAGGGATTTTCAAAGTCAAATGAAATTTTCTAAATGATTGAAGGAATGGATGGTCGATGAACGAACGAACGAATGACTCCAAGTATCCTTTTAATGAATGTGTTACTCTTGCTTTATATTGTAAATGTTATCTGGATTACTTGTTGTTACGTGCTTATGTCCTTGTTCAATTGCTTAGTTGAGTATATAGAACCTCGCTGGGCTTTTAGCTCATTCCACGTCTTTTGTTTTCCTTAACAGGGGTTGCGAGCAAGGGCGAGAGACCTGTATAGTATAGTTTAGCCTTTTGTATTGTTTTGGCTTTTGATCTCGTTCTAGTGCTTGATTAGGGTTGGAATGTACTAAGAATTTAAAGCTTTGGTTATAGTTGGGACTGTATATTTGATTACGTTTGGAATGAATGTAAATTTGTATTTCCAATTTGGGATTTGTCTTCGTTTCCTCGAGGGTTTATCTTATTTGGTTCGGAGAAAGTGAACGAGTGCTGGCGAGAGTTGGGCCGGCGGTCCGCCGAACCCTTTGGTTCGCCTTAGGGTAAGGTGGGGCTGTCACACTTTACTTCCTCATTAGTTGTGATATATAAGAGAATCGAAAATTTTACCTTTATTTTTATGGTTAGCGTAAATTAGGGTTTTTGTATATTTTGGTAGTGTGATTAAGTGGTGAGTTGTGTGTACTAAATTTGGTGGATAAAAGTGAGTATTAGGTGAGAGAAAATGTTTGATTGGAAGTGCTAACAATAAATTAGTGAATCATAAGTTAAAACGCAAATACGAGAGAGTTAAGGAAAACAGGATTGAACCGACGCGCATCGTTTGCTAGCGATTGAGTGCACCACTTGAGCACTACTTTATTACCTTAATCTCCTTGTTATTAATTGAGCAAAATCAGCCCTAAATATCTCCTTATAGCTGCCGAAATTTTGGACTAAAGAAAAGAGAGAAAAGAAAAAAATTTGACTTTAAATCATAGTGTGACACTTGTTGGAAATTTAGTAAACTTTGACCAAGCAAATTTCCTTCCTTCTTATCTTTCTTCTTGGCTCACTTTCTTCCTTATTTCTTCATGGTTTGGCCGAGCTTTAGGAGAGAAAAAAAACCAGCGAGAGAACTTGCAACTTCAACCTTGAATCAAGCCTTGTTTGAGTTAAATCAACAAAACCAAACCGATTAAACTTACCTCTTGGTGCTTGGAAAGTTTGGTGTTCCGAAATTTTTGAAAGTTAGTGATTGGTTCTTCACTTGCATGAAGCTTTTGGAAGGTATAAGGCTTGAACTTTCTTTTCTCTTGCTTAATCTTGTTAAATTTGGTATAGAAAGTTTTACTCTTGACATGCTATGGTTGTTTGTTTTTTTTGATGGTGTAGTGGAATGTTTAGTTAGGGTTTGCATTTTTCAACCTTGATTATTGTTGTTTACCTAGTAAGTGATGTTATTGAGCTAGGATATGGATTTGGTGAAGTGATTAATGGCTTGGTTGTGACATGTTAGAGTAAAAGTTGAATTTCCAACATTTGGTAGTGATTCTGCCCTGTTTTTGGACCCAACTAGAACTGCATATTTGTCCATGATAAAGGCCAAATTAGTTCTTGCCCAAAGCATGAAAGTTGTAGGGATTTGAGTTAGCTTTCTACCCAAAACATTTCAGCTCAATCGGAGTACTGTAACTTGTGAAATGACTAAACTACCCCGGACTGCCCAAATGCCCGATTTAACCGACAACTTTCTGTTTTCTCTGAAATTTCGATATTTGACCATGACAATGCATCATTTGGCTTTGGAGGTCTTCATAATAAATATAGGTCTATATCTTATCTTCGAATCAAATTTATCTTTATCCGATATACCTAACTACAGTTATGACCAAAACACCGAAGGATGACAAATTTGCCACTTATAATTCTTCTTTAAACTGATTTCCAGCTTTGATAGCCACGGTAATATGTTTATTATTGGTTTGTTTGGTTGGTTTTGAAGCCTTGAATAGATGTATGTTGTTGGTTATCACTTGTGGTTGGATTGGAGTTTATTGGCTTGTGAATCCAAGTTGTACTTGGATGGGAAAAGTAAATTCTAGTTTTGATTTTGATGGAGTAATTGCTAGAATTGAGTTGTCTTTGGATGTTAATTAGCCTAGTTGAGGAGTTATATTGTTAAACTTTCTTATGTGTTGAATTTGGACTGATTTGAGGGAAAAAAATGAAGCCATAAATGGCCGGAAAATAGCTAAATACAAAGGGCATGCTGCCCAAATTTTCACTCAAGAGTTAGGCATATGTACTCACGACTTGAGAGAAGATTTGAGGTCGAATCGGACTTGGATTGTCTATGGTATTCGATTTTTCTTTAATAGAGGTATATAAGCTGAAATGTTGCCGTTACTTGTACCCTTGCAGAAAGTGAAAGTAGTGACCCTTTCAAAATACGATTTTCTTGATCTTTTATACCAAGTGCAATTTCAAAAGTATAAACCACTTCTTTATCAAAACTAAACGAGCGAACATGAATTTTCTAGAGTTTGATAAGTAACTTGAATACTATTTAAACCAGTTTCATTTACTTGATCTTCTTGAAGCGAAACTCTTATGTTTTGAACCCTAGTTGATTTTAAATTCTTGAATAATATTTTATCGCTGATTTGGACTCCATCCAAGGAGTTGCACCTGAGCGTGACCTTGAAAAGCAATAGACCTTTGGTGAGTGCTTCCAAGTACATGTTTGTATTTGATAATCGCTTTTACATGTTTTATTAATGTGCTTGCATAATATTTCATTTGTTTTGACGGGCAAGGGTGTACTTTATCGCATTTGTGCTAAACGCGACTTGTTGATATGCCTTGATGGCACTTGACTTGATATTTTTGTCTGATATACTTGTCTATGCGTGAGCACTCTCTGGAATTCCAGAAATCTTGTGGCGAGTTATTCGAGTCGATCCGGTAAGGGCCCGGTCGATTAGATAATGAACCCTTAGTCTTTTGTTTTGTGGAGTGGAGTGATACCTCCTCGACTAATCGGTATATTCGAGTATTACCACACGTGTTTCTCGTGGTGTTCGGGCCCGGTAAGGGGGTTGAATAGTGGACAGATTGGCGTCAAGCGGGGCTCTACTGGACTGGTTACTCTACTTGAAAGTTGACGGAGAGTCAACTACTATTTGGTCAAGCTATGGTGGAGCTATTTTGAAATAACCAGTGCTTGGCTTTACAAAACTTTATTACTCATTTTCTTGACTTCATGTGCTCGCTATTTTGATACATGTAATTTTGAATCACGGTCCACTTGCTATTTGGGTCTGCATGAAGTTTTGGAGCCTCACTGAGTTTTAGCTCATTCTATGTGATTTGTTTTCCTTATAGGGGATACGAGCAAGGGCATGGGGACTGGTACAGGTTAGCAAAGTTTGGTTTTTGAATTTTTGCCATTGTACTCGCGCTAGTACTTGACTAGGGTTGGATGTATTTGGATTTTTGAAACTTCTGACATATTTTGGCATGTATGAGTCTTGGAACTGGATTTAAGTATTAATGTATATTTTAAGCTTGGAAATTGTTGTTTTATTTCCTTTCTATGGTTGTAAGTTGTTTTCTTTAAGTGAGTGAATGCGTCCTGACGAGAGTTGGGTAGACGGTCTGCTAAATGCTAGGATACACCCTAAGGGGAGGTGGGGTCGTCACAGGTGGTATCAGAACTATTATCGAACTCGTGCCGGGAGAAGGTTTTCGGACTGTGGGATTGGTTTGTTAGGTGTGGAACAAATGTCTATTGTTGGGGACATTAGATATGTATGTTGAGTAGGAATCTCAAAAGTGATTGATTTCTTCTTGGAAATTGGCTGTGACGCCCCCACTTCTCCCAAGAGCGAACCCAAGGGTATCCGCGGAACGTTTGCCCAATTTTCATCAGGACTCGAAACAATTCCAATTCAAACTTAAAGTCTAGTACTAACAATGAAAGTTGAAACAAAAGTATGAAATCATTTTCACACATAAATATTCAATCTTATATCACAATTTCAAACTTACAATCTCTTTTCCCAAAATATGCAACATCCAAAAGCGTCTAGTCGATTACAATCAAAACACTAATACAAAAGTGCCTCAAGTCGGCATTTCCTTAACTTCTTCCATTCCGGTTCCTGTTAAGGAAAACAAACTAATGGGATGAGCCAATACTCAGTGAGGCCAAGAAAGTTATGCAAGCACGTAGTTCAATTATCAATAACACTTATGCCATAAATAAAGCGATAAAATCAAGTAATTCACAATTAACAATTTAAACACACTTGAGTAGGATACAAAAGTTCTCAGGAGTTAATTTCCACATGCTTTGCCAATGCTCGATCCACTACCTCCACGAGTTGACACTCCGTCAATCGGGTAGGTTTTGAAATCCGTAGAATCTCCACTTACTACCTCCAGCCAACATTCCACCCTCTCGGATTCGTAAACAAACACGCACGAAAAAGATGATACTCGACGAGTATGCCGAACAAGATTTCAAAAGATCAAATTTTGTTTTGTTATTCTCTTGATTTATCAAGATTCTCGACCAAACCCATGCTGGCTCGAGTTGCAAGATTGGTTAAGAGAATTGGGCGTCCCCATAAGTCGAGGAGGTTCACTCCACTCGACAACACGATACGCACGACAACACGACATGCACGACAACACGACATGCACACGTAAACAAATATATTTTGCCGACGAGTTTCACTCCAATCGACTTTGAAAATCAAGTTTAATGTAAGTCAAGTTTGAGTAAAGGAGAGCGAGTGTGACGAAGTACACACTCGTCTCACCAAGCGATATTAACGTACATAAGCAGATAAATCAAGTAAACACGACAAGTCATGCACTTGACACTCACCGATTCAAAATAACTGAGCAAACAAAGTTTTAGCTTTCCGCACTGAGATTCCCATCGAAATCTCCTTGAGCGCCTGGACAATTAACAAATATTTCTCACTCACAAGCACGTATTAATCAAGAAAGAAGGCACACTTAATTTGACTAGTTGACACCTCAAACACGAACCTTAATCACTCAAAATAAAGGTTCAAAAGTTAGGATTTATTAACACAAGAAAAACTAATTTCCTTCACAAAATCGAGTCTAAATGATCAATCATTATGAAAGGGCAGAGAAAAGTTTCCAAAACTCATTTCTCATCAAGTTCGAAAATTATAGTTTTAAGGAGAAATTTTTGAAAAATCATATCTTACACTCCGAAGGTCCAAAATTGGAAAACTTGGTACCGTTGGAAACTAGTTTCAAAGTACAAAAAGTTCCTAGAAGACACTTTTCTAAGATTCAAGATGGAAGACACTCAAATTTCAGCCCAAAGTGGCTGCTATAGGCTCACAAGACAGTTTTAGTCTTGTTTTTCGGTAAACTTTGGAAATTCGGAAAACATTTACAGAAAGTGAACTAGCCTCTGAAATTTGTACCTCAACTAGAATTTCAATCAAGGTTTTAAACACAACAAGCGGAACTAAAATCGGAGTTTTGAGTGCCAAAATAAAGCAGCTCAAAGTTGGTCGCATTTTATAAACCCATTCAGTCATTTTCTAGATTTCAAAGGCTAGCTTTGAAGTATTATTTGTCCATCGAAATGGCATTGTAAATAAACCAAATTTGGTATACTAAATCTTCCATATATGAACTATATCTCTACCAAATTTCACTCAAAAACTCACGTGGGAAGATAGTTAAGAAAACGATTGAAGTTTGTGAAATTTTCAAAACAAATCTGCCTTCTCACGTTTCCTTCCTTTCTTAAAAGCTTTATTCCACACAATCAACTTCAATTAATTCAAGTATTGAAGACAATGTTCCATAAACATCCAATAAAAAATTTAGAAGCAATTTACATCAAGGTTTTTGAAATATAACTTCCCAAATCAGATTTGACCATTCGGCCAAGAGAAAAAGAAAAGTTTTCCAAATTCGAAAAACAATTTTGGGACATCATTTGTATATCGAAATGGTCTTAGATTAACACCAAAATTGGAAAAATTCAACTTCCACATGAGGACTACTCCTCTATCAAATTTCATTTGAAAATAAGCATGGGAAGATAGTTAACAAAACTATCAAAGTTCAAGTAAATGCCAAGACCAATTTGTCTTTTGCTTTCTTTTCCTTTTCAAACATTTTGCCCAATGAAAACGATTCAAACCTGGCTCATTTGTGAAACAAAAGTCTAAGAAACATCCAATATACATTTGGTAGGTGATTGACATCCAAATTTGTTAAACACAAGTCCCAAGTCAAGTTAGGCCATTCGGCTAGCCAAAATTGGGGTTTTCTATCACTAGTGTAGTTCTGTAATTTGACCACAACTCACTCAATTCAACTCCGAATTTGGCATGGTTTGTGGCATTGGAAACGACATTCATAAGGTTACAATTCATCAGAAGAAAGTGTTCTGAAATTCAGTTCATAGCTAGCTCAAATTCAAGTAACAAATCCCAGCACATCACTGACTCTCGAGCAGAGCAACAAAACAGAACTGGTAACTTTGGTATACTAGTACAGCTCACTCACTTCGAATCAGGAAATGTATTTTATACCATTAGAAAACTGTAAGTGTCTAGTTTCAATTGCCGCAAACAGCACTTGATTTCGACATCTGAGCAGAGGGATATGCTCAATCAAAAATCACTGCTAGGAGACCCCTGTTACGCGATATCCAGTTTTGTTCTTGTCCAAAACTCAACTTTTTCTTAACCAAATCAAGAAATTTTTTGTGGAAACTTTCCACACAACCTATACAACATAACTACAACAAATTCAAGGTTATTTGATTACAAAAAAATCTAACCAACGGCTCTGCAAAAACAGTGCAGAATCAGCTAAGCTTCTCATGCAACTTTCCTTTGATTTTCTTTCCACTTTTTCAACTTATCTCTACTTGTTTAACACTTAATCAACATAAATAACACCCATAATCATCATATCAGTCCAACATGTCCATTGTACGATTTCATAGAGCTCACTCAAATGAATTTCAACCAAATAAAGATACCCACATGAAGTTACAAGCTTCCAAGTCAAATTTAACTCACTATAACCAAGTTTAAACGGTTAGATGATTACCACCTCTTGGATGATGAAAACTCAGAAATTTTTGGTCACTAAGAGTTCCAAGAAACTGTGAGAAAGCTGCTCTCTTCCTAGTCCAAGTGAGTCTCCAAGTTGATGTGAGTTTGTGTGATGAGTTTGGAGTCAAATGGTTGGATGATTTGAGGTGAAATGAGATGAAATCTTTTACTCCTTCTTTGCCTTGGGTTTTCGGCCAGCTTCAGTGAGGAAGAGAGAGTGTATGGCTGGTGATCAAGCTTCCCTTGGAAGCTTGATAAAACTTGGGGCCAAAGTTTGATGAAGGTCAACTATCAATAGTAATCATGTGCGCGTGTTTCGTGTCCGTCTCTCTCGGGTTTGTTTCACTTGTGCACTAAACCTCTAATGCACTTCCTTAAACATTATAATTATTCACTCTTAGTAGTCTAGATTAATTTTCTTAAATCTCCGCTTAGCCGTTCCGGCTCGATTTAGGCGAATTTCTGATTCGCGCGCGATAAAGTGAAACTTAAAAGGAATTCTTGTAACGATGATATATTTAACTACTACTACGGTAAATAATTATAAAAATAACTATTTTAGGAATAAAAACATAAGTCCTTACATGAGTCTAGTGTTAATTTCTCAAATCTCCAATTTGTCGCGCGGCACGATTTTCGAGAAACTATCAATGCTCGTACAATAAAAGATTTATTTAAGTTAATCACATCTAATCCCTCAATTAACTTTTCTGAATTTACTAGTAATCATTCTTAATCCTCCAAGATTTTTGCACTCTCGAATCGATTATTGCCTTGAAACGTGTATTCACTATTTCTTACTAAACGAATATCCGAAAAATTAAATTTGCTAACGGAATGTTTTAAAAATATAAACGAGACATTATTCCATGTAAATGAATTTAAAATGGTTGAAATAAATTATTCAGAGAAAACGGGAGAATAAATATTTAAATAAGCCATAAAAATAGAATTATAAGTGAGAAAAATTCGGGTCCTCACAACCTTCCCTCCTTAAAAGAATTTCGTCCTCGAAATTCACACCTAAAATAATATCATACCCCTCATTTGCCAGGTCCACTAGATCTGCCAAAATTCACAGTTTCTATAATTTGCACTAACAATTAAACACTGATTTCCCCGTAGGAGTCCTAACCTGCAAGTTATAGGGCAGCGATCACACTTTACTTGTACCATTCGTGAAACTAGAGTTTGCACAAGAATAGTTGACTCCATAGTCAATTAAAAGTCTAGTTAGATGATTAAATCTGGTAGTTCAAAACTTGAATAGGAAGATATATTTTCAATAGAAGACTAAGCTTACCAAAATTTTCGGACTTAATTTGTCCAAATCAAGTCAATCATAACATGCGAGATAAAATCAAGGGTTTTAATGTATTTTGGATATATATGTGACAGAATACGATTCAAAATTTCAAAATTAGGGTTAAAGATACAAACTTTTCTTCATGATCCGAAATTAAATTTTCTTAGCAAGAAATTTCAAATAATGTGTTTTGCCATCATCATCAATACATATTGCAATTTCCTCAGATATGTTTAATAAGATTACTCATGCAACTCAATACACAAATATCAAACACATATATAATAAATAACATATACATGGAGGATATTTCAAAAATTCTCTCAAAATTTTGAGTTAAGAGCTGCGTTTGAGTAAACGTATACTCTAGAAAACACTTTTCAGAAAGATAAGTAAACATGCAAGTTCATATATGCATAAACTTCAATCCAACACCTTTATCACCTTTTACCTCTAATTCGAGAGCTAACTTTAATGGTACATAAAGCTCTGTCATTTTTACTCTCCAATTCACAGCAAATATTCATTCTTATTCTTAAGATCCGAGCCTAAACTCTGTTTGATTTTTTTAATTCTTAGGCGAGTTCGAAGTGTATATACATATATTTAGATATTTGCGGGAAAAGGAATAGCAGGCATATAATTACATATAATAATGGTCAAGAGAAAAAAATTGAAAGTGCTTTTATTCAATTAAAACAATTAGGTAGTGAGTTCAAGTCACCTCAAGAATAACCAACGCAATATTTTGGAAGTTCAAACGTTCATAAAAACTGAAACATGTCCATAGGACCAATCACAAGATACGTGTAGAACAATTATTAAAATTTTCACAGAAGAGAACCTCACTAGGTACCCAACTAAGTCAATCCTTTAAAACACTGGTAGGTCTAATCTTCTCGTTCATTTCCGACTCATATCAAACACTAAGATCCTATTGAGTTACATAGGACCATCCATTAATCTTTCTCTACCTCTCTCTTTTAATTATTGTGCCATCTTAGCCAAACGACTATTGGTTTCCTGTAACTATTCACATGAAATATCGATTCGTTCTTATTCCCCGCAAATGGAGATCTCAAGTCCTTAACAGTGCCCTCAACTCTTAAGTATTTATAACATCTTGTATTTTCAAAAATGATATTTTATATGTTAATTTTGGTTTATGAATTTTGGTTTAAGATTTTCAAATTTTTCCCAAACTCTAGTTTTTAAAAACTTTGGTTTGGTTTATTAATTTTGCCTGAAGGTTTGTAAAATTGTCAAAACCTTGGTTTCAAATGTGAGACCTCGATTATTCCCTAATTTTCTCAAATATATTTCCGAGTGCTATTTATAGTAATTAATGTTTTATAAAAGCAATTACACCGTTTGTTTAAATTTTTCACGTGTTATCCTATTTTCAAAAGGAGAAAACCCTAATTTGTTATCAAAATCCTAATTTTATATAAAATCAAAAGGTTATTATTTAATTGCTTTCATGTGTGTTAATGCATGTTTAAGGAGGAGTTTACGGTAGTTGGGTGATTAGTAACCTGAGTTGATGTGATTAGTGATTTTTGTGTTAAGTTGAATTGGGAACTTGGGGATTAAGTTGAAAGAGATATTTTAGGAATTGGACAAGAGTGCAAGCCAAAGGAATTAATTCCTCTAGGTCTATCTAAGCTAATTGATGATTGGTTGATTAGTTGGTATAAGCTTGACATTATTGACTTGACTTACAATAAAGACTAGGTAAGACAATTGGCTAGACAAAATACAAAACTTAACTATGAAGTTCTATAGCAAGGGGAGTTCAGGCAGCTGCTAAGAGAAAATAAAGAGAAGGAAGCCGTGGGGAAGGAAAGGAAAGAAAGGAGAGAAAGAAAGAGGAAGAAAAGGTTCTGGTGGCTGGAACAAGAAGAGGAAAGCTGTGAGAAACAAATAGAGAGAAAGAGGAAAAGGAAAACAAGAGAAAGGAAGAAAAGAAGAGAAGCTGGTCCGTTTGCTTCAGTTTTCTTCAAAGATGAAAGGTAAATTGGCTCAAGGACCCTTGATTCTTGTAGTTTATCTTGAATTGATGACTGAGGATTGGAATTAGCAAGTTAAGAATCGAATTGCATGGTTGAAATCTTGTTGGTTTGGAAGAATGATATGATTTGATTTTCTGTCCATTTTCTGTCCGAAATTTCTGTGATTATTCGAAAATGATTGGGGATGAATTAGCCTTAGCACAAAACATGAAAGTTGTAGATAATTGAGTTTAGATTATGCCTGTAAATGTTCAGCTCAATCGGAGTAGGGTAGCTTGTGAAATGACAAAATTACCCCTGCTGCCCTGTTTCTATCCGAAATGATAATCAGCCTCTGTAATTGGTTAGTTCGACCGGGAATATTACTGAATTGGTTGTCAATGTCTTCTTAAGAATTGTAGCCTTGTATCTTAGCTTTCAAAAGGTTTTGGAATCACCTGAATCGGAGTTGTGTGTACTGCGTTATGATTGAATGAATCAGGACTGCTAGTTGAATTTCACAGTGAGCTTCGAACTGGAAAATCTGGGGGCTGTTTGGGTAAATTTGGCTAGGTTAGGGTAAGAACTGAGTTGAGATGTTTTCATGAGAATTGTAGATCTATGTCTTAGCTTTGAAACAGTATATTGTTTGTTTCAATCCGATAAGTGTAGTTCGAGTTGTGCTTAAATTGCTAAAAGGTGACAGTGATATGTAATATTGAAATTTGTGTTTTAGGAATTGGAATTGGACAATAATCAATTGTGGTGAATGGGGATCATGAGCGGTGATTAGTGAGTGTTCCTTATTTGTTAAAATCTTTCGTCAAGCATTTTAGTTAAATGTGCCCCTTTGTTTATTTAAATGTATTTGCCGTTACTAAAAAGGTTTGCTAAAGGGATTTGTGAATTGTATTCTCTTTATAAGGTGAGTGTGTACTTTATCGCACTCACCTAAGGACATGTGTTTGATTTGAGCAATTGGGATTTATTGTATTAACTGCCTTATGTGATTAAATGTGATTAAATGAGACTTAGATGGGGGTGTACCTTATCGCACTCGATTTAGCTCTCAATATTTTGATATTGGATGTGTGATATGTGATTGGATGTATGATATGTGATAAATCTTGCTTTATTACATGTTTGGCTTGTTAATTATTGCAAGATATTCCTTAATTTGGATGGATGAACTTGTGAGTGTTTAAGTATAGCAAGAGGAAAATTTCTGTTTTGAATCTTTCAAGTTGGCCAAAATTTTTGGGACAAAATTTCAGATTTTTGGAGCTTTTATTTGAGTTAAATTTTTGCCAAAATAATGGATTTTAAGTGTATTTGGGTTGATTAAACCGATTAGCTCTTCAAAGGAAAAGAAAGGAGTGAACTTGCTAAAGTGAAAACTGGAAATTTGCTCTCTGGAATATCAGACCAGTTTCGGGAAAAAGGTTATATTTTGGTGTATACCACTCCAAATCGAGTCCCATTTGTTTGGTTTGAAACCAGATACATAAAGCTACAATCCATGTAAATTTCAGGGGCTAACTCAGTTTCTATGAGTTTTGGTGATTTTAAAAAGTCCGCTGGAAAAACAGAATTTTCTCTGCCCTGCATTTTACTGTAGCAGTCTATTGACGAAAAAACTGGGCAAAATCCGTATGGAATCTCATCAAGGTGTCTTCTACAAAGTTTTATCCCTTTCAATTAGGTTTCCAACGGTATCAACCATGTAAATTTTAGACTTGTAAATATTAAGTTATGATTTTCTAAAGATTTCTGCCATAAACCTCCAGTTTCCTGATTTTTACAATAAACACAAAAATAACTTGAAATTTTTGCTTGGCCTTGAATAGCCACGTGAATGATCGTGATTATACATGTCTCAGATGAATACGAGGACTCCAAAGAACTCGTGTAACCGCTTCACTTTTTTCTCTCTCCTACGACTTTTGGTGAGTGTCAAGTACATGTTAAGTGTTTAAATGAAATGTTTCTCGTACTTGCTAGTTAATGAGGTTAGGGTGTACTTTATCGCTCTTGTCCTCTCTTTCATGAAATTACTTTCTTGATAAGTGATAAGTGTTACATGTGAATGGAAATGAAAGTGTTTTTCGTGAGCATTGAGCGGCAGAATGTATCACTCCCTTTTAGGGTGGGAGGTACCGCTCATCCCGTCTCAATGCTAGGACCAAATCTTGTCGATTGGAACTTTGTCTCATCGACCCAAAAGTGAATGGGGGGACGCCCCAACCCATTGGTTTGCCTTGTAACTTGAGCCGGCAAGGGATTGGTCGAGAAGTTTGGTGAACCTTGGGAAGTGTTATAGCTTGATCCAAATAAGGGGTCTTGCTAGGCATACTTGTTAAGTTGTGACAGCCCCACCTTCCCCTAAGGCGAACCAAAGGGTTTGGCGGACCGCCTGCCCAGCTCTCGCCAGGACTACGGAGTTGAAACACGCAAAACCCTAGACTACGCGCGATAGAATCCAAAGCCATAGAATCACAACATCTAAAATGATTACACTTATACATATTTTTACATCAAAGTCTTGAACAAAGTAACTAAAATACAAGCCAGGGTATCCATATCGGTCAAAATACAATTAGGGTTTCAGTTGCAAAAGAGCTTAACAAAATACATAAACAATAGCTCGCCCCTTTTTCTTCAAAAATCATGATTTCGAAGTTGGTCCCCTGTAAGAAAAACAAAGATAACGGGAACGGGGTGAGCTTGCGCTCAATGAGGTACCAAGAATACAAGTAGTCATGGATCATGGCATTTCACGTTTAAGGCACATATAAGGAAATGAACAATTATCTCAACTGGAAAGGATACAGGTGGCTCTCAGGAGCCAAATTCCCATTTCAGTACTTGATCCAAACTCGTTGACCCTCCGTCAACGTTTAATGAAATAAACATGTCCGTAGATCCCTCTTAAACGCCAAATCTCGATCACCAAACATACCCCTTACCGGGCCCGAACGCCGAACAGGAATAGA
This sequence comes from Coffea humblotiana, assembly GCA_023065735.1. Classification (NCBI taxonomy): domain Eukaryota; kingdom Viridiplantae; phylum Streptophyta; class Magnoliopsida; order Gentianales; family Rubiaceae; genus Coffea; species Coffea humblotiana. Next base: position 207,993 of record JACYVW010000042.1, read on the forward strand.
GATGGTAATACTCGAGTATACCGGAAATCCAGAGTCTCAATACCCAAAGATTTCCAAAGAACAGGCACCCATGGTTCGTTAATTTCCTCGACCAAGCCTTTGCTGGCTCGAATCAAGTAACTACCCATGAGGTTGAGCTCAGAGTTAACAGGCACAGGAAGGTCGTTGGATACGTGTCCAAACGACATCATATCAAGTATAAATAACAGATTCAAGTGTACATGAGATCCATAGTAGACACAAGTAACAGAGTCAAGTACATATACAGGAAACAAGTCACACAGGCCAGAGAACGAGTGTGATAAAGTACACCCTCGTCTCATACCGGACAAACAGATGATACAGTCATTCAAGTTACAATTTGCAAGTACATATACAAAGTTAGGTAACAAGTGAGGGGAGTGGTACACTCACCAGTTCAAGTGCAGATACTTCAAAAGTTTTTCCCCCAAAATGACTTTAATCGCCAAGAAACCCTAAAATAACCGAAGTAGCAATTAAGGTTTTCACATCCCAAATTCTAGTAAATGAAACGCACAAGTGAGGCTCGACTATGAGTCGTATGCCTACCCAAATGAACTATGAAGGCAAAGTTGCAAAAGCGTGATTTCGGAACGAAAAGGTAACAGGAGGACCTAGGGGCTTGAATGACCTAAAAGCCGTTCATCTACTAAGAATCAACTCAAAGTTGAAGGAACCAAGCGGCCTAGAAAGTTGGGCAGCGTGCCCTTTGTGTTTACCAAATTTCCAGCCATTTACGGCTTCCTTATTTTCCTTAATTCAGCCCCACAATACACACAAGTAAAGTTACCACAATAGCCCTTCCATAGGCTCCAAAGTCATCCAAGTACAACACAAGTGCAATAGTACAAGCAAATATCAATTTTGAAGACAAAAGCTAAATGGCAGATTTGGCATCTCATAGCATTTTAGTCATAACCGAAGCTATGGTTATCGAATCGGGGTGAACCTTATACCATTTCGAAGCTAAGACAGAGGGGAACAACTTTTATGAAGGCCACTTAACCTAATTTATAGTTTATCTAAGTCGAATTTACCAAACACAGATCCAAAAGTTTAAGATCAGTCTAGTTATCAGCACTGACTTTAACCAGCAATAACTCAGGCTACACAACTCCGATTCAGTTGATTCCAAAGCCATTAGAAAGATAAGATACAAGGATACAATTCTTAAGAAGGCATCAAAAGTTAATTCATTCATCTTCCCAGTCAAACGAGCCAATTACAGAGGCTGATTATCGTTTCCGGACAGAAACAGGGAAGCAGGGGTAAAATAGTCATTTCACAGGCTACCGTACTCCGATTGAGCTGAAATTTTACAGGCATAATCTACACTTAATTCTCTACAACTTTCATGTTTTGAGCTAAGGCCAATTCGGCCTCCATCCTGGACGAACAGAACTGGTCAGAACAGGGCAATATAAGAACCCTAATCTGGAATTTTCCCACATAAAGCTGAAATTTCCGCAATTAACCACAATTAATGCACAATAACTTCAATTCCATACCATACTAAGCCACCAATCCAAGCCAACCTTAGTCATCATATGAAAATAGAAAAATTCCCAAGAAAATGATAAATTCACCAAACTTCACTTTAATTCACAAAATCATCCATAAACTAAGCTCCTTAACCGATATAAGCCACTAATTTACAATTATTATGGACAAAATTGAAGTTCTAAGCAATATACCTCAAACACCAAGAAAGGTAGCCTCTTAGAGCTTTGATTTGCCAAATCACTCCACAAACACCTTTGTTCTTCCTTAGTATGCGATTTCTACGGAGCAAATCGGATTTCTATCGGTTAATTTTCAAGATTTGGACAAGAAATTGAAGTAGAAGTTGAAGCTTTCTTTCCTTTTCTCTCTAGAGGAATTTCGGCCAAGAAGCTTGCAAAATGAAGATGATTTGGTCAAATTTTGCTTTTGGTAAAGTTGTAGAAAGTTAGGCCAAGTGTTGGCCCAATAGGATCGCGCCACGTGTCGCCTTTTTGGATTTCTCCTTATCCTTTAGCTTCCAATGATTAAATACCTAACTAACCTCCAGTTATCTCTTAACACTCAGTAATTTAATGCCTTACTGCACAACTTAACCTAATTGGCCGAATTTCTCTCACTTAACGCACTAGCGGGTCCCACGTCCACTATTTACTCCGAAAATCTCATAAACTGACTTATACTAGGAAAACATTTTTAAAACCCTATTTACTCATAAAAATGTCTAGAAAATTTATCGAATAAAGAAAATATGGAAAACAGGTGCAAAGAAATAAATTAATACCTAAAATAAAGAAAATTTACGGGCTCTCACATAAGTGATACCACCTACATGCTTGTTTGGTTACGGATCCAAGAGGGTGTCATGGTGGCTGGAGGTAGTAAGTGGAGTTCTACATGGATAACTGTGAAAGTTGACGGAAGGTCAACTACCTGAGCTTGGATCGCGCGTGGACTAGCTCCTGAGAGATCTCGTATCCTTTTATTGTGATTAAATTCCCTACTTGCGAAATGTTTCGAAGTTACTTGTTACTCAAGTTATTGCTTTATATTGTGTATTTTCTCGCATGCTTGCATGTTTTTTTTCCCTTGACCTCATTGAGCGTTAGCTCACCCCAATTTGTTTTCCTTAATAGGTTTGAAAGTGGAAGTTCTGAGGCTTAACTAGTGACCCTCCCCTTTGGGTAGAACTAGTTGTTATCTTTAATTTTGGGACTCCATAGTATAAAACTTATGATCATTTTGGGCTTTCGGTATTGTAAAAGTACATTGGAAATCTCGGATGTAATATATAAGCATGAATAGTTCTTTTATATTTTAGAGTACATTATTGTTTTAGTGGAGTATTTCATGTGATATTGGAGTTTAATTCATAATTTACTTGAAGATTGTAGTGAATCCCGGCGAGAGTTGGGCAGGCGGTCTGCTGATACCCCAGGGTTCGTCCTAGGGAGAGGTGGGTCGTCACAGTATTCGGGTACAGGAATCCGAAATAAGATAATTCACAACTCAGGCCGTACGCTCCAAGTGTAAATCATCCAAGTTACGATTTCTACCCAACATACATATCTAATTTTCTCCAAGTATTAAGATGAAGGGTTTATACCTATCACATTCATGATTTACAGCTTACGATCTAGAAGAGTACTTAAGTTTTTACTCATTCACATAATAAGGACCATAACACCCCTTAGTCCAAACTCACCCCGCGCAGAGACCACGCGAAGCGGTTCTGATTTTTATCCCTATAAGCAGTCACTTAACTTTCAAACTAGTCCCACAGTCCGGCATCCTAAACTTTTAAGTTTAGGATACACTACAAAGATCTGAAACCTAAACTCTGATATCAATTGTGACGCCCCCACTTCTCCCAAGGACGAATCTAAGGGTATCCGCGGAACGCCTGTCCAACTCTCGCCAGAACTCGAGACAATTCCAATTCAAACTTAAAGTCTAGTACTAACAATGAAAGTCGGAATAAAAGTACGAAGTCATTTTCATACATAAATATTCAATCTTACATCACAATTTCAAACTTACAATCTCTTTTCCCAAAATATACAACATCCAAAAGTGTCTAGTCGATTACAATCAAAACACTAATACAAAAGTGCCTCAAGTCGGCATTTCCTTAACTTCTTCCATTCCGGTTCCAGTTAAGGAAAACAAACTAATGGGATGAGCCAATACTCAGTGGGGTCAAGAAAGTCATGCAAGCACGTAGTTCAAGTATCAATAACATTTATGCCATAAATAAAGCGATGAAATCAAGTAATTCACAATTAACAATTTAAACACACTTCAGTAGGATACAAGAGCTCTTAGGAGCTAATTTTCACATGCTTTGCCAATGCTCAATCCACTACTTCCACGAGTTGACATTCCGTCAACCGGGTAGGTTTTGAAGTTCGTAAAAGCTCCATTTACTACCTCCAGACAATATTCCACCCTCTCGGATTCGTAACCAAACACACACGAAAAAGGCGATACTCGACGAGTATGCCGAACAAGATCTCGAAAGATCAAGTTTTGTTTTGTTATTCTCTTGGTTTATCAAACTTCTCGACCAAGCCTATGTTGGCTCGAGTTGCAAGATTGGCTAAGAGAATTGGGCGTCCCCATAAGTCGAGGAGGTTCACTCCACTCGACAACACGACACGCACGACAACACGACATGCACAAGTAAACAGTATATTTTGCCGACGAGATTCACTCCAATCGACTTTGAAAATCAAGTTTAATGTAAGTCAAGTTTGAGTAAAGGAGAGCGAGTGTAATAAAGTACACACTCGTCTCCCCAAGCGATATTCACGTATATAAGCAGATAAATCAAGTAAATACGACAAGTCATGCACTTGACACTCACCGATTCAAAATAAGTGAGCAAACAAAGCTTTAGGTGTCCGCACCGAGATTCCCTTCGAAATCTCCTTGAGCGCCTGGACTATTAACAAATATTTCTCACTCACAAGCACGTATTAATCAAGAAAGAAGGCACACTTAATTTGACTAGTTGACACTTCAAACACGAACCTTAATCACTCAAAATAAAGGTTCAAAAGTGAGGATTTATTAATACAAGAAAAACTGATTTCCTTCAAGAAATCGAGTCTAAAATGATCAATCATTATTAAAGGGCAGAGAAAAGTTTCCAAAACTCATTTCTCATCAAGTTCGAAAATTTTAGTTTTAAGGAGCAATGTTTGAAAAATCATATGTTACACTCCGAGGGACCAAAATTGGAAAACTTAGTACCGTTGGAAACTAGTTTCAAAGTAAAAAAAGTTCCTAGAAGACACTTTTCCAAGATTCAAGATGGAAGACACTCAAATTTCAGCCCAAATTGGCTGTTATAGGCTCACAAGACAGTTTTAGTCTTGTTTTTCGGTAAATTTTGGAAATTCGAAAAAATTCACAGAAAGTGAACTAGCCTCTGAAATTTGTACCTGAATTAGAATTTTAATCAAGGTTTAAAACACAATAAGCGGAACTAAAATCTGAGTTTTGAGTGCCAAAATATAGCAGCTCAAAGTTGGTCGCATTTTATAAACCGTTCAGTCATTTTCTAGATTTGAAAGGCTATCTTTGAAGTATTATTTGGCCATCGAAATGGCATTGTAAATACACCAAATTTGGTACACTAAATCTTCCATATATGAAATATATCTCTAACAAATTTCACGAGAAAAACTCACGTGAGAAGGCAGTTAACAAAATGATTGAAGTTTGTGAAATTTTCAAAACAAATCAGCCTTCTCACTTTTCCTTCCTTTTTTAAAAGTTTTATTCCACACAATCAACTTCAATTAATTCAAGTATTGAAACCAATGTTCCATAAACATCCAATAAAAAATTTAGAAGCAATTTACATCAAGGTTTTCGAAATATAACTTCCCAAATCAGATTTGAACATTCGGCCAAGAGAAAAAGAAAAGTTTTTCAGATTCGAAAAAGCAACTTTGGGACATCATTTGTATATCGAAATGCTCTTAGATTAACACCAAAATTGGAAAATTCAACTTCCATATGAGGACTACTCCTCTATCAACTTTCATTTGAAAATAAGCATGGGAAGGTAGTTAAGAAAACTATCAAAATTCAAGTAAATCCCAAGACCAATCTGTCTTTTGCTTTATTTTCCTTTTTCAAACATTTTGCCCAATGAAAATGATTCAAATCTGGCTCATTTGTGAAACAAAAGTCTAAGAAACATCTAATATACTTTTGGTAGGTGATTGACATCAAAATTTGCAAAATAACAAGTCCCAAGTCAAGCTAGGCCATTCGGCTAGCCAAAATTGGGGTTTTCTATCGCTGGTGCAATTCTGTAATTTGGTCACAACTCACTCAATTAAACTCAAAATTGGGCATGGTTGGTGGCGTTGGAAACTAAATTCATAAGGTTACTATTCATCAGAAGAAATCATTTTGAAATTCGGTTCATAGCTAGCTCAAATTCAAGTAACAGGTCCCAGCACATCACTGACTCTCGAGCAGAGCAATAAAACAGAATAGGTAACTTTGGTGAACTAGTACGGCTCACTCACTTTGAATCAGGGAATGCATGTTATATCATTAGAAACCTGGAAGTGTCTAGTTTCAAATGCCACAAACGGCACTTGATTTTAACATCTGAGCAGAGAGATATGCTCAATCAAAAATCACTGCCAGGAGACCCCTGTTACGCGATTTCCAGTTTTGTTCTTGTCCAAAACTCAACTTTTTCTTAACCAAATCAAGAAATGTTTTGTGGAAAATTTCCACACAACCTATACAACATAACTACAACAAATTAAAGGTCAGTTGATCACAAAAAAATTGAACCAAGGGCTCTGGAAAAACAGGGCAGAATCAGCTAAGCTTCTCATGCAACTTTCCTTTGACTTTCTTTCTACTTTTTCAACTTATCTCTACTTGTTTAACACTTAATCAACATAAATAACTCCCATAATCATCATATCAATCCAACATGTCCATTGTGGGATTTCAGAGAGCCCACTCAAATGAATTTCAACCAAATAAAGATACCCACATGAAGCTACAAGCTTCCAAGTCAAATTTAACTCACTATAACCAAGTTTAAAAGGTTAGATGATTACCACCTCTTGGATGATGAAAACTCAGAAATTTTTGGTCACTAAGAGCTCCAAGAAACCGTGAGAAAGCTGCTCTCTTCCTAGTCCAAGTGAGTCTCCAAGTTGTTGTGAGTTTCTGTGATAAATTTGGAGTAAAATGGTTGGCTGATTTGAGGTGAAATGAGATGCAATCTTTTACTCCTTCTTTGCCTTGGGTTTTCGGCCAGCTTGAGTGAGGATGAGAGAATGTATGGCTGGTGATAAAGCTTCCCTTGGAAGCTTGATAAAACTTGAGGCCAAAGTTTGATGAAGGTCAACTATCAATAGTAATCGCACGCGCGTGTTTCATGTCCGTTTCTCTCGGGTTTGTTTCACTTGTGCACTAAACCTCTTATACACTTCCTTAAACATCATAATTATTCACTCTTAGTAGTCTAGATTAATTTTCTTAAATCTCCTCTTAGCCGTTCCGGCTCGATTTAGGCGAATTTCTGATTCGCGCGCGATAAAGTGAAACTTAAAAGGAATTCTTGTAACGATGATATATTTAACTACTACTAAGGCAAATAATTATAAAAATAACTATTTTAGGAATTAAAACATAAGTCCTCACACGAGTCTAGTGTTAATTCCTCAAATCTCCAATTTGTCGCGCGGCACGACTTTCGAGAAACTTTCGATGCGCATACAGTAAAAGCTTTATTTAAGTTAAACACATCTAATCCCTCAATTAACTTTTATTAATCTACTAGTAATCATTCTTAATCCTCCAAGATTTTTGCACTCTCCAATCGATTATTGCCTTGAAAACGTGTATTCACTATTTCTTACTAAACGAGCCTCTGAAAAATTAAATTTGCTAACGGAACGTTTTAAAAATATAAGCGAGACATTATTCAATGTAAATGAATTTAAAGTGGTTGAAATAAATTATTCGGAGAAAACGAGAGAATAAATATTTAAATAAGCCATAAAAATAGAATTATAAGTGAGAAAAATTCGGGTCCTCACACTAGCCAGCTCGAGTGGTGAATGATCATATTTTCGGATTCTTGTACCTTAGTACCAAAAGTTGAGATCACTAGAACAAAGATCGATATTTCGATTGAACTTGAGATAAATTTGACTGGTAAAATTCAAGGTGCACAAGGTTATAGTAATGGACTTGAGATTGAACTGATTAAGGAAAGTGGATCAATGAGTGTCGTCATGGATTAGTTTCGCGTACGTTTGGTTAGGGTTGCTGTAGATGATAGCTAGTTTTGTGATCGTTGTGAACGTTAAGGCGCTAGTATTGTAGTTTGTTTTATTACTCCCGTACCTGTGTACCCTTATTTCGTGTTTTTATGATTTTGTTGCGATTCGATTCCGGTTATTATGAAGTTCTTTTGAACTCGTTTTAACTATTGCTTGACTATTTTTTTTATTTTCTACTCTTTCACGATACCGTATAGGAACTTGACTTTGATTTCTATTTATGTTTTGAATAATACATGAAATTTTCGGGGACAAAAGTGTAAATTCTATACTTGTATATGAATTTTGGCAGAATTAGGATAACCACCCTGATGGAGGATGGGAAAAGCACTATTGAGGGGTAAGAGGTTATAGTTTCTTCTTGAGTAAGTTTATAAGTGAGTGTATAAGAGAGAGTGAGTTAGGTGCAGAACTGCTACTTTAAGAAATATAATTCTACATTTTGTTTCATGGATAAGCGATGATAGTAATCCTCGTGAAATGACCCAAAATAAGAATAAGTACTTATGTTTAGATTCCTTATCTACCTTAGTAGGATAGTTAAAATTCATATTTCCTGGATAACCTGTAGGCAAAAGAATGAAAGACTGATATGGCTAAAGTTTCCAATTATGATTAGTTATTCATTCCGATCTTTTGATTTTCATGGCAGGTTGTCATTTGACCTTAAGGGAATTGGTAATATGATAAATTTGGAAAGTATGCATAACGAAATAGACACCCATCGGATGGAGGTAGAATTCCAAAAGAAATTGGTTAACTATTGGGAAGGACGACGGAAACAAGAATATGCGGAGAAAACGGAACTGCTATACAAGAACATGGAATCGGAAAAGAAATACAAGGGGATTCTAGAAAAGGTACGTAATAAGTTTGAAGTGGTGCATTCGCCCAACAAAGTAGTATCTCAAGACCTTCCTAGTAATCAAGTTGGAAGGGTGAAGGGTGTTCCCACGATACTAATGAGAAACGCAAAGCGATTAGTGAAGATAAACTCGCTACGAAGTATAACGAGAAGGAGGAAGGAAAGAAAGGTGCGCCTAGTGGAGACTAATGGCAGGAACAAGATGATCTAGGTATGCCACCCTCTAAGGTGAGTCAAGGAGTTAGTGGTGTGAGAATCTCGAGAACATCCAAGGGTGTTACTCAGAGAGGAGGCTCGGGTGGGGGAGGACAATTGAGAGGTGTCTCACAAGGATATCAAAAACCTTAATCCCTCACTTATCTTGTGGATATTGTGAAAAAATCAACCATACTGAGGATAATTGTTGGAGAAAGACCCGAAAATGTTTGCGGTGTGGTAGTGCTGAGCACCAGTTTGCGACCTGTCCCCTCAAGTTAAACCCTAAACAACCAAATATAGGAGGAAATAAACTCAGAGTGTCCGCCAGAGTATATACCTTAAACCACCAGCCAGTGCTTAACTCGTCTACAGTTGTAGAAGGTACGATTCATGTTTTCCATTGTTTGGTTAAAATTTTAGCTAATGGTGAGACCTGGGAGCTAGAGAAGGACATGTAAGAAAAATAGCCTAACTATTTATGAATAAATTTATGAATTTCGAGGACAAAATTCTTTTAAGGAGGAGAGAGTGTGATGACCCGAAAATTTGCTCATATTTTCTTATAATTCCCTTTTATTCTGAATAAACTATCTTATAATTCCTTTACTACTACTTTATTTCCTCATTAGTTGTAATATGTAAGAGAATCGAGAGTTTTACCTTTATTTTTATGGTTAGCGTAAATTAGGGTTTTTGCATATTTTGGTAGTGTGATTAAGTGGTGAGGTATGTGTACTAAATTTGGTGGATAAAAGTGAGTATTAGGTGAGAGAAAATGTGTGATTAGAAGTGCTAATAATAAGTTAGTGAATCATAAGTTAAAACGCAAGTACGAGAGAGTTAAGGAATAGGCTTGAACCGACGCGCACTGTTTGTTAGCGATTGAGTGCACCACTTGAGCACTACTTTATTACCTTAATCTCCTTGTTATTAATTGAGCAAAATTAGTCCTAAATATCTCCTTATAGCAGCCGAAATTTTGGACTAAAAAAAAGAGAGAAAAGAAAAAAATTTGACTTTAAATCATAGTGTGACACTTCTTGGAAATTTAGTAAACTTTGACCAAGCAAATTTCCTTCCTTCTTATCTTTCTTCTTAGCTCACTTTCTTCCTTATTTGTTCATGGTTTGGCCGAGCTTTAGGAGAGAAAAAAAACAAGAGAGAGAACTTGCAACTTCAACCTTGAATCAAGCCTTGTTTGAGTGAAATTAACAAAACCAAACCGATTAAACTTACCTCTTGGTGTTTGGAAAGCTTGGTGTACTGAAATTTTTGAAAGTTAGTGGTTGGTTTTTCACTTGCAAGAAGCTTTTGGAAGGTATAAGGCTTGAACTTCCTTTTCTCTTACTTAATCTTGTTAAATTTGGTATAGAATCTTGTACTCTTGACTTGCTATGGTTGATTGTTTAGTTTTGATGGTGTAGTGGAAGTTTTAGCAAGGGTTTGCATTTTTCAACCTTGATTATTGTTGTTTACCTAGTAAGTGATGTTATTGAGATAGGATATGGATTTGGCGAAATGATTAATAGTTTAGTTGTGACATGTTAGAGTAAAAGTTGAATTTCCAACATTTGGTAGTGATTCTGCCCTGTTTTTGGACCCAATTGGAACTGCATATTCGTCCATGATAAATGCTAAATCAGCTCTTACCCAAAGCATGAAAGTTGTAGGGATTTGAGTTAGTTTTCTACGCAAAAAATTCAGCCCAATTGGAGTACTGTAGCTTGTGAAATTACTAAACTACCCCTGACTGCCCAAATGCCCTGTTTAACCGACAGCTTTCTGTTTTCTCTAAGATTTCGATTTTTGACCATGAAAATGCATCATTTGGCTTTGGAGGTCTTCATAATAAATGTAAGTCTATATCTTATCTTCGAAACACCTTCAAATTTATGTTTATCTGATATACCTAGCTACAGTTATGACGAAAATACCGAAGGATGACAAATCTGCCACTTATAATTTCTTTTTTAAACTGATTTTTAGCTTTGATATCCACGGTAATTTGTTTATTATTGTTCATGTGATATCCCCGAATAAGAGCAGATGAGGTTAGTCTACCCCTTACATCCAATTTTAGGGTTGCCTCTTCCGAAATGCATAACTCTACCGTTTTCGTCTTATAATCCAACTGAGTATGGTAGCGAGTTAACCAGTCCATTCCTAAGATGACATCATACCCCTTAATAGCTAGATTCATCAAATCAGCCAACAATTTTTGCTCTCCAACCCATATTTCACAATCTCTATACACCAAATTAGCAATTAAATTTTGATCCCTAATAGGCGTTCTAACTTTCAAGTCATAAGATAATTTAATTGGTTTCACATCTATCCCACTCATGAACTTAGGGTTTACAAAAGAATGCGTTGCACCAAGGTCAATCAAAACCTTAACTAAATAGTGGAAAATGGGATTGTACCTTCAACTACCTCAGTGGTATAAGGAATCTATTGATGGTCCAAAGTATAAACCCTAGCCGGCACCTTAGGTCGACTCCCTCCAACACTGGACTGTTTAGATGCCGATTTCTCTGACCTTTGGGTACTACCTCTCTCTTATGGTATATTTGAATATTTTGAAATTTGGTGCTCGGTACTGCCACGGTATAAGTACTTCTCGATTTCTTCTAGCACTCATTCTCCGTGTGGTTGGGCTCAATACAGTAGCCACAAACTATTTGAGGAGCCACAGTCTGACCACCAAAAGGTGTTCCTCTCGCTTGACCTTACCCATTGTGGCCTCCTCTTGATAGAGCCCCTCTTGGTGCTCCAACAGTCCTTACTCCTCCCGTACCTCTTCCCATCTTAGGAGGTGGGACACTCTTACTTGATTGTCCAGGAGAGTAATTAGGAGTGCTCATTTTCTTAGTATGAAAGTTCTTAACTTGCAACCTTGCACTTTCGACTCTCTGCGTTTTCTCTAGGGATTCAGTAAACGTAGAAATTTGGGCTGCTGCTAACCCTTCTTAAATCTCCATATTAAATCCTTGTACAAAGCGCCTTATCCTTCTCTGTTTATTAGCCACCAATTCCGGAGCGTATTTAGAAAGTTTAGTAAATCTCCCCTCATAGTCGGCCATGCTAGAAGATCCCTATCTCAATTTTATGAATTCGTCCTCCCGTTTCTCTTGAATCAGGGGCGGGAGAATTTTCTCATTAAATTCTCTTATAAAGTTTTCCCATGTCCAATACATTTGTGCCCTTTCCCATTTTTCCCTTATCACATCCCACCAAGCACGTGTTGCACCCTCAAATTGGAAGGTAGTGAAGTTCACTCGCCTCTCCTCAGTATAGTGTAAGGCAACAAATATATTGGTCATTCTCTCTAACCAGTTTTTCGCTAACTCGAGATCAGGTCCCCCAATAAATTTAGGCGGGGTAAATTTCAAAAACCTCTCCAAAACTCTATCCTCCTCTCTACCCTAAGTTCTGCGTTGGTTAACAGGTTTTGGACCCTGTCGCTCGGCTAACCGCTCTAAAATATCCGTCATTCGATTAATGGCAGTAAGCACTTGGTTATCCTCTTCATTAACTTTCTCTTGAATCGATCCATAGCCGATTCTTGTTCATCCCCTTGAGTTTGGGGTTGTCTAACCCCACGCTCTCGACTTCTACCACTTTTTTGACCTTCCATGGTCCTAATTATGTCTAGATGCAACAACGGAAATAATTATGCGAGAGAATACTAAAAAATAAAAGCCAACAAGGAAAACATTTGAAACAAAAATAACTAGCATATATTAACATTTCAAGGTTCGTACAATTAGCAAGTCATGGGGCATTTATAAGAATATAGCACACAGATGCCACAAAATTACATTCAATCATGTACGTCAAAAGTAAATTCAAGTGCTTCAAAAGATAGGCCACACAGTTAAGCAAAATACAATGGCCTTTGAACTAGCACCACCCCAACTAATTCTAACTACAAAAGTCAAAAGATTCATCAATCCAAACCGAATTCTCAGCGGGATCGTCAGGCGGGATCTCCTCCTCTGGGTCCTCCTCAAAATGCTTCTCCTCAGGAATGCCCTCACGAGCCGGGCTATCGACGGCTTCCATCACCTCCTTTATCAACATAGTAGTGTCGGCTAAAATCCCACTGATTCGATCCCGGACCTATTCGACTACCCTAACCAGTCGAACCCTAGCCCTCTGAAGTTTGACACTAGCGGCATCAGCTCTAGTCAACTCATCTACCACCGTCCCGCGAACTCGATGATCCTAGCACCCTGGGTATTCACCATAGCGTTCAATTTCTCGATCTATTGAAATAGTGTCCTATTAGTAACCACCAACTGTCAGCATTCGTCATCAATGGACAGTACAAGGTCATTAGGATAGGTATACGTCTCCCTACAGGGACAACGAAGGAACCTATTGGAAGGCTAGTATCGGACACGGGATCCTCCACCCAGAACTTGGTATAGGATAGGTCTAAGAGACTCCACATGACCATTAGCCTCTCCATTGCCGTTAGCAGCATGACCTCCATTTCCGGTCTCCATTCCTACAAAATAGCCACAACTTAAGGTTAGAAACTTAAGGTCACTAACTCGCTCAAATATAACTTAAAGTATAACTAAATTATGTAATCCCTATTCTCAAAAGTAAAATCTCTAAAACGTCTTCCAAAAAGATCTCTCAACCTGGCGCTCTGATACCAACAGTGACGTCCCCACATCTCCCTAGGGCGAATCCAAGGGTATCCGCGGAGCGCCTGCCTAACTCTCGTCAGGACTCGAGCTAAATTCCACTTGTTTTGCCAAGACTCAATCCAATACCTCCACGTGATGACACTCCGTCAATCGGGTAGGTATTAAATTCGTAGAAACTCCACTTACTTCCCCCATCTATCATTTCACCCTCTCAGATCCGTAACCAAACACTCACGAAAAGGGCGATACTACACGAGTATATCGAACAAGATCTCAAAAGATCAATTTTTATTCTTATAATATTCTTATGGTTCATCAAGCTTCTCAACCAAGCCCATGCCGGCTCGAATCGCAAGGTTAGCCAATGAGATTTGGGCGTCCCCTACGAGTACACGTATAAGTCGATGAGATTCACTCCAATCGACATTGAGTCAGACACGAGTATAATTTCACATATGAGCAATTTAATTATATAATCAAGTAAAAGAGAATTAGTGTGATAAAGTACACACTCGACTTGACAAGTCATGTTCACGTATACAAGTAAGATTAATCAAGTAGACACAACAATTGATGCACTTGACACTCACCAATTCAAAAGTAATTGAACGAGTAAAGTCTTTAGTTGTCCCCTCCAAGATTCTCTTCAAGACTCGCTTGAGCACCTGAAGAAATAGTGACCATACCTCACTCACGCAAACTCACGATCACTTATCATTCAAGGAAGAAAGTGCATTCGTTTAAACGTAGAACAATGCCACAAGAGGGCTTTACTCCATTGAAATTCAAGATTCAAGAGTAAGGATTAAAATCACAAGGAAAACTTGTATCCTCCATGAAATCGGGTTTAAAACGGTCTATCAATATCGAAACGAAGTGAAAAGTTCTCGAAAGTTCATTTCCTAAAGAATCAGAAATTTTCAGCTTTGCGCGACAAAATTTGGAAAATTAGATCTTGAGTTTGGTACATCCAAAAATGGAAAAATTTAGACCGTTGGAAACTAGATTCAAAGTGCTAAAACTTCCCTGAAAACACTGTTTCAAGATTCTAACCAGAAACCATTCAAATTTCAGTTCAAAGTTACAGTTTCCAAAAGACAGGACAGAACCAGTCTTGGTTTTTCGGCAATGTTTGGAAATTTGTAAAAATTTACAGAAAGTGAATCAGCCTCTTAAATTTATAACACAACAAGAGTTCCAAACCAAGTTTCAAACACAACAAACGGAACTAAATTTGGAGTTTTGAGCAACAAGATATAACAGTTGAAAGTTGACTAGTTTTAGCAACTTGTTCAGAAGTTTTTTCCAGTTTCCAGCTTAAACACAGTTTTAAAATCAGACCATATCTAACTCTACACAATTCCAAATTAATAATGGTTTATGATCAGAAGACATCATTTCCAAAATCTTTTCACAAGTAAGACAAAATCGAGCCACAAGATGCAGCTTCCCAGTTGCTCTTGGACAGACAGGCAAAGCAGGATAGTCCATTTTGCCGATTCGCCACAGTTTACTCAAAACAAACTAGCAGGGGATTCTTATACCGTTTGAAAGCTCTGAATGTCTAATTTTTAATGCCTCAAACGGCACTCAATTTTGAACTTTGTACAAAGAGTTATGTTCAAGCAAAAAACCATTGTCCGGTTACCCTGCTAGCGAATTTCCAGATTTCAAACTTTTCCAAAACTCAAGTTTTATGCAACCATTCGACATGATTTTTGAAAGACACTTTCTACGCACATAATACAACATATATCCATCAATTTAACAGCCAACCAATCATCAAAATTTCGAATTAAAAGCAAGACAACATGGACAGGATTTCAGCCAGCTTTCCTTTCACAATTTTTCCAACTTTCTCTCTACTTTCTAACCATAATCATCTCATTCATCACATGAACAACAATAATCAAGCAATATATCCTCAAGTTAGCTACCTAAAGGTCTCCTCAAAACATCTAGCTTGGGATTTCAAGCAAGATAAATGTTTCCTCAAGTCCGCTAGCCTATAAACGCGATTTGGGTTTCAAACCCATGAAAACTAAGCTCTACTCTTCTTATAATTTGAAAGATTAAAGAGGTGAAGAGGTTTACCTTCCAAGCTACTAAACTCTAGGAGTAAGTGAGTGTTTCTTCCAATGTTTCACCAAGAAAACTCCACAAGCTTTCACCTTTCTTCTTGCTAGAGTGGAATTTCAAGTGGTGTGTGATTTGGTGGAGGATTTGTAAGTAAAATGGAAGCTAGAAGAATGGAGTTTCTTCCCCCTTTTTCCCTTGCTTGGTTCGACCGAATGGAGGAGAGAGAGATGAGGGAGTTTAGTGTGAAACTTGTGTGGGCAGATTGGAGGGAAAAGTAGCTCTTAAGTTTTGCCAAAAAGTCAACTTTCAATGGTGTCGTAATAGGGTTTCGTACTACCACTTTCTCTCTCGTTTGATACACTTATACACTAATCCTCTAAGGTAATTCCTCTAACACTTTAATTTCTCACACTTACGAGTCTAGTACTAATTTCTCAAATCTCCAATTGATCGGACTGGCACTACTTACGAGAAACTTTCGTCGTGCGCGCGAAAAACGAAATTTAAGGGCAATTCATGCAATACTGGAATAATTAAGTAACACTAGGTAAATAATTATAAAAATGACTAAATTAGAAATAAAAACATGAGTCCTCACAGCGAAGCCAAACTGGATGTTATTACAGTAAACAATGGTGAACCTCACTATGGTGGATGCTTTCGCATCAGCAACGACCCAACAACTTCCATTTTGGGCAGCAACCCCACCGACGAAAAGAGGTTTGGCCCTTTCTGTTGCAGATAAGATATCTAATCCTAAGGAGGCAGTTAATTTTGAACATACGAATATCCAGGCATCAGAATCTCCAAATTTGGTTGGCAATTTTGATCTTACCCATACACCAAAAGTCCAAAACTGCAACTCGTTGGCAAAAAACCAGAGCTCTTCTCTCTCTCTCTTGATAAAGGTAAATCAATCTTTTCAACGGAATTGATTTCTGATAATTCAAAGACAGCACAGGCAATTTCTACGTCTTATCCCTTAACCAATAACCCTTCCCAAACAATTGTTCAAGATGGGCCTTCAAGCACAGTAATAAATTCCAAAGCAAATACCCTTGGCTTGAAGCCTATTGAACACCCCAAAATCTCAATCTCTAGAAAACTAATTCAACCCAACACCACCACCAACTCCAAAATTCTTCTAATCAAATCTACTGCATCTCAAACACAACAAATTTATATAACCCAACCTACCATCATGTCCCCCAAACCACAACAGCCTATTTACCACTCTAATCAAATGCCCACCCATTTTTCATCGAAAAATTTAAACCCCAACCTTGTCTCTTCTTTTCACCCTTGTACTAGTGAGCCAAAACCTAGTCATACAATCACTAATCCTAGAACGCCATCCAAACAACTATCTGTTTCAACATCTTTTGGGTCAACCATGGAGAATGTGTTTCTAGTTGATGCCAACTTAATATAGCAAAAGAAATTTTCAGGCATGCAGGACATGCGATCCATTGCTTCTACCATAAAATCGAAAGGAACAAATTCTCTCACAAAAAATCAACATCTTCAAAATGGACCTTCATCCTGTTAAAGCTATATCAGGTCACAAGACGAATAGAGAGAACATGGGTATTTCTTCTTCAGGGGATGGCGCAATTAATGGTTCTGTTCCAAAGAAATTGAAATCTACTAAATCATCAGTACCTTCTCTACCAAATTCTATAGCGGCAAAGACTGCCTCGCAGTCCCGCCAAGTACGATGAATTGCTTGAGTTGGAATTGTCAGGGGTTATATAACCCTCGGACAATTCGGGAACTCTGGAACATTATCCGGAGAGATAAAGTTTTGATTATTTTTTTTAGCAGAAACAAAGTGTTCGAATAAGGTTGTCAACAAGCTGAAAAATGATATTGGATGGTTCGGTTTAGGAGTAGACTCACATGGAAACTTAGGTAGGTTAGCTCTTCTCTGGAGAAAGGATTTGGATGGTGAACTCATGGGATTCTCCGAAAGTTTTATTGATGTTAAGGTGCACATGATATTCGGAGGTTTCTAAAAGGTAACATATTTGGGATATTTTGCGCAAACTCAATACAGTATCTTGTCTACCATGGGTTTGCATGGGGGACTTCAATGAGGTAATTACTCAACAGGAATTCCAGGGTGCTGCTTTGAGACCAAATTGGCAAATTATGAATTTTGGAAAGGCACTATCAGACAATAATTTGTTTGATTTAGGCCATGAAGGTAATCTTTTTACTTGGTGTCGGAATCGCTATGCTCCTGATACAACTAAAGCTCGTCTAGACCGTGCATGTGTATCTTATGACTTTCTTGATTTATTTCCTAGAGCAAAGATCTATCACTTACACGCTCTTTTTTCAGATCATGTTTCCATTGTTTTAGGATTATCTTGTTCGCATGATTTGTTAAAAGCTTGCAAGAAACCAGGAGAGACAAACGTTTCATGTTTGAAGCAATGTGGATTAAATCAGAAGACTATGAACGAATAATTCATCAATCCTAGGAGCACAGCTGTTACAAACCCCTCTGTTGAAGGAGGTCTCGTAACCACAAGTCCCAAAATCTAGATGATTTTTCCAAGTTTGAAAGGTGCGGAATCCTTAAACCCTTAAAACCCCTTGATTGTGATCCAAGATGGAATCTTACCCACAACAAGCGATAAAATGACTTAGGACGTAGTTAGAAAGGCTCCACAAACAAGTGCAATTTTTGTTTGATAAACCTAATTCGAATACCTAGAACTTGCTCTAAAGTATTCAAAAATTGCTTCAAGAAGCCAAGAGAATTCTCTCAAGTAATTGCTGGCAATTTGTCTTTAGTTCCATCCCCCCAAAACGTTGAGAGTTATGGCTTACTTATAGCCTTACAAGAGATGCAAACCTAACCTAGGTTGGAAACAATGCAAGTTTCTTTATATAACTTGATTTCTAAACTTGACTCAACCTTCTAAACCCTAGCAAGACTCAATTAACATGCTACGTAGGCTAGAAATGCCTTAGTAGGCTTACAAGAACCAATTGGATGTGATGAAATAGAAAATAACTTAAAAACTATGAAAATCGCTAAAAATTGAAAAAGTCAATCCGATACATAACTGCGGCCGGTTTCTTTGTGGTGCGCTTCCACAGTTTGTTGGCAGAGACTGGACAAACAGACGAAATGAATCCGTCGGGCAACCACGGGCAGTTTGCTTCCGCGGTCTAGCAATAGTGAGCTGTTTCTGCAATTGTTTTGACAACTCAGTACTCCAACATCCTCCCATGTCCAAGACAAAATATTTCTTGATCCGTGTCATCGTAAATTCAAAGTAGATTAACACTTGAATGTTGATTCTCAAGTCCTTCAATTATTCGACAAGCTCTAACTTGATCTTGTACTGCACGAACAAACACTTGTCCTAGGGTGTACCCAAGGGTTTGGCGGACCGCCTGCCCAGGTCTCGTCAGGACTCACTCACGTAATCGAAATTTACCAAATATGAACCTCAACAATGAGAGTAATAACAATTACAACCTTAGATATATATAATCATGGACATCAAATATCCATACAATCTCTAAATACAGCTAAGGAGTCAAGCTTACAAAATAAAACCAAACAAGCCCGCTAAAGAGCTAAGGAGTGCCTACGCGAGCAACTAACTAAACTTAAACAAAGTCTATGTCTTCTCCAATTCCCACTCTCACGTTCTTACCCCTGCAAGGAAAACAAATTCACGGGATAAACTAGAAGCCCAGTGAGGTTCCAAGGAAACATGCAAGTAAACTAGCAGGCATGACATAATGTATAGCAAAGCAAGTAACCAGATAGATCATGCAATAGGTATGATAAGGAACATGTTTATGTCAAAGGATATAGTCTACTCTCAAGAGCAGGTACCATGGTAGCTTGTCCAGAGTTTGTTGACTCTCCGTCAATCATGGAATTATAATGTCTATAGATCACCACTAAACGTCAATCTCCGTCCATCAATCATCCCCTTATAGGGCCCGAATACCAATCAAGTACTCAGGGTTCGTCAATCTCCTCGACCAAACCCTTGCCGACTCGATTCGACCAATTAACCCTGGCTTGGAGTTATAGCCCCAAATATTCAAATATTCATGATCAGGCCCCAAATATTCAAGTATTCAAGATTTGGGTTTAATGCCCCAAGTATTCAAATATTCACGAGTGGAGTCGTTGGCTGTGACCCAACGCTCACGCAAGTAATGATTGGAGATGTTAGCTGTCACCTAACATTCCGTATTCAAGCATGTCATGAGTTCAGGTCCTGAATTCAAGTTACAAGTAAACAGGTTAGGAGCTTCGTCCTTTACCCAAGGTTGCCCAGCTTACCCGACCGCTCTAAGGCTGGTCTCAAGCAAGAGGTCCAACGATGACTCAGTTCAGCCGTTACCAACCTACATTCATGCATACGCATGAATAACCCAAGTTCCTACTTAACCGATGTCTCGGATAAGGGTTCAAGGGCCCAGTTCAACCGCTGCAAGAAGATATGCAGCCGGTTTACAATCATGCACATGTACATGCAAGTCCGCACGCAAGATCAAATATTTCAAGTTCATGGGGGTCGAGTGCACATGACGACACACTTGCCTAGCCATGATCAAGCCACAAGTAAGCTCAGCATGTCACGTTTTCAAGCATTTCAAGTATTTCAAGTCAAAATACGGGTCACATGTAAATCAAGTTACTTGTACGTACATAAATGAGATATCAAGTGTTTAGTCAAGTTAGGTCAAGTGCAATAAAGTACACACTCGCCCATAAAATGACAAATCAAGTGTCTAGCAATTTCTAGCAACAATGAGCATGGAACATGCAGTTGGAACATCACTAGTTCAAATAGAGCAATGTTAAACATTCGTCTCCAGGTTATTTGCGTATTCACCGTCAAATCCTAAGAGCAACCAAGATAAAATATTATGGACCAACCATCCAAAACTTAGGTGAACAAAGTTCACATGTTAGACTCAACTATGAGCCATACCCTATCCAAGTTGGCCTTTCAAAACACAAAGTTCAAAGACAAATTTGAAAGTACAAGGCAAGGAAATCCAAGTACATAGTAGGGCAAAGATTCAAGTAAGATTTTGGGAGTGAAAAGAGAGCATTTGGACCCAAGAGCCATGAATAACCAAGGAGTTCCTCATTCCAATTCATGGCTTGAAATTTCCAGCAGCAAAATAGTGAAGAAAACAAGGTAATTCACCTTTTAAAGCTCTTAGATTTATTCCAATTCAACACACTATCAGAGTTCAAGGTTTTAGCAAGTGATATGCGCAAGATTGAGTCCAAAGGATTCCAAGGCTAAAACAACAAGGTAACTAAGCTGCCACCCAATTAGCATTTTCGAAAAGAAACAAGCACAACATGAGATTTTCAGCTTCCAAATCTCATGATTCTTACTCAAGTTCAACCCCTAAGAATCTTAATAAGAATTTGAAACAAGATTTAGCCAAACTCATCATGACAAAGTTGAGAAAAGCAAGGTAAAATGCATTATTATCATTTCGGTCAACAAGGAAAAATCATAGCCCTATAATTTAGTGAAAATCACCAACGAAACTCCTCCATTTCATCTAAATTCAACACATAAGTAAAGTTTAAAGGTTTACCAAATATTTGCCACAAATTCACTCCACAATCAAAGGAAACCAAGATGATTTCCAATCAAACAGCATTTTCCGTTGTTTTCCTCTAAGTTTCCTTCCAAACTCAATGCTTATCTTCCTAGCAATCCATCCTCAATCACAACCATAAGTTATAGGCAATAAAGAACACTTGTTTAAGGCCACAAAGCCATCCAAATTAGCCAATAATCTAGCTCAAAAGCAACCATAATAAAGGTGGAAAAATGTAACCCTAAGCTGAAATTTACTACTACAAGCTGAAATTTTCTATAATGAAACCAAAATAACATATAAAAACTAGAAAATTCACAAGGCAAAGGTAATAGATCATAGCCAAGCTCAAATCCACATATCAAAGCTGAAATTTCTCACTCAAATCTGGAATTTTCCTACCACCACACAAACCATGAAATTTTCTGTGAGGCTCCGAAATTTTACTTGTCTTTATAGCTCTTATTTGAACTTACTTGCCTTAAATTCTTGGTTTCTTTAATGGTTGAATCATGATTTTCTTCTATTATATTATTCAACTTGGTGCATGCTTATTTGGGTGCATGTTAAGTTTCATAGTGCACGGCACTAGTGTAACCGACAAGGGAGATATGTACGATAAATTTGGTGGATTTCTTGGTTAAGAATCATGCTAGATGTCTCTTTATATAATAAAGAAAAAGGATTAGGTACATTTAATGAAAACATTAGTAGCTTGATGGGGAATGGTGAGTTTGATATATGATTCTATGTGAAAATATTAGTCATTTTATGGTGATTTTGGCAAGGTTTTTGGTTAAGATACTTTGTTAAACCTTAATCTTCACATGTATGTTGAATTTGAGCCAAGGGAGTGAAGTTTTGTTAAGAAAAGTTTCATTTTCTCAAGTTGTTAGAAAATCTAGAAATTTTCGCAGGAGACTCTGTGCAGTTTTGGGAAATTGACTATAAATTCGTATAGGAAAATCGAAGTTAAGTTTTGTTTGTTGCGTTTGAAACTAGACTCATAGGGCTTCCTATGGTATAAACTTCAGCATTTGATTCAATTTCTATAAATACCAGAAAATTGGCAAAGTTGACTGAAAATTCTGCCCTGCACAAGTAAAAACTGGAATGTTGTGGTAGCTTACGGCTCAATTTGGACTAGCTTATGAACTGAATCTCTTTGAGGTGTCTTCTAAAGGTTATTAGTGTTTCAAGTATAGTTTTTAATAGGCCAAGTTGTATGAATTTTTGACATTTACAACTCAAATTATGATTTTCTAAAGGAATGACGTAAGTTAGGGTTTTGGTACATTTGGGTAGTCTAATCACTTGGTGAGGTATGCGTACCAAATTTGGTGGATAAGAGCGGGTATTCAGTAAGAGAAAATATGTGATTAGAAGTGCTAAAAATGAGTTACTGAATCATAAGTTAAAACAAAAGTACAAGAGAGTTAAGAAAGTAGGCTTGAACCGACGTGCGCCGTTTGTTACCAGTTGAGTACACCACTTGACCGATACTTTCTTTCCTTAATCTCCTTGTTTTTATTTCATTTATCCTACCCTAATTTAACCCTAAGCCAAGCCGAAATTCGTGACCAAAAACAAGAGGAAAATTGGTGGCTTGCCAAGTGTTGGCCATCCATGCAGCCTTTGACCAAGAAACTTTCTTCCTTCTTATCTTTCCTCTAGCCACAATTTTCCTTCATTTCTTCATCTTCTTGGCTGTGAGTTTGGAGAGGAAAAGAGAGAAGAAAAACCACCAAGTTCATCTTGAATCTTACCTTGTTTGAGTTGGAATCACAAAACTAAACCGAACAAAGTTGCTCCAAGGAAGTAAGGAAGCTTGTAGTGGAGAGTTTTTGGAGAGAAAGGTTTGGTTCTTCACTTTCTCAAGGGGTTTTGAAGGTACTAAGTTGGACAGCTTCCTTTCTCTTTCTTATTTTGCAATTTATTGTGAAAGTGACTTGAAATTTGGAATTTTATGGAAGATAATCTATATTTGGTGAAGATTGGTGAAATTTCAGCCTAGGGTTTATGATTTTCAGCCTTATTTATGTTGTTCATCCATGTTATGTTGTTATTGAGCTTGGTTATGGACTTGTGTCATGATTGGTAGCTTTATTGTGACTTTTTATCCTTCAAATAGGAATTTCCAGCTTTATTATAGATTTTTCCAGCTTTATTAGGTGATGTATGTATGCTAGAAATAAGCTCCAATTAGATGGTTTTGTAGCCTAGATTAAGAGCTGCTTTTATCTTATTACTTGTAGTATTCATTTGAGTTGATTTGACATGAAACTTGGTTTGGAAAATAGGAGGAAAACTTAAGAAAAAGAGGGGAAGTGCTGCACGTTTTTCCTCTCATGGGATAAGTAAGTGAAAGCGGATATAGGGGTGTGACTTGTGATCGATTTGGACTTAGTTTATGTAGGGATGCTTAAGTTGACCTTGTGGGTGACTTATAAGTTGAAATTTTGCCAAAAGTGCATATTTTCCAAAGACAAAGTAACGGTCACTTTAAACAAGATTTTTTAGTTTCTTATACCAAATTGCGAACTTAAAAGTTTTAACCACTTCTTTATCGAAACCAAAAGAGTGAGTATGAATTTTCTAGGGTTTAATAAGTAAAATGAGTACTACTTAAATGAGTTCTATTTACTTGGTTTTATTTAAACGAAACTCCTATATTTTGAAACCCTAATTAGGGGTGAGCAAATTCGGTTCATACTGAATTCATAATCAATTTCAAATTCAATTCGGTAATTTGAAATCGGATATTTGGTAATTTGGTACAAATTCGGTATATACCGAATTTTAATATGGTATGAAATAGGTAATGAGATTATAAATTTGGTAATAACCGATTTCGCATTCAAATTCGGTAATTGAAATCGGGTACCGCATTACCGCATTCGAATACCAAATTGGTATATAAAATTATATAATATATAGATAAATGCTATTTAGTATTAGTATATAATACTAATACTTTATTATATTATATAGGTAAATGCTATTAATAATAATTAGCATATGGTATTATCATCATATCATGTACTTATAATAATAATAATATATAATAATGTACAATATATTATTTTGCTATTTGTTAATTGTTATATGTAGGGGTGAGCAAATTTGGTTCATACCGAATTCTTAACCGATTTCAAATTCAATTCGGTAATTTGAAATCGGGTATTTGGTAATTTAGTACAAATTTGGTATATACCGAATTCACCGAATTCTAATATGGTATGAAATAGGCAATGAGATTATGCATTTGGTAATAACAGATTTCGCATTCAAATTCGATAATTGAAATCGGGTACCGCATTACCGCATTCGAATACCAAATTGGTATATAAAATTATATAATATATAGATAAATGCTATTTAGTATTAGTATATACTACTAATACTTTATTATATTATATAGGTAAATGCTATTAATAATAATTAGTATATGGTATTATCATCATATCATGTACTTATACTAATAATAATATATAATAATGTACAATATATTATTTTAGTATTTGTTAATTGTTAAATGACTATAATAATACAAATATATAGTAATACATAACAATATAAGATAACTATAATACTTATTATTTTATACATGAGTAACATGACTATAATTAGATAATAATTAATACATATATGTATAATACTAAATATTAAACAATAAACATAATTAGTAATTAGAATTTAGATATTGGTAATTTGATACATCATTCATGTTTGAATTATTGAATATTTGAATGCGTAATCTGTAACTTGCAAGTATTAGTGTACTCTAAATTTACATTACATATTTAACATAAAAATTCATATTATCTATTCACTAATCTTAATAGTTAAGGCTTTAAGTATAGATAAGACAACTAAGCAGTTAGCAGTGTAAGTGAATGCATATGAATTGCAAATCAATGATCAATATATTAGTGTATTGACTTTTACAATAACATAAGTAAGTAAATAAGTTTTATTTTGATTTGAAATAAATTATAAGTTTGTAACTAATATAACTTATCACTAATCACTGTAATTTGTAAGTTTGTAACTAATATTACTTATTATTAATCATTGTAAATTATAAATTCATAAATTATCACTAATCATTGTACAGTCTAAGGTTTATTCTAGTTTAAATTAATCACTTTTTATGTGTTCCTTAAATCAAAGACTAAGGATTCTAGGTATAAGTGATCAAATAAGTTAAATTCATATTATCTATTTACTAATCTTAAAGCTTTAAATATAGACAAGACAGCTAAGCAGTGTAAGTTAATGCATGTGAATTGCAAATCAATGTATTGGTGTATTGACTTTCACAATAACATGTGTCAGTAAATAAATTTTATTTTGATTTGATATAAATTATAAGTTTGTAACTAATATAACTTATCACTAATCATTGTAATTTGTAAGTTTGTAACTAATATTACTTATTATTAATCATTGTAAATTATAAATTCATTGTAACTACTAACTAATATTACTTATTATTAATCATTGTAAATTATAAATTCATAAATTATCACCAATCATTGTATAGTCTAAGGTTTATTCTAGTTTAAATTAATCACTTTTTATGTGTTCCTTAAATCATAGACTAAGAATTCTAGGTATAAGTGATCAAATAAATGCCAATTAAACCACAAAATGATTAGAACATAAGTAATGTGTTCAATTATGAATAAATTTGGGGATCAAATCTGTGATGACTGGAAAATTTCCTTATATTTTTCTTAAAATTCCCTTTTATTTGGAATTTATTACCTTACAATAGCTTTACTACTCATTTACCCCTTTAAAAATTTCAATTCACCCTAGAATAAAGGGTTTTTTCATTTAGGTTCGTAGTTAGCGTAAATTCAAGTTTTTACGTATTTTAGTAATGTAATCAGTCGGTATAGACTGTGTATAAATTTAGTGATTAAAGAGTGAGTTTTAGATGAGAAAATTGTGTGTGATTAGAAGTAATAATAATAAGTTAGTGAATGGTGAGTAAACCCCTAGTTTTTATTCAAACCAAAAGTTTGTCCTCCCAATTGAGATTATGAGTAACAAGGAGAGTTGTGCAAAGGTGATTAAGGTGCATTATTGATGATTGGATTAATTAAGTGGAATTAGTGATTTTGGAATTAAATTAAGCTAAACCTAAGACCTATGGAGTTAATTGAAAGAAAGATTGAAGGCTTGGGGCAAGAGTGCAAGACAATAGAATTGCTTGACTTGGACTTTGACAAAAGAAACAAATATCTAGTGACTTGTTAAGCTTAGCCTTTAAGTTAAATAAACCTCAAGAGATTCGGATGAGAGCAAGAAATAAAACAAGGGAAGATACTGAGAATAAGAGAAGAATGGAAAGAAGAGAGAAACCGTAAGCTTGAGCTTGAGAGGGAAATCCTTTCAGCTGCAACCAAGAGAAGAGAAAGATGTACGCTGCAGGCTGCTTCATCCTCTAGTTCCAGCCTTGAGTTCTTGAAGGATTTGAGGTAAACCAGTGTCCTAACTCTTGATTCTTGTGGTAAAACTTATGATTGATGATTGGAAGTTGAATCTAATTAGCTAAGAACTGATTCGGATGGCTGGAAATTCGTTTGATTGGGTGGAATTTGAATGAACTTCAAGTATTCATTTTCTGTCAAGATTTCTGTCCGAAATTAGTCTGAAAATTTGAACATGTTGGGAGCTGAATTATTCTTAGCACAAAACATGGAAGTTGTAGAGAATTGAATGAATATTGTACTTGTAAATGTTCAGCTCAATCGTAGCAGGGTAGCTTGTGAAATGACAAATTTGCCCCTGTTGCCCTGTTTCTGTCAGAAATGATAATTAGCCTCTGTAATTGGTTAGTTTGACCGGGAATATTACTGAATTGGTTGTCTATGTCTTCTTAAGAATTGTAGCCTTGTATCTTAGCTTTCAAATGGATTTAGAATCACCTGAATGGAAGTTGTGTGTGCTGAGTTATGATTAACTGAATTAGGACTATCAGTAATTGTGTCAGTGAGAATTGAACCGAGAAACTGGGGGCTGTTTTGGTAAATTTGAACTAGTTAGGGTGAGAACTGGGTTAAGATGTCTTCATGAGAATTGTAGATCTATGTCTTAGCTTCAAAATGGTATAAGGTTCATATCAATCCAATAAACGTAACTCTAGTTGTGACCAAAATATTATAAGATGTCAAATCTACTATTTAGTCTTTTGCCTTCAAAACTGGATTTTCCGATTGGATTATTATACTTGTGTTGTACGTGGATGATTTTGAGCCTATTTTAATTGTATGTGTTTGGGGCTGAATTGATTGAAATCATAAATGGCTGGAAAATAGGTAAATACAAAGGGTGTGCTGCCTAAATTTACACTCGAGGGTTAGGTAGAGGTACTCGCGACTTGATTACGAATTCGGGAATGAATCTTACTTGAATCGTCTAGGGTATTCAAGTTCTGTTTCATAGAGGTGTATAAGTTAGTATTCGACCGAAACTTGTATCCTTGGAAAAATGAAATTTACAACTAATAGAAATACGTTTTCTCTATTCCTTCGACTCAAAGGGTATTTCAAAGTATAATTGTTTCAAAGTTTCAAAATTTTAAGAGCGAGCATGAGTTTACAAATATTCTCCAAATAAGTTTCAATTATGTGATTCTCGTTAAACGAAATATTTAAGTTTCGAACCTTAGTTACTTTCAAAAGCTCTTAAACAATGTTTTATTGCAGATTTGGCTCCACACACGGAGTAATACCCAAACGTAACCCGTAAAGGAACCGCATCTTTTGGTGAGTGCTTCCAAATTCCTGAGTGAACTGGACACTTGTTTTCAATACGTGACCAATGTGATTTAATGATATGCAATTTGTTTGATCGAGCAAGTGTGTACTTTATCACACTTACCCTAATATGATATATACTTGTTTATTGTTACAATTGACTTGATATACTTGTACTTGACTTGTAAGTGCTGAGCGACAGCATGTACCACACTCAATGTGAGTGGGAGGTGCCTCTCATTCCCGTCTCTGTACTTTTATTTTGATTCAGTCGATTGGAAATGATATCTCATTGACTTTTCGGGGACCCAAATCCCACTGGCTAGTTAATCGAGTCGAACCGGCAAGGGCTTGGTCAATTAGATAATGAACCATGGGTATCTAGTGTTGTCGAGTAGAGTGTTATCTCCTCGACTAATCGGTATACTTGAGTATTACCACCAGTATTTATCTTGGAGTTCGGGCCCGGTAAGGGGTTTGGATGGTGGACGGAGAGTAGTTTAAGTGGTGCTCTACTGGATTGGATACTTACTTGAAAGTTGACGGAGTGTCAACTATTACTTGATCAAATTCTGGTGATGCAATGGGAATTTGGCTCCTAAGAGCCATCCGTATCCTTATACTTTGAAATGATTAGTACTTATCGTGTTATTGTTTCGTTTTAAAAGAAAAACTTTACACTCGCTCATTTTGAGATTTACTATTTGAAGTGTTATTGCTCACTTTTATGACCTTTTCATGCTAATTACTTTGCTACGTGATACTTGCATTTTTAAATAATGGTCAACTTGCTATTTGGAATCTCACTGGGCTTTTAGCTCATTCCACGCCATTTGTTTTCCTTACAGGGGTTACGAGCGAGGCGTGAGACTGGTACAGAGTAGTCTAGTTTTGAAGTTTTGAAATGGTACTCATGCTAGTACTCGACTAGGGTTGATTGTACTCGAATTGTAAACACTTTGAAGTATTTTGGTGTGTAGAAGCTTTGTATCTGGATTTGAGCATCAATGTATATGTTAAGTTTGAAATTGTTGTTTCATTCCTTTTCTATGGTCGTGGTATCTTTTCTCGAGTTAAGCGTGAGTGAGTCCTGGCGAGAGTTGGGCAGGCGGTCCTCTAAACCTTGAGATACGCGCTAGGGAGAAGTGGGGTCGTCACAAAATCAGTAATAATTTTTAAATCATTGAGGAGCATAATGAATGCATTATAATTTAGGAGCCCCAATTTGTAAATTAAAAATTACACAATCACTTTGGGTGAATTTGGGAAAAGTCGGATTTCAGCTGATAATTTGAACAATCACTGCCTAGTGCCTTCACCTAGGGCTTTCACAACTTCACTCCCAAGTCCCAATTCCCAAATCGAAGTTGCTCTCCGACCTCCGCCAGTCCGCCGCACTCTACATCTCCTGTCTCCATCTCAGTCCTCATTCGACCTCATTTCTCACTTCACCAGTTCATCGCTGCCGAGTGCTGAAGCCGAAGCACCAATCACTGCTCATCTCTGGCTTGCTTAGGTAAGTGCTCATCTCTGGCTTGCTTAGGTAAGTGCTCATCTCTTGCAGTAAAATGGCCAAGATCGACTAGGAAATTTGTTATCCTGAATTGATAAGGGGACGAAATCTGAGCTTCCAATTACAAACTCTCACTTTTTTAGTAGTTTAGATTAGATTTGATATAACATAAGCTTTGTATTTTATACACAAGAAATCTCTCTCCAGTTGTGCAGCCTTTAAAAGTTAAGGCCTTGGGGAAAAATTCCACCTTTTACCCGTTAGAAAAATTAAAAAGGAAAAAACTTGCTAAAATGAAAATTTTACCTCCTTGTCCGTGGAGATTCTCTTAATTAATGGGTCTTGCCAACATTCTGGATGAAGTTATGCACTTGTGCTTCTTTGAAACTAGTCTCTTAATTTGCTTCAAGCTATTATTATTATTTTTTTTAAAAGATGAATTCGGTTAGGCCAAATTCATTACCGTTTTCGAATTTGAAATCGGTTGCGGAATGAATTCGGTTATGGCCAATTCGAAATTGAAAATGGTTTAAATTTCTATAGGTCGAATAACCAAATTCACCGAATTCATTGCACCGAATTACCGCTTTTGCACCAAATGCACACCCCTAACCCTAAGATTGCAAGTTGTTATATGATATTTTATTACAGATTTTGACTCTAGTCAGAGAGTTGAACTTGAGCTTGGTTTTGGAAAGCAGTAAATCATTGGTGAGTGTTTCCAAGTGCATGATTGAACTTGATACTTGAATGAAATGCTTTGCTAATGCGATTGGATAGTACTTGACTTGTTTGGTCGGGTAAGGGTGTACTTTATCACACTTGTTTAATGTGACTTATTACTGTGCACTGGTTACTATTGGTTTGATATATATGTGTATGGTTTGAATACTGTCTGAAATTTCAAAAACCCTGTGCCTAGTTAATCGAGTCGATCCGGCAAGAGTCTGGTCGATTAGATAATGAATCCTGGGTCTACTGCTTTGTCGAGTGGAGTGTTATCTTCTCGACTAATTGGTATATTTGAGTATTGTCGCCACTGTTTATATTAGAGTTCGGGCTCGATAGGGGGATTGGATGGTGGATGGAGATTGGAGTTAAATAGTGTTCTACTGGACTGGTTACACTATTTTGAAAGTTGATGGAGTGTCAACTACTTCCTGGCAAGTTATGACGGAGTTCACTCGCAAAAGCGACTGTATCCTTATATTTGGAAATGTTGGATATCTACTTAAATTATTACTTGAAGTGTTATTGCTCACTTTTATGAACTTTTATGCTCGCTAATTTGATATTTCAAGTTTTTATTATAATGGTCAATTTGCTATTTGGTTTTTGCATGATGTTTGGAATCTCACTGAGTTTTGGCTCACCTTATTAGTTTTATTTTCGTTATAGGAGGTGCGAGCATAGACGTGAGGCTAGGACGGGCTGGTATCATTTAGTTTTTTTTTTACTTTGGTAATTGGTACTCGCGCTAGTACTCGTCCAGGGTTAGAAGTTCAACTGGAATTTGAATTTTTGTTAGATTTGAGTATGTATGAACATTTGAGATAGACATGTGTATGGATGTACAATCTAAGGCCTTGTTTGGCAAACAAGTTTTTTGCCAAGTTTGTCTACTACAAGTTTTTTAAAAACTTTAGTTACAGTAATCTCAAAAACTTCTCAAAATCTTTAAACTATACACTTCAAAATATTCAAAAGAAAACACACTTCAAAAAGTTTTTAAAAACTTCTGCAATAAGTTACAGTAAAGTTTTAGACAAACATCCAAAAAATTCACTTGCCAAATAGAGCCTGAGTTTGGGAACTATTGTTTCACTTACTTTTGAAGTTGTAATTTGTTTCTTGATGTAGAGACAGAGTGAGTCCTGACGACAGTTGGGCAGGCGTCCGCCAAACCCTTGGGTTCGCTTTAGGGGGAGGTGGGGTCATCGCAGGTGGTATCAGAGCCAATTTCGCGTGGTCTCTGCGCGGGGTGAGTTTGGATCAAATGATGTTATAGTCCCAATTATGTGAATAAGTATAAAGGACTAAGTGCTCTTCTTGAACATTAGTTGTGAATTATGAAAGTTATAGGCGTAAAACCTTTATCTTGATACTTGAAGAAGATAGATATGTACGTCAGGTAGGAATCTTAATCTTGGTTGATTTGCACTTGGGAGCGTACGGACTGAGACGTGAATTCTCCTAGTTTCGGATTTTTGTACCGAAAGTAAAGAGCACTAAAATAAGAGTCGATATCTCGATTGCACTTGAGATAAATTTGGATGGAAGTCAAGGTGCGAAAGATTCTAGCATTGGACTTGAGATTGAACTGATTAAGGAGAGTGGATCAATGAGTGTCGTCACGGACTAATTTCGTCCATGTCTGGTTAGGGTTTCTATGGATGATAACTAGTTTTGCGGTCGTCCGTGAATGTTAAGGCACTAGTATTGCAGTTTGTTTCATTTCTCCTATACCTATGTATTCTTGTTCCGTGTTTCCTTAATTTTGTTGCGATTTGATTACAGTTACATATGTATTTCTTTTAATTTCTTACTTGACTAACAGTTTCTATTTTCGACCCTTCTATGATAATCTATAGGAACCTGGCTTTAATTCCTATTTCTCTGCAAGTTTTAGATTATATATGGGATTTTGGAGATAAAAGCGTGAGTGCTATACTTGTACACAAATTTTGGCAGAATTAGGATGATCGTCTTGATGGAGGATGGTAGAAGGCACTAGTGGGGTAAGAGGTTATATTTTCTTTTTTGAGCAGGTTTTGTAAGTGTGACAGCCCCACCTTCCCCTAAGGCGAACCAAAGGGTTTGGCGGACCGCCTGCCCAACTCTCGCCAGGACTACGAAGTCGAATCACACAAACCCTAGATTGCGCGCGATAGAACCCATAGAAAACAAATAATCGGAAACTACTACGCCGATCACACACAACTAAAATGTTCCGAATGATTACAAGTAGCATCTCAAACGAATACACCTAACATACATGCTTAAACACTTACGTACATACATAGAAAGCTTTACAAGTCAAAACGTGATACTTGATAAAAGCAACTAGAGTTTTGATTACAACAGAGCGTAACAAAATGACATTTATACTAACTTGACACTTTCTTCAAAATTGTGGTTCAAAAGTGTTGTTTCCTGTAAGAAAAACAAAGATAACGGGAAGGGGGTGAGCTTACGCTCAATGAGGTACCAAAAGACAAGTAGTCACGAATTATGGCATTTCACTTTGAAGGTACATATGCACATATATGGAAATGAACAATTATCTCAACTGGAAAGGATACAGGTAGCTCTCAGGAGCCAAAATGCCCAATTGCGATACTTGATCCAAACCCGTTAACTCTCCGACAACATAGATAGAACCAACCTGTCCGTAGACCCCACTTTACACCGAATTCCGTCCACCAAACATACCCCTTACCGGGTCCGAACACCTCAACAGTAATAGTGGGTGGTAATACTCGAGTATACCAAAAATCCAGAGTCTCAATTACCCAAGAATTTCTTAGAAACAGACTACCGTGGTTCGTTATCTAATCGACCAGACCCTTACCGGCTCGACTCGAAATAACTAGCCACAGGATTTGAGCTCAGAGATAACAGAAAGGTCGTTGGATACAATGTCCAACCAGCAGTAGATTAAGCACAGATAACAGATTCACATTTTCCACAGTAATTAGGCATACTGACAAGAGAACGAGGGTGATAAAGTACACCCTTGTCTCAATGGAAATAAACAGATAGTACAGTCATTCAAATTACAGATTGCATGAACAGAAACCAAGTTAAGCAACAAATGAGGGGAGTGGTACACTCACCAATTCAAGTGCAGATACTTCAAAAGTTTTTCCTCCAAAATGACTTTAATCGCCCAGAAACCCTAAAATGACCAAAGTAACCAATTGAGGTTTTCACATCCCCGAATTCTAGTAAATGAAATGCACAAGTGAGGCTCGACTACGAGTCGTATGCCTATCCAAATGAGCTACGAATGCAAGGTTCCAAAAGCGTGATTTTGGAACAAAAGGTAACGGGAAGACCTAGTGCATGAATAACCAAAAGCCCCTCATCTCCCAAGAACCAACTCAAACTTGAAGGAACCAAGTGGCCTAGAAAATTGGACAGCATTTCCCCTTAAATTTTATACTTTTCCACCCTACAAACAACACCAAAATCCATCTCAAACCAACCACCATTGCACATACAATTCATAGGCATTAAAACACATCTAATTAGGGGCCACAATACCCTTCAAATGAGCCAATTGATAGCTCCAAAATCAATCACAATTAAGCTCCACACCTTAAGTTACAAATATCAGGTCAAGCAAAGAAAATTCTGGAATCATCAAGTTCCAGGCACCTTTCGGCATAACAACCACAACCGAAGCTACACTTGTCCGATTGAGACGAATCTTATGGCGTTTCAAAGCCAAGACATATACCTACATTTCTTATGAAGACCTCTAAAGCCAAATCATGCATTTTCATGGTCCAAAATCGAAATTCCAGAGAGAACAGAAATCTGTCCGTGAAACAAGGCTTGTGGGCAGTCAAGGGTATTTCGGTCATTTCACAAGTTTTGATGCTCCGATTGAGCTGAAATTTACCAGTAGCTAGCTAACTCAAATACCTACAACTTTCATGTTTTGAGAAAGGGCTGATTCGGTCTCTCTCAAGGTCGAACATACAGTGCAAAAACAGGACAGATTACTACCATATAGAAACCCTAAAGCTGAAATTTTCCTCAATTCACCACAATTAACATAATAACTCCAATTACACCATATTAAGCCATCAATCAAGCCAACTATATTATCATATGAAATCAGAAAAATTCCCAAGAAAATAATAAATTCACCAAACTTCACTTTAATCCACAAATCATCCATAAAACAAGCTCCTTAACCGATATAAGCCACTAATTCACCATTATTATGGACAAAAATGAAGTTCCAAGCAAAATACCTTAATCTTCAAGAAAGGTAGCAACTTAGAGCTCTCCTTTGCAAAATAACTCCACAAGCACCTTGAATCTTCCTTAATGAGCTATTTCTACGGAGAAATTCGGAATTCTATCGGTTGGATTTCGAATTTTGGACAAGAAATTGAAAGAAAAGTTGAAGCTTTCTCTCCCTTTCTCTCTCTCAAAGTTTCGGCCACCAAGATGCTAAAATGAAGATGATTTTGGTCAAAATTAGCTTTTGGTAAAGTTGAAAGAAAGTTAGGCAAGCTTGGTCCAACCGCGACGCGACACGTGTCCCTTTTTGGATTTCTTTCTTATCCTTTTTTCCAATGATCAAATATCTAACCAACCTCTAATTGTCTAACACTTGTAAAATAATATCACTTAATACTTCATCACCTAATCGGCGAATTATATCGCACTAGCGGGCCCCACGTCCTTAATACACTCCAAACTAACCCGAACTAACTTATACTAGAAAAATGTTTTAGAAAACCATATTCACTTATAAATTCCAGAAAATTAAGGTAGTAGAATAAAATAAAGAAAATGCATGTAAAGAAATAGAATTAAACGATATGAAATAGGAAAATTTTACGGGTCCTCACACTCTCTCCTCCTTAAAGAAATTTCGTCCTCGAAATTTTCTTATCAATGAGATCCATCAAGATCTAAGTAACCGACGGATCGTACCTTCTATGTCTTCAGACGAGTCAGGGACCTGATGTGGCTCTAGGGAATACGCCTGAGCTGGTACTTTCATTCCAGTCCCTTCCCCCTTTGATTGTCCAGGGTTGGTCTTGGTTAGTTGCTGGGTCCCTTTACCTTTGCGCAGTCGTGCTGGACAGTTAGCAATTCGATGATCGGCGCTTCCACAGCGCAGGCATTTTCCCTCTTTCTTCCAACAACTCGCCTCCGTGTGATTTGGCCCTCCGCAATATCCACAGGGGCCACGAGTAGCAGAAACCGATCCTTCCTGTGGGACACCTCTGGACACCTCCGGTAGTCGTACTTCCCCGTTTCCCCTTCCAGTCTTAGGAGGTGCACTCTTATCCTCTTGTTCCGAACTACTCCCAGGAAATCCCCTTTTCTTAGCTTGGAAGTTTCTAACCTGTGACCTTGCATTTTCAACTCGCTGGGCCTTTTCCACCGCATCACTAAAGGCACTAAGTTGGGCTACCGCTAGGTCCTTCTGAATCTCAACATTTAATCCCTGGACAAAACGCCTTATCCGTCTTTGTTCAGTTACAATCAATTCAGGCGCAAACTTGGACAACCGAGTAAACTGGCTCTCATACTCGGCTACGGTTTGAGTTCCTTGGCGAAGCCGAATGAATTCATCTTCCTTCTTTTCTTGAATTAGAGGAGGGAAAAACTTAGTGTTGAATTCCCTCATGAAGTTCGCCCATGTTCTCGGGGTCTGTTCTCTTTCCCATTTCAGTCTTATGATATTCCACCAAGATCGGGCTGCTCCCTCCAGTTGGAAGACAGCGAAGGTCACTTGTCTCTCCTCAGTATAATGTAACGCGGCAAAAATATCGATCATCTTCTCCAGCCACCTCTCCGCCACATCAGGGTCTGGCCCTCCAAGAAATTTTGGTGGGGAAAATTTCTGAAATCTTTCAAGGGCTCTATCCTCGCCCTCTACATGGTTTCCAGGGTTTCCAGGTTGAGAATTAGGGTTTTGGCCCTGGTGTTCTACTATGGGCTAGCAGATCGGTCATACGCTGGATAGCAGCGGCTACTTGAGCATTTGGGTCGACCCTAGGTTCAGGATTTGGTTCCGGCCTTGGTTCCCGGTTACCCCTTTCATTCGAGGGTTGCTTACGTCCACGCCCACGACCTCTTCCACTACGAGTACCCTCCATCGGTCTAACCAATCTAGGGTCGAAGCGTGAATATAACATTAAAGGTAGTTATATAATAAGCAAGTAACAAGAAGTACACACAGATCAAAAGTATATGTACATAACACAACTATAGAACAAGTCACACAGTAGCAGTCAGTTAGATACAAACAAAAGAAGTCCGTGAAGGTAGCGGGGTTATCCAAAAGTACTATAGACAAACGAGACCAAAAGTACAAAAGCAATGAACGAAAACTTTTCCCCTATAGGGCTCGGTCCACAATCTACAAGAATAACACAATTTATACCTTAGAAAGAATTAATCATCCACAGTGATATCCGAATACATCGCAAGAAGTTCCGTGGAATCCAATTTCTAGTTCGCCCAAGTCATTTCTAACCTAGGCTCGCATCCATTTAGTAGCCGGGTACAAGAATTCCAAATAAGATAATTCACAACTCGAGCCGGCCGGTCCCAAGAGTAAATCATCCATATTAAAGATTCCTACCCGACCTACGTACCTATCTTCCTCAAGTCCCTTAATAAAGATCCTTACACTTATAACATGCACGGTTCATAGCTTACGCCCAAGAAGAGCACTTAATCCTTTAAACATTTCACAAAATCAGGGCCATAACACCACTTGGCCCAAGCTCACTCCGCGCAGAGACCACGCGAACCGGCTCTGATACCAACTGTGACAGCCCCACCTTCCCCTAAGGCGAACCAAAGGGTTTGGCGGACCGCCTGCCCAGCTCTCGCCAGGACTACGAAGTCGAATCACACAAACCCTAGATTGCGCGCGATAGAACCCATAGAAAACAAATAATCGGAAACTACTACGCCGATCACACACAACTAAAATGTTCCGAATGATTACAAGTAGCATCTCAAACGAATACACCTAACATACATGCTTAAACACTTACGTACATACATAGAAAGCTTTACAAGTCCAAACGTGATACTTGATAAAAGCAACTAGGGTTTTGATTACAACAGAGCGTAACAAAATGACATTTACACTAGCTTGACACTTTCTTCAAAATCGTGGTTCAAAAGTGTTGTTTCCTGTAAGGAAAACAAAGATAACGGGAAGGGGTGAGCTTACGCTCAATGAGGTACCAAAAGACAAGTAGTCACGAATTATGGCATTTCACTTTGAAGGTACATATGCACATATATGGAAATGAACAATTATCTCAACTGGAAAGGATACAGGTAGCTCTCAGGAGCCAAAATGCCCAATTGCGATACTTGATCCAAACCCGTTGACTCTCCGTCAACATAGATAGAACCAACATGTCCGTAGACCCCACTTTACACCGAATTCCGTCCACCAAACATACCCCTTACCGGGCCCGAACACCTCAACAGTAACAGTGGGTGGTAATACTCGAGTATACCAAAAATCCAGAGTCTCAATTACCCAAGGATTTCTTAGAAACAGACTACCGTGGTTCGTTATCTAATCGACCAGGCCCTTACCGGCTCGACTCGAATAACTAGCCACAGGATTTGAGCTCAGAGATAACAGAAAGGTCGTTGGATACAATGTCCAACCAGCAGTAGATTAAGCACAGATAACGGATTCACATTTTTCCACAGTAATTAGGCATACTGACAAGAGAACGAGGGTGATAAAGTACACCCTTGTCTCAATGGAATAAACAGATAGTACAGTCATTCAAATTACAGATTGCATGAACAGAAACCAAGTTAAGCAACAAATGAGGGGAGTGGTACACTCACCAATTCAAGTGCAGATACTTCAAAAGTTTTCCTCCAAAATGACTTTAATCGCCCAGAAACCCTAAAATAACCAAAGTAACCAATTGAGGTTTTCACATCCCGAATTCTAGTAAATGAAATGCACAAGTGAGGCTCGACTACGAGTCGTATGCCTATCCAAATGAGCTACGAATGCAAGGTTGCAAAAGCGTGATTTTTGGAACAAAAAGGTAACGGGAACCTAGGGGCTTGAATAACCCAAAAGCCCTTCATCTCCCAAGAACCAACTCAAACTTGTGGCCTAGAAAATTGGACAGCATTTCCCCTTAAATTTTATACTTTTCCACCCTACAAACAACACCAAAATCCATCTCAAACCAACCACCATTGCACATACAATTCATAGGCATTAAAACACATCTAATTAGGGCCACAATACCCTTCAAATGAGCCAATTGATAGCTCCAAAATCAATCACAATTAAGCTCCACACCTTAAGTTACAAATATCAGGTCAAGCAAAGAAAATTCTGGAATCATCAAGTTCCACGCACCTTTCGGCATAACAACCACAACCGAAGCTACACTTGTCCGATTGAGACGAATCTTATGGCGTTTCGAAGCCAAGACATATACCTACATTTCTTATGAAGACCTCCAAAGCCAAATCATGCATTTTCATGGTCAAAAATCGAAATTCCAGAGAGAACAGAAATCTGTCCGTGAAACAAGGCTTGTGGGCAGTCAAGGGTATTTCGGTCATTTCACAAGTTTTGATGCTCCGATTGAGCTGAAAGTTTACCAGTAGCTAGCTAACTCAAATACCTACAACTTTCATGTTTTGAGAAAGGGCTGATTCGGTCTCTCTCAAGGTCGAACATACAGTGCAAAAACAGGACAGATTACTACCATATAGAAACCCTAAAGCTGAAATTTTCCTCAATTCACCACAATTAACACATTATAGCTCCAATTTACACCATATTAAGCCATCAATTCAAGCCAACTATAATAATCATATGAAAACAGAAAAATTCCCAAGAAAATAATAAATTCACCTAACTTCACTTTAATCCATGAAACTATCTATAAAACAAGCTCCTTAACCGATATAAGCCACTAATTCACCATTATTATGGACAAAAATGAAGTTCCAAGAAAATACCTTAATCTTCAAGAAAGGTAGCAACTTAGAGCTCTCCTTTGCAAAATAACTCCACAAGCACCTTGAATCTTCCTTAATGAGCTATTTCTACGGAGAAATTCAGAATTCTATCGGTTGGATTCGAATTTTGGACCAAGAAATTGAAAGAAA
This sequence comes from Coffea humblotiana, assembly GCA_023065735.1. Classification (NCBI taxonomy): domain Eukaryota; kingdom Viridiplantae; phylum Streptophyta; class Magnoliopsida; order Gentianales; family Rubiaceae; genus Coffea; species Coffea humblotiana. Next base: position 247,418 of record JACYVW010000042.1, read on the forward strand.
AGTTGAAAGCTTTCTCTCCCTTTCTCTCTCTCAAGTTTTGGCCACCAAGAATGTAAAATGAAGATGATTTTGGTCAAAATTAAGCTTTTGGTAAAGTTGAAAGAAAGGTTAGGCAAGTTGTCCAACCGCGACGCGACACGTGTCCTTTTTGGATTTCTTTCTTATCCTCTTATTTTCCAATAATCAAATATCTAACCAACCTCTAATTATGTCCTAACACCTTGTAAAATAATATCACTTAATACTTCATCACCTAATCGGCGAAATTATATCGCACTAGCGGGCCCCACGTCCTTAATACACTTCCAAACTAACCCGAACTAACTTATACTAGAAAAATGTTTTAGAAAACCATATTCCACTTATAAATTGGCCAGAAATTAAGGTAGTAGAATAAAATAAAGAAATGCATGTAAGAAATAGAATTAAACGATATGAAATAGGAAAATTTTACGGGTCCTCACAGTAAGTGAGTGTATAATAGAGAGTGAGTTAGGGTTTAGAACTTCTACTTTAAGGAGTATGATTCCATATCTTGTTATATGTATAAGCGATGATAGTAATCTTTGTGGAAAGACCCAAGCATAGAAGTAAGTACTTGTGTTTAGATTTCTTGTTTACCTCAGTAGAGAATAGATAAGATTTATATTTCTTGGGTAACCTGTAAGAAAAAGAACGGAAGAGTAATATGGCTAGAGTTTCCAATTGTGATGTTATTCATTCCGATCCTTTGATTCTCCTGGCAGGCTATCATTTGACCTTAAGGGAATCGGTGATATGACAAATTTGGAAGATATGCATAAGGAAATAGACATCCTTCGAATGGAGGTAGAATTCCAGAAGAAATTGGCTGACTACTGGGAAGGACGATGGAAACAAGAATATGCGAAAGAAATTGAGTTGTTACATAAGAACATGGAACTGGAAAAAAAATATAAAGGGATCCCGGAAGAGGTAAGAAATAAGTTTGAATTGGTGCATTCGCCTAGTCAAGTAGCATCTCAAGACCTTTCTAGTAATCAAGTTAAAAGGGGTAAAGGAAGTTCTCACGATATAAAGGGAAACGTAAAGTGATTAGTGAAGATGAACTCGCTATGAAGTATAAAGAGAAGGAAAAAGAAAGAATGGACACTTCAAGAATAGATGCATAGCTGTTAAGTGTGAAACCTATAATAAAATTCATACAGGATATGTTATTTAAAAACTAGTGCATGTTTCAAATGCGGCCAACTTGGACATCAATTGAGGAATTGCCTAAGATTAATGAATTTCGAGAGGGTAAAGCTGCTGTAATTAAAGTTAGCAATTAGTGATGTTTTATTTGAAATAACTGTATTTATTAGACTATGTGTAGTGAAAAAATTTATATATAAGTTGTATCTTCGTTAGAAACAGTGAACTTGGTGCCTAATATTTTGATTAATGATATTAAACATCTGTGTTTGGTTGGAATTAAACCCCTATTCATGATTCAATTTTTGCACCTTGTTCTTGGATTTGAAAAAGAATTCTTTATTTGTGGTCAATAATAAAGGAAGACAGTTCGATTAGAGAAGATAGTATGATGCTAGTGTACTATGCATGATTTCAAGATCTAGCAGAAGTAGTAACCAAGTTTCGTAGTTATCATTTTCTCTTTTATCGGGTTCTTAAGCCTATATTACCCTGGCACATTTTGACATCTTTGTTAAACTTCGTTAGCATATTACCTTAGCCTTTACGTGGTAAGGTTTTCTCTCTAGGTAAGTTTGTGGTAGCACTATAAGTAAGAAAAAGTCACTTGGAAATTGGAGGAATATCCTATAGTATCAAGTTTTGTACGAGCAAAAGTTAGAATTTTGAGGAACGAAATTCTTTTAAGGGGGAGAGAGTGTGAGGCCCCGAAATTTTACTTGTCTTTATAACTCTTATTTGAACCTATATGCCTTAAATTCTTAGTTGCTTTAAATGGTTGAATCATGATTTTCTTCTATTATATTATTCAACTTGGTGCATGCTTATTTGGGTGCATGTTAAGTTTCATAGTGCACGGTACTAGTGTAACCGACAAGTGAGATATGTACGATAAATTTGGTGGATTTCTTGGTTAAGAATCATGCTAGAATGTCTCTTTATATGATAAAAAAGAACGATTAGATATATTTCATGAAAACCTTAGTAACTTGATGGGGAATGGTGAGTTTGATATATGCTTCTATATGAAAATATTAGTCATTTTATGGAGATTTTGGCAAGGTTTTCATTTAAGATACTTTGTTAAACCTTAATCTTCACATTTATGTTGAATTCCGAGCCAAGAGAGTGAAATTTTGTTAAGAAAAGTTTCATTTTCTCAAGTTGTTAGAAAATCTAGAAATTTTAGCAGGAGGCTCTGTGCGGTTTTGGAAAAATTGGCTATAACTTCGTATAGAAAAGTCAAAAATTGAGTTCCGTTTGTTGTGTTTGAAACTAGACTCATAGGGCTTCCTATGGTATAAAATTCCAGAGTTTGATTCAGTTTTTATAAATACCAGAAAAATCGGCAAAGTTGAACTGAAAATTCTGCCCTGCACAAGTATAAATTGGAATGTTGTGGGTAGCTTATGGCTCAATTTGTACCAACTTATGAACTGAATCTCTTTGAGGTGTCTTCTAAAGATTATTAATGTTTCAATTTTAGTTTTTAACAGGCCAAGTTGTATGAATATTTGGCATTTATAACTCAAGTTATGATTTTAACTAAAGGAATGGCGTAAGTTAGGGTTTGGTAACATTTGGGTAGTCTGATCACTTGGTGAGGTGTGCATACCAAATTTGGTGAATAAGAGCGGGTATTAAATAAGAGCAAAATATGTGATTAGAAGTGCTAAAAATAAATTAGTGAATCATAAGTTAAAACAAAAGTACAAGAGAGTTAAGAAAGTAGGGCTTGAACTGACGTGCGCCGTTTGTTAACCGGTTGAGTACAACCACTTGACCGATACTTTCTTTCCTTAATCTCCTTGTTTTTATTTCATTTATCCTACTCTAATTTAATCCTAAGCCTAGCTGAAATTCTTGACCAAAACAAGAGGAAAATTGGTGGCTTGCCAAGTGTTGGCCATCCATAGCAACCTTTGACCAAGAAACTTTATTCCTTCTAATCTTTCCTCTAGCCACATTTTCCTTCATTTCTTCATCTTCTTGGCCGTGAGTTTGGAGAGGAAAAGAGAGAAGAAAAACCACCAAGTTCATTTTGAATCTTGCCTTGTTTGAGTTGGAATCACAAAACTAACCGAACAAAGTTGCTCCAAGGAACTAAGGAAGCTTGTAGTGGAGAGTTTTTGGAGAGGAAGGTTTGGTTCTTCACTTTCTCAAGGGGTTTTGAAGGTACTAAGTTGGACAGCTTCCTTTCTCTTTCTTATTTTGCAATTTATTGTGAAAGTGACTTGAAATTTGGAATTTTATGGAAGATAATTTATATTTGGTGAAGATTGGTGAAATTTCAGCCTAGGGTTTATGATTTTCAGCCTTGTTTTATGTTGTTCATCCATGTTATGTTGGTATTGACCTTGGCTATGGACTTGTGTGATGATTGGTAGCTTTATTGTGACATTTTGCCTTCAAATAGGAATTTCCAACTTATTAGAGATTTTTCAGCTTTATTAGGTGATGTATATATGCTAGAAATAAGCTCCAATTAGATGATTTTGTGGTCTAGATTAAGAGCTGCTTTCATCTTATTACTTGTGATATTGATTTAGGTTGATATGACATGGAACTTGGTTTAGAAAATAGGAGGAAAGTTAAGGAAAAAGAGGGGAAGTGCTGCCCCGTTGTTCCTCTCGTGGGATAAGTGAGTGAAAGCGGATATAGGGGTGTGACTTGTGATCGATTTGGATTTAGTTTATGTAGGGATGCTTAAGTTGACCTTGTGGGTGACTTATAAGCTGAAATTTTGCCAATAGTGTATATTTTCCAAAGACAAAGTAATGGCCACTTTAAACAATATTTTCTAGTTTCTTATATCCAAGTTGTGAACTTAAAGTTTTAAACCGCTTCTTTATCGAAATCAAAAGAGCGAGCATGAATTTTCTAGGGTTTAATAAGTAAAATTGAATACTACTTAAATAAGTTCTATTTACTTGGTTTTTTTTAAGCGAAACTCCTATATTTTGAAACCTTAATTGATTGCAAGTTGTTATAACGATATTTTATCGGCAAATTTTGGCTCTAGCCAGGGAGTTGAACCTTAGCTTGGTTTTGGAAAGCAGTAAAATTATTGGTAAGTGTTTCCAAGTGCATGATTGAACTTGATACTTGAATGAAATGCTTTGTTAATGCGATTGGATAGTACTTGACTTGTTTGGGTCGGGTGAGGTGTACTTTATCACACTTGCTCTAATGTGACTTATTACTATGCACTGGTTACTATTGGCTTGATATATGTGTATGACTTAAAATACTGTCTAGAATTTCAAAAACCCTGTGGCTAGTTAATCGAGTCGAGCCGGCAAGAGTCTGGTCCGATTAGATAACGAACCCTGGGGTCTACTGCTGTTGTCGAGTGGAGTGGTTATCTTCTCGACTAATTGGTATACTCGAGTATTACCGCCATTGTTTATATTGGAGTTCGGGCATAGTACCGGGATTGGATAGTGGATGGAGATTGGAGTTAAAATGGTGCTCTACTGGACTGGTTATACTACTTTGAAAGTTGACGGAGTGTCAACTACTTCCTGGCAAAGTTGTGGTTGAGTTCGCTCGCAAAAGCGACTGTATCCTTATACTTGGAAGTGTTGGATATCTACTTATTTGCTACTTGAAGTGTTATTGCTCACTTTTATGAACTTTATACTCACTACTTTGATATTTCAAGTTTTTATTATAATGGTCGACTTGCTACTTGGTTTTTGCACGATATTTGGAACCTCACTGAGTTTTGGCTCATCCTAAAAGTTTTTGTTTCCTTACAGGAGGTGTGAGCATATACATGAGGCTGGGACGAGCAGGTGTCATTTAGTTTTTTTTTTTAACTTTTGTAATTGTACTCGAGCTAGTGCTCGTCTAGAGTTAGAAGTTCAACTAGAACTTGAATTTTTGTTAGATTTGAGTTTGTATGAACATTTGAAGATAGACATATGTTATGGATGTAACATTCTAAATTTGGGAACTGTTGTTTCACTTACTTTTGAAGTTGTAATTTGTTTTCTTGAAGTAGAGACAGAGTGAGTCTTGATAAGAGTTGGGCAGGCGGTCCGCCAAACTCTTGGGTTCGCCCTAGGAGGAGGTGGGGTCGTCACATTTTCCATGAAATCTACCAAAATCAAACCTTAAATCCACTCATATGTAAGTAATAAAAGAAAAGATGGTTTCTTGATATAGTTACCTCCAAACCCTATGAAGAAATGCATCCGAAAGCTTCTTCCTCCACAAATCTCTCCACAAATGCCTTTCTTCCTATCTTGATATCACTTTCTATCGATGGAATTGGAAGCTTAGGATGACATTTCAAGGATTCAAGCAAAGTTTCAAGGTTGAAAATGTAATTTTCTTTCTCTCTTTTCCCTCTCAAAATTTCGGCCAAGAAAGAAGAAAGATGAGAGGATATTTGGTCAAATTTTGTTTTATTAAAAGCTAAGAATGATTTTAGTCAAAGTCAAAGCTCCACAGCTATGGTGACAAATGGCTTCCAAGGGTTAATTCTCATCCTACTATCTTCCAATTACTAAAATATCTGATCAACCTCTAATTATCCCTTAACACTTTATAAAATAATATCCCTTTGTACAAAACTCCTCCTAATTTTCAAAATTTATCGCACACACCTCACTAGTGGGTCCTACTTCCATAATGCACTACGAACTTAACATGCACTAACTTATAGAAGAAAAATGTTTTAAAAATTTGACTCACTTATAAAAATATTTAGAAAATTAAGGCAATAAAGTAAAGTAAAGAAAATGTATTCAAAGAAATAAAATAAAATATAAAATAATTTTCAGGTCCTCGCAATCTTGTACTGCACAAACAAACACTTGTAGTGCATCTTTCATTTTCTTCACGCGAGCTCTTGTAATCGGACCCATTGGAACTCTAATCACATCACCACTTGAGTCATGTGATTCTTGCAAAGTTTGGGTGACTACATCATTCCCTTCCTCTTGAGAAGAATTTGTCCTCAAATCGCGATCATCACCTATGTCAAACGAACTCAAATCAGCAACATTAAAAGTTGTACTAACCCTATACACACTTGGAAGATCTATCTTATAAGCATTGTCATTGACACGCTCGAAAACCTGAAATGGCCTATCTCCACGTGGAAGGAGTTTATTGTATCGTTGAATTGGAAAACATTCCTTACGCATATGAAGGCGCACCCTGTCACCAGGTTCAAATACCACTTTGCGTCTTCGCTTGTTTGCTTGCTTAGTAAATTGCGTTGTATGCTTTTCAATATTTAAGCACACTTTTTCATGCAAATTGCGTACCACCTCAGCTTTTCTTTTCCTATCTAAGCTAACACGCTTACTCAAAGGTAAAGGCATTGGATCCACAGGTGTTAACGGATTCAAACCATAAACGATCTCAAAAGGCGAAAATTGAGTAGTGAAATGCATAGAACGATTGTAAGCAAACTCAATGTGAGGTAAACAATCCTCCCATGTTTTCAAATTCTTATTAATTAAAGTTCGTAACATGGTAGGAATAGTCCAATTAATAATCTTAGTTTGGCCATCAGTTTGAGGATGACTAGTAGTTGAAAACAACTTAGCTCCTAACTTAGACCAAAGTGCCTTCCAATAGCTGTTAAGTGGCTAATTGTGCATATAATTGGTGAATATTTTCCCCTTTACTTTGCTAAATTATGGTGTTAATCGATAAGTTTCATTCATATTTGAACTTTGGTGTTGTTTGTAGCAGTTGTTGGTGAGAATGAAGTAAAAGGCGCATTAAATGTCGACTTTTCAGAAGACGTCTTGTTAAGCGTGCCCACGCTTTGTCAAACGCGAAGTGGTGCTTCTAAAGATCAATGTCCAGAAGACTCCAATCTGTTAAGCGTGCCCACGCCTTATTAGACAAGGCAGTCAAGAGTTCACAGGACATGAGATCAATCTGTCAATTGATCAAGAAGCCGGTTGCATCCCATGGTTCTACACATTAGCCACGGATTGAAGATCTTGAGGGGCCATGACTCGCTGTAATTTATTTTGGAAACTAATTGATGGGTCTTGGTTGGTTAGTTTAGTTTAAGTAGGAGTCTTAGAAGGAAAAGGGCATCCCATCCTTATTAATAAGGAGGAAACAGACGTGAAAAGCTCTCGCATTCTTTTTCCTCTCTTTCTCTTCAAAGACAATAAACCCTAGTATTTGGTGGCCGCGAATCCACCATGAGGAGCGGCTAATTCCTTTTCTAGTTGAAGGATAATTGAAGCTTTGGTTCGACAACACTGTGAGATCTAATTTGATTTGTTTGCTTCATTTATTCATGAGTATTTATGTATTCTCTGTTCATTCATGATTATGATTATTTTCTACAGTTAAATACCTGATCAATATTTAATTGTCGAAATAGTCCATTGCCATCTAAAATATCAAATCCGTAATTGTTTGATGGTTTTAGTATCTGTGGCGCGTGATATAATTTGATTGTAAAAGAGACTTTCGAATCTATGTCACGGGAATATATAATCTAACTTAAATGAACCGAGCGTGTGTGTTTGTTGGTTAGAATTGGTAGCTTCTCTAATTATTAATGCTGTCAATAGGTTAAATCCTAAGAGCAGAGCTTGTTTAGGGTTGCTTAATTGGCAAGAGAAATAGCCACAGAGCGTGTTGTGGTTATCGAAACAGTAAGGCGAGGCAGGTTGTCAGAGCGTGTTGACAACCATAACCAGTTTATTTATGAATAAGCGATTTCACCTTTGCATCGATGATCAGTTAAATGAACCAAAGTGGAGATTAGACCTTCGACTAGAGTGTTGTCTTTTCTTGATTTATTTTTATTTAATCTTGTGACACTGTCTTTATTTTTATTCAAGTGAGTTATTTAGTTAATTCTCCTAATCCCCCATTTTTCACAAAGAAATAAATCACCCAATCCCTGTGGATACGACCCTACTCACTGCTACACTCAAATCCATATTATTAGAGTAGGAACTTTTATTTTTGCTGGTTTGACAAGCCAACAATAGCTCAAAAATTTAACATTTTCTATTAGACACAATTATATGAGGTATGCCTTGCAACCGAACTATCTCTTGAAAGAATAGGTCCGTAATATGGGAAGTATCATCAGTTTTGTGGCACGCAATAAAAATGAGACATCTAGAAAATTTATCAACTACCACAAATATAGAGTCATGACCTCTACGAGTCCTAGGCAAACCAAGTATAAAATTCATAGACAAATCTACCCAAGGTTTATTAGGAATAGGTAAAGGTGTATAGAGACCATACGGGTTAATCTCAAATTTAGCTTTTCGGCATTGTATGCATCTCGATACACCTCTGTCTCAACATCTTTCTTCATGTGGGGCCAAAAAAAGTGTTCCTGCAAAATGTTAAGTGTTTTAGTCACTCCAAAATGACCCCATTAACTGCCACTATGAGATTCCTTACTAACAACTTCGAAATAGAACCATGAGGGACATAAAACTTAACGATGTAGAATAAGTATCCCATCCGACACAATAGTACTTGTCGTGTCCCAGCTTTCTTCATAAGGCATAAATATCCTTAAAATTAATATTAGATGCATATAATCTTAATCAATTCAACTCCTAGTACACTTAGTATCAAGAGAGGCAAGCAAAGCGTACCTTCTAGATAATGCCATCAGCTACTACATTAGTCTTACCAGATTTATAATTTGATAACATAAGGAAAGGTCTCAATAAACGAGATCCACCTCATATGTCGCTTGCTTAATTTATGTCGAGCTTTAAGATAGTTCAAAGATTCATGGTCGATATGAATCACAAAATTCCTTGGGTAGGCAAGTAATGTTGCCATGTCTCTAATGCACGAAGTAGAGCATACAACTTCTTGTCGTATGTGCAATAGTTCAAAGAAGCACCACTTAACTTCTCGCTGAAATAAGCGACTGGACGACCTCCTTGCATCAACACTTCTCCAATTCCGATATCTGAAGCATCACATTCAGTTTCAAATGTTTTAGTAAAATCAAGTAATGACAAAACAAGTGCACATGTGAGATGTTCTTTAAGTAAGTCAAAAGCTTTTTGTTGAGCTTCCCCCCAAACGAATTTCTCATTTTTTTTATGATTGCTGTCAATGGGGGTGGCTATTGTACTAAAGTCTCTCACAAAATCACCTATAGAAGCTTGCAAATCCATGAAAACTACGGACTTCGCCAACACTCCTTGGAATCGGCCACTCTTGAATTGCCTTAATCTTACTATCATCCACTTGAATTCCCTGCAAGCTAACAACAAAACTTAGGAACACAAGTTTGTCAGTACAAAACGTGCACTTCTTAAGGTTGGCATAAAACGGTTCCTTTTTGAAGTACTTCAAATACAAGTCTTAAATGTTCATGATGTTCCTCTAGACTCTTGTTGTAGATGAGTATATCATCAAAATAAATGACTACAAATTTTCCTAAGTAGGCACGCAACACATGGTTCATTAATCTCATAAAGGTACTAGGTGTGTTAGTTAACCCAAAAAACATAACCACTCACTCATACAAGCCATACTTAGTATTAAAAGCTGTTTTCCAATCATCACCCTCTTTAATGCAGATTTGATGATATCCATTTTTAAGATCAATTTTTGTAAAGATGATAGTACCATACAACTCATCTGAACGAGGAATAAGATGGCAATACTTTACTGTAATTGAATTGACGGCCCTACAATTAGTACACATTTTCCGCGTTCCATTTTTCTTGGGGACGAATATGGCAGGCACTGCACATGGACTTAAACTCTCCCTCACCTATCCTTTTGCAAGTAGTTCCTCAATTTGCCTTTGAAACTCCTTTGTTTCCTCAGGATTACTTCTATAAGTAGGTCGATTAGGTAATGGCACTCTAGAAATTAAGTCTATGTAGTGCTCAATTCCCCTAATTGGTGGTAAACCACTTGGCACATCTTCAGGAAATACATCTTCAAATTCCTGCAAAAGAGACACTATAGAACTTGGCAAAGAATAGTTATTATCATTAGTAGAAGTCAGAACCTCCTTGCTCATGAACACAAGTATGGTTCGTCCATGACAAAGACTCTCCCTCACTTCTTTGGCTTTGCAATCAGAATTTGTTTTCCCTCGATTTTTATCTCAAGATCCGAATCATTAATAGCCTTTTTCCCCTCATTTTTTCTCGGATCCCTTCGCTGATTTTCTCTTAGCTCTCTCTCTTTTTCTTTTCTCGATGTTCACATTATACTCTTTTTGCAACTTGACTTGATCCTCATATACTTGCTTAGGTGATAAAGGATCTTACCATTATGCACAAACTATACTTATTGGTTTGACCCTCATGACTTGTATTCTTATCAAACTCCCAAAGTCTATCAAGTAAAAGATGACTAGCTTGCATAGGTATAATATCACAAAGTACTTCATCTTCATACCTAATAAGTACTTGATGTGACATGCGAATATCACCAGAATTGTTGAGCCATTGGAGCCGATATGGCTTAGAATACTCACACGTATCGAATCCCAACGTTTCAACTATCAACACACTTGCTACGTTTGCACAGCTATCTGGATCAATGACTAGACTACACACTTTGCCTTTAATGTGACAATGTGCATAAAATATGTTCTTCCTTTGAGCATCTTCTTCTTTAACATGCACAGCCAAAACTCACCTTGTAACCAAACCTAAACCAATCGTTTCATCAGTACGGATTTTCTTCTTGCGAATCATCTTCTTCCTCAACTAGTGGTGGCATGTCTTTATATTCTTTTTCATCGTCTATCACAATTTTGCCACTCGAAAGTACAAGCATTGCCTTATGGTTAGGACATTGACTTGCAACGTGTTCAAGCCCTTGGCACCTCCAACACTTAGTATCCTTTTCCTCGGTGTCGGTGTTTCATTAGAAGTTTTGGCAATTGGCTTTACTTTCCTTTTTGACGAATTAGGTCTTGGTTTCGAGAAGGGTGTATTACTGGTTGTAGCCCTTTCATAACGCCTAACCTATGGTGTGCGTGAATATGATGGTGAAGGGCTAGAAGTTGATCTCAGTTGGCCTCTTCTTTTTAATCTCCTCTCGGCTTTGATTGCCTTTTTCAACATATCACTAATTTCAACATAGTGATGCCATTTCAACATGGTCGCAATGTCTAGTCGCAATCCACTCAAAACCTTGCCATGGTAGCCTCCATATCTTCCACAATGTTGGCTCGAAGCATAGAGATCTCCATCTCTTTATAATAGTCATCCACACTTCTATTCCCTTGAGTCAAATTCTGCAACTTTTGATACAAGTCGTGGTGGTAATTACTAGGAACAAAGCATTTCTTCATGAGAACCTTTAATTCTATCTAAGTAGTCACTAGCAATTCTCCAATCCACCTCCTACTGGTCGTGATTTGATCCCACCAGATGATAGCATATTCAGTGAACTCTATTATAGCAAGTTTCGTCTTTTGCTCATCAATGTAGGAGTTATAATCAAAGATAAGTTCTACCTGCTTCTCCTACTCCAAACAAGATTCGGATCCGATCTTCCCTGAAAAAGAGGGAATCTTCATTTTGATTTCTTTATTACATCAGATTCAACTCTCGGAGCCCTCTTGTTCCTTCTCGGCCCAGTTTCTATCTCTTCTTCTAAGTTAGAACTCTTAGATTCATGGAGTGGCGTTCTACCCCAACTTCCTTTGCTTGCAGTTTTTGCGGATTCTAGTTGATCAATCTTCTCGTGAATCACCTCTAATTTTTGGTCCATGATTCGCCCAATGTCACCCCTCAAAGATTCTGCAAAAAGTTTGAAGTTTAAAGATTGAGAGCTTTCTCCTCCTTTGTTAGACATCTTGGAAGTAAACCTGTAAAATAGAGTTAGTAATAAAACAAGAATATTCCTTACTCACTTCCTTAGGTGTTTACTCTCACCCTCGTGTTTACACTCAAACACTCGAAGGGTCTCACCAAAATATTCTCAGTGGCCCTTGATTTCACCCTTGAAGAAGTTAGAACAGTCCAAGAGTAACCAAATTAATTCTTTCAAATGAGCCACACTTGAGTGTAGCTTTCGAATGTAGCAATTTGACTCAACTGATTAAAATAACTATGGATTAGTGGCTGAAATTTTTTTTGAAAAGAATTCGGCTGAACTTTAGAACCCTAGAAAATTACTCTACCCGACGACTAGATTGAAGTTCAAACCCAATGGTTATTTGGATTATTGGATAGACTTAGGCTATGTTCAACCCTTTTCCAAGTGTAGAAAAGATTTGAAGGTGGTCAATTGAAGCTATCCTTGTTCAACCCTTGCGAATTAAGGAACAAGTTCAACAAGCTACCCTATTTTTTTTTGTCATCTTCTTTTTATTTTTTTGCAGCTTTCAAGATTGGTGTTCACACTACCACCCAAATTCAAGAACTCAAATTAGGGTTTTCAAGAATCGTCAATTTATAGCCAAAGAACTTCAAGAAACCCGAAACTAAAATTTCAAGAACATCAAGATTTTCAAGCAAGTAACCTAAATGGTTCAAGAAATTTAGGAATCGCTCCAAGAATTGCAAGAACTACAAGATACTTTAAGAAAACAACAAAATTAGCCACCAAGACTCAACAAAACAAGGTAATATTTTTTTATTTGTGTATCAAAAACAAGGAAACCCTAAAAACACTCTAATATTGAATTGACACAATAAATGCTTAAGAAAGAAAAAGATATAACCTGGATATGTCAACTAGCTCTTGATACCAAACTGATATGAACCCCTCCGTTGAAGGAGGCCTCGTAACCACAAGTCCCAAAATCTAGACGATTTTTTCAAGTTTGAAACGTGCGGAATCCTTAAGCCCTTAAAACCCCTTGATTGTGACCAAGATGGAATATTACCCACAACAAGCGATAAAAAGACTTAGGACGTAGTTAGAAAGGTTCCACATACAAGTGCATTTCTTGTTTGATAAGCCTAATTCGAAAACCTGGAACTTGTTCTAAAGTATTCAAAGATTGCTTCAAGAAGCCAAGAGAATTCTCTCAAGTAGTTGCTAGAAATTTGTCTTTAGTTCCATCCCCCCAAAATGTTGAGAGTTATGGCATACTTATAGCCTTACAAGAGATGCAAACCTAACATAGGTTGGAAACGATGCAAGTTTCCTTATTTGACTTGACTTCTAAACTTGACTCGACCTTCTAAACCCTAGCAAGACTCAATTAACATGCTACGTAGGTTAGACATGCCTTAGCAGGCTTACAAGAACCAATTGGATGTGACGAAATAGAAAATAACTCAAAAACTATGAAAATCGCTAAAAATTGAAAAAGTCACTCCAATTAATAACTGTGGCTGATTTCTTCGTGGTTCGCTTCCACGGTTTGTTGGCAGAGATTGGACAAATAGACGAAACGAATCCGTTGGGTAACCACAGGCAGTTTGCTTCTGCGGTTTAGCGATTGTGAGTTATTTCTGCATTTTCTTCGACAACTCACTACTCCAACCTCCTCCTAGGTTCGTTACAACATATTTCTTGATCCGTGTCAACATAAACTTGAAGTAAATTATCCGACAAGCTCCAACTTGATCTTGCACTGCACGAACAAGCACTTGTAGTGCATCTTTCATTTTCTTCTCGCGAGCTCTTGTAATCGGACCCATTGGAACTCTAATCGGATCACCACTTGAGTCATGTGATTCTTGCAAAGTTTGGGTGACCGCATCATTCTCAACAAACAATGCTTGTGAAAACTTGGTTATGAAAACAAATAGTTGTAGGTTGGGTCTTCTCCAATGGAGTAAACAATCCTTCGGTAACCACACTAAGGCTCTGGAAGAACTTCGGCAAAGGATTTCTCGACTCCAACAAGGTGTTTTGATAGACTCTGTAAAGGCTGAGATTGGTTCTTTAACTAATCAACTAGAGGACTTTCTTGACAAGCAAGACATCATGTGGAAACAAAGAAGTAAAGCACAGTGGTACAGAGAAGGTGATCAAAATACAGCTTACTTTCATGGTCTGGCTTCAAGAAGATGGAAACATAACTAGATTGTTGGCTTTTTTGATAAAAATGGTTCTTGGTGTCAGTCAAAAGAGGAGCTAGAATCTATTATCATGGAACATTTTGGCACAATTTTTTCTACTTCAAAGCCTACTTCTGAGGCAATTGATGCAGTCATCTAGCGAGTGTGGAGATGTGTTTCCAATAAAATGAATGATTGTCTCCTGCATACTTACAATTCGATTGAGGTAACAAAAAGTTTTAAATCAAATGCATCCATTTAAATCTCCTAGACCCGATGGCATGTCACCAGTCTTCTATTAAAAATATTGGCATATTGTTGGTTCGGATGTCACTCATTGGGTTCTTAATTTCCTAAACGATGGTGCTTTACCTACAAGTCTTAATCATACTTATGTTGTTCTTATTCCTAAGTGTCAAAGTCCATCCAATATCACTCAATTTCATTCCGTTAGTCTTTGCAACGTAGTTTATAAGTTAGCCTCTAAGGTCTTAGCTAATAGAATTAGGAGCTATCTTTCTAAAGTCATCTCACCATGTCAATTTGCTTTCATCCCTGGGCGTCTTATCACTAATAATATCTTAATTGCTTATGAAATTAACCATTCCCTTAAGTTGAAGTCTTCTGGGCAAGAGGGATCTCTGTCCATTAAGTTGGACATAAGTAAAGCTTTTGATAAGGTTGAGTGGACTTTCTTAGACATATTATGTTAGCTTCAGGTTTTCATTCCAATTTTGTGGATATTGTTTTACGCTACATTTCTACTGTGTCTTACAATTTCTTACTGAATGGATCTCAATTTGGAAACCTGCAATCCCATTGAGGTATCAGACAGGGGGATCCATTATCACCCTACTTGTTCTTGATTAAGGCTTTTCTTGTTTATTGCAGGAAGCTAAACATTGTGGAAGCTTCTTCAGTTTTCGTATAGGTTCACATGGACCGAAGCTATCTTACTTATTATTTGTAGATGACACTTTATTATTTGGAAAAGCGTTACTTCAGGAGGCACAACACATAAAGACAATCCTTAATCTTTATAAAGCAGTTTTAGGTCATGAGGTTAATTTTGATAAATCAGCAGTGGTCTTCAGTAAAAACACAGATCCCACAGTTCTCTGGAGCATCACACAACTTCTTAACATTAAGGAAGTTCCTACTCACGACAAATATCTTGGCCTTCCTACCATTGTTGGTCGCTCTAACTCTAAAGATTTTTTGTCAGTAAAAGAGAGAATCTTGCAGAAGATACAAGGATGGAATGAACAACGACTCTCAATTGCAGGTAAGGAAATCATGATCAAGGCTATTGTCCAGGCCATTCCAACATACTCAATGTCTTGTTTCAAGTATCCAGATTCCTTGCTTTTAGATATCCAATCTATGATGAGTAACTTTTGATGGAGTGATGGTACAAAGTAGAAACCAATTTGTTGGGTAAGTTGGGATAGAATGTGTTCATCCAAAAACAAAAGTGGCATGGGCTTCAGACAACTTAAGGCTTTTAATTTTGCTTTACTAGCTAAATAGGGATGGCACATTGCAACTCAACCATTTACTCTTCTACATCAAGTTTTTAAAGCTAGATATTTTCCTAATTCAGACTTTTTTCATGTCGAGCCTTCTTCCAGTCCTTCTTTTACTTGGAGGGGATGGTGCGAAGTTTGAAAATATTTAGTCTCTAGTAACAGATAGCGAGTTAGAAATGGGAATCATATCAAAATTTGGAAAGATAGGTGGATTCCACTTCCTTCTACTTTCAAAATTATATCTCGTTTTGATGCGCTACCAGATGATTCCACTGTAGATTGTTTAATTGATGAAGTAGCAAGAAATGCAAATATGAGTTGCTTCAAGAGCTTTTCTGGCAGGATGAGATCGAGGAGCTGATTATGAGTATTCCATTGGGTGACAGTTGAAATCAAGATAAGCTCATTTGGCACTACTCTAAAAATGGCTCCTTCACAATGTAAAGTGTCTACCATCTTATCAAAACACAATCTACAAACTAGCAGGATGTAGCTTCAGGGAGTAATGGCTCTGTGGATGATCTTTGGCCTTGCTTGTGGAAACTCAACGTACCAAATAAAGTTAAAATATTCTTGTAGCGAATTTGCAAAGGAATTCTACCTATAACTTCCAAGTTGAATAGCCATGGAGTCTATCTTGATCCTACTTGCTCTTTATGTAAGGCCCCTATTGAAGATGTTAATCATATTTTCTTGTGCTGTCCAGTAGCAATTCAAGCTTGGGCCCTTAGCTTTCTTACACTAAAGATAAGATTAGATGTGAGACCCAGAAAAATTGTTTTCTCACATCCCAACTATTTGCATTTCTATTTAAATTATATTTTTATAAAATTTGCATTCATTTAGTGATTTACTTATTAAGTGATAAATGAGTTTCTCTTGCTTGCTTATTTTAACCTTCGAAAAATTAATTTTTTGAAAATTGTTGATTTCGTGGCTTATTAGTGAATTTGGCAAAAACCCTAGGAGAATATAAGTTGAGATATTAGTGAAGTTAAGAAAGAGTGGAAGACACTATTCGGATACTATTTATAGTTGACTTAAAAACCTTCTCTTATGGCTATTATATTAGCTCAAAAAGTAGCCAAAATTCCTTCATTTCTTCCATCTTGCTGGCCGAACTTGAGAGAGAGAGAGGGAGCGAGGGAGAGAAGGTACAATTTTCATGAAATCCAAGTTTCCATTTCATCAATCTACTTGAACTTTTGGAAGATCTTGAGAGAAAAAGGCTTCTAGGAGTAGATTTTGCCATCTTCTAGGATTAATTTTGCTAAAGTTTGGAGCTTTGATGAGGTAAATGGCTAATCTACTTCATCCTTTTGCTTTTCAAGTAATTTTCGACTAGATCTTTGTAGATTTATGGCAATGGTGGAAAACCAGTGGTGGATTTGGAAGTTTTATGAAAATTTAGTACTAGATGCTTTAATGGTCTTAGTATGCTTGGATCTTGATAAACTTGACCAAAAATTTGGTGGATTCTTGTCTCTTGAGATCCTAGGGTTAATGATTGATGAAACCCTTGAGGATTTGAGTATGATTTATGGAGAATTGTTGGTGAAAATTGGAGTGTATATATGCTGAAATTTCTGTTTAGATGGCCAATTATCATGGGCAAATTTTCAGCTTTACCTTCCTTGAATTTGTGGCTTGTTTGTACACTTGTGCTGGAAACTTTTTAGGAAATTTGATGCTACTTGACTCTATGTATGTTGGTTGAAGTCTGTTGAAAAATTTATAAGAAAATGAAATGGTGGTATGGGTTATTTTGTTGAAAAAAGTAAAGTTGCAAAAGTTGGAAAAAATGGCCTAAGCTGGCCGAATTTGTGAGCTAAAACTCCACTTTAATTTTCTATTTAAAAAAAACTGGTTTGGCTGGAATTTAGCTCAAAAGGTTCACTTATATGTTGTATTTGTCTGTTAGGGTTTCAAATTGAACATGCCGGCAATCCTTCTGTGGGTGCTTAAGTGTTAATTGGTGAGTGATCTAAGTGCATGGTAGCACTATATATGTGTTCGATATGTTAATGAGTTTGATAAATATGACACGACAATGAACTATTGTTTTTGAACTTGTTAATGAACGGGTGAGTGTGTGCTTTATCGCACTCTACCCTATTGAATCTGATCGTTTTGATATCATTTCCATTAAATTGTTATTACTATAAGTGAAGTGTTATTGTGAATGTGATTGGATATCAATGATATATGGGGGCCCCAAATCCCAATGGCTAGTTATTCGAGATTGAGCTGGCAAGGGGTTGCTCGACTTGATTAGCGAATCTTGGGTAATGTATTTGTATTGGATCCATACTGTACTAGGTATACTCGAGTAATACCAATCACTGAAATTTTGTTGGTGTGCGGGCCGGTAGGGGGTGAAAAGTGGACGGAATGGTGTGAAGTGGCGATTCTACATGGACATGAAACTTGACAGAGTGTCAACTACTTGAATTACTGATTGATCGAGTGGTTTGCTAGTACTCAGTATCCTTAATGATTGACATATCGATTTTTAATAATGTGCTTATATGATACCTTTTGTTTATGTTTCTTGTTGACTTAAAAATGTGAAATAATTGCTTTTTAGATTGCATGTCTTTCTTAGACCTCACTGGGCGCAAGTTCATTCCTTTCCTTTTGTTTTCCTTAACAGGGTTGGTTCGTGATTCGGGAAATTAGCAGTTAGCTTTTGCTTTAGTTAGACTAAGTGATTAGAGTACTATATTATTTTGAATGTTAATTGTAAGCTTAAACTCTCTTTTGTATTTTAAGTTGCTTCGACAGACAACTGTATGTATTAGTTGTATTTTGCATATTTTGTGGTAAGGTTGGACATTGAGTTTGATTTTGTGGTTTGTTAACGAGTCCCGGCAAGAATTGGGCAAGCGGTCCGCAAATAACTTAAAATACGCTTTTGAGAGAGGTGGGGTCGTCATATTAGACTCTACCGATCAAGTTTTGTCTTGGTTGGCTAGCCTTCTTCGTCTTTTGAAAAGCGGGACATGGAATTGTTAGCCATAATTCTTTGGAATCTATGGCTTAACTGAAATGGTGCATTAATTGATGGTTCCTATCGTGATCCTGTGAGGACCCGAATTTTTACTTACTTTAATTCTATTTCACTGGCTTATTTAAATATTTATTCACCCATTTTCTCCGAATAATTTATTTCAACTATTTTAAATCCATTTACATGAAACAATGTCTCACTTACATTTTTAAAACGTCCCGTTAGCAAATTTAATTTTTCTACGGCTCATTTAGCGAGAAATAGCGAATACACGTTTTTCGAGACAATATTCGATTCGAGAGTGCAA
The DNA here is from genome assembly GCA_023065735.1 of Coffea humblotiana. Classification (NCBI taxonomy): domain Eukaryota; kingdom Viridiplantae; phylum Streptophyta; class Magnoliopsida; order Gentianales; family Rubiaceae; genus Coffea; species Coffea humblotiana. The sequence continues at coordinate 266,399 of JACYVW010000042.1, forward strand.
TAATCTTGGAGAATTAAGAATGATCAATAGTAGACTAAGAAAAGTTAATTGAGAGATTAGAGGTGAGTGAGTTCAAATTTCTGCCTTATCGCGCACGAATCGGAGATTCGCGTATTTCGCGTTGAATCGACTAAGTGGAAATTTAAGAAAATTATATTAGACTAGTAAGAGTGAATAATTACCATATTAAAGGAATTACCTTGGAGGATTAGTGCACGGGTGTATCAAACCCGAGAGAAAATGGAGGTACGAAACCCGCGCGCAACCACTAGAGAGAGTTGACTTTTTGCATACAACTTAAAGTAGCTTTTCTTCATTCTTTCTCCCCAAGTTTCACTACACAACCACTCCCTCACCATCTCTCATTCTCGGCCGACCAAGGGTAAAAGGGGAAAAGAAAATTTTCATTCTTTGGCTCCAAGTTTGCTAGCTATTCATCATTCAAGCTTTCCTCACAAGCTAAATACAACCAAACCCTCTCTCTCTTCTCTCCATAGCTGGCCGAAACTTCAAAGGAAAAGAAAAGGAAGAGAGCTATTCTCATCTTGCTCTATTTTGCTTCCATTCACTTGAGAAATCTTCACTCAACTCACACACCGCTTGGAATTCAATTCTAGCTTGGAGGAAGACATCAACTTGTGGACTTTTCTTGGAGGTTTTTAGTTCAAAAATTTCTGGTTTCATCTAAAGCTAAGGAGGTAACTATCAACTCTTGCTTTCTTGTTCCATTTCTTGGCCTTGAAGCTTGTAGCTTCCTTCTTGTTGTGGTTGGTTGGATTTGGTTGGTTGAAGTGGGCTCTATGAGCTCCCACCTTGGTTATGTGAGGGCTGCCATGATTTTTATGTGTGTGTTAGTGTGTTTGTGATGAGTTTTAATGAAAGAAACTAGAAGAGGAAAAAGAAAGAGAGAAACCGTGAGAGGACAAGCTGGCCGAATCTGTCCTGTTTTTGTTTTGCTTGTATTTCAAATTTTTTATGGTTATTTTACTGTGAAATTGGTTGATATATGTTCTATATGGTGTGTAGAAAATTTCTACCAAAAATCATTTGAATTGGTTGAGCAAAATTTGAGATTTCGAAATTGAAGAAAACTAGAAAATGTGTTCTGGCAGTCTGAACAGTGTATCTTTGATTGAACATATCTCTTTGTAGAAAGGTCAAAATCGAGTGCTGTTTGTGGCATTTGAAACTAGACATTCTTAGATTTCCAACGGTATAAAATTCACTTTCTAGTTCGAAATGAGTGAGCCGTAGTGATTTGGCAAAGTTTGATGTCCTGTTCTGATGGTCTATCCGAGAGAAGGTAGACGTTGCATTTCGTGGCTCTATTTTTTCTCACTTATGAATTGATTTTGAAAATGATTGTTCTGATGAAATGTAGTCTTATGATTCTAGTTTCCAAATCCACTAACCATTCTCAATTCCAAGTTGTATTGAGTGAAATATGGTTCAATTTCCAAACTGCGGCAAAGCTGGAAAACCCTTCCTTTTGCTAGCCAACTGGTTTAGTTGTTTGTGAAATGTTTTATTTTGAAATTTTAATGTCAACCAACTATCAATTACTTATGAAATGTTTATTGGACCTTGGTTTTACAAATGAACCAAAATGGGACTGATTTCATGGTGCAAAGTGTTTGAAAAGGAAAAGAAAGCAAGAAGACAGATTTGCTTTAAGAATTTCCTAAACTTTGGTAGTTTTGTTAACTACCCTCCCGTACGATTTTTTACTTGAAATTTGATAGAGGAGTACTTCTCATATGGAAGTTGAATTGTACCAAATTTGGTGTTATTATAAGACCATTTTGATACCCAAATGATGTCCCAAAGTTTACTTTCAAATCTGGAAAATTCACTGTTTAGTAGTGGAAATTTACCGACTTTGAACTGCTATATCTTGATATTCAAGACTCCAAATTTAGTTCCATGTTTTGTGTTCGAAACCCTGTTTGGAACTCTTATTGTGTTATGAATTTCAAATGCTAGTTCACTTTCTGTGAATTTTTCCGAATTTCCAAAATTTGCCGAAAAACAAGACTGAAACTGCCTTGTATGCTCAAATCAGCCACTTTGAGCTGAAATTTGAATGTTTTCCGTTTATAATATTGGAAAAGTGTCTTCTAGGAACTTTTAGTATTCTGTACCAAGATTCCAGTGGTATAAAGTTTTCCAATTTTGGACCTACTGAGTGCAAGTTCTGATTTTTCTAAATTTGACGCGCAAAACTGAATTTTTCCAACTTGTTGGGAAACGAGTTTTTTGGGAACTCTTTCCTATCCTTTCATATTGATTGACCGTTTCAAACTTGATTTCATGGAGGAAATCAGTTTTTCTTGTGTTATTAAACCCCATTTATGAGTCTCGATTTTTGAGTAATTAAGGCTCTCTTTCATGACATTTTCTTAGTATTGTACAAGTGTACAATCTCCCTTGTTAGCAAGGGGTTTGTAAGTAATAGTGTGTGATAGTCAATTATTATTTGCTCAGGCGCTCAAGGGGACCTTCAAGAGGATCTCGAAGTGGGCGCCTAAAAACTTGTTTGAGCACTTACTCCCTCATTTTGATTGGTGAGTGTAAAGTGCATGAATTTGTTGCTAAGTGCCGATTTGCTTCTTATCCATTATGTGAATTTGGAATTTTAGAGATGAGTGTGTACTTTACCGCACTCGTTCTCTTTCAAATGAAATTATATTCGAATTTTGCTATGTAAATCCATATTCGACTTGTGCGAAGTAATGTGGATGTGATTCGTATTTGTGATTCGTATTCGGAATCGTCGATTTGAACACTGCTCATCGACTTATATTCGTATTCGTATTCGGGGGATGCCCAAACTTATTGGCTAACTTTGCGAATCGAACCAGCATAGGCTTGGCCGATAAGCTTAGCAAACCATGAGATATTCATAAAGCATGATCTATTGGAGAGATCTTGCTTGGCATATTCGAGTAGTATTGCCATGATATACTCGAGTAATATCAAAACTTTGATGAACGGGCCCAGTAAGGGGGTACAAAGCTGACGGGATTCGAAGAAAGTGGCGTATCTACGGATTTGATACTTATGTGGTTGACGGAGTGTCAACATGAAATTTGATCAAGACCTTGACTCAACTATGTGGAATTTAGCTCCTGAGAGCTACAGTATCCCTGAATTATTTCTGCTTACTTTCCTGCTTGAAATGTTAATTACTCGAACTTTACAGCTTCACTTACTGCATAATTGCTGTGGTTACTTGGACTACGTACTTGCATGTGTGTTTCTTGGTCTCACGAGCATTCGCTCACCCCGTTAGATTTGTTTTCCTTAACAGGAGCTGAAATGCTAGGAATTATGGAGAAGTCTTCTTGGTGGACGTTTGATTAGAATTTTGAATGTATTTGTTTAGACAACTTTTGGAGGTTGTATATTTTGGGAATGTTGATGTACTTTTGAGAACTTGTGATGTAAGACTTGAAAGTTTAATTAAGGAAACGACCTTTCTCTACTTAGACTTGTATTATCGAGCATTATCTTTAAGTTTGGATTTGAATTGTACCGAGTCCTGGTGAGAGATAGGCAGGCATCCCGCTGATACCCTTTGACTCGCCTTAGGAAGAAATGGGGGCATCACAGATCCTCTCAGTCTGGTCTCTCTCTCTATCAATTTCTTACAGAAATACCATGAAGCAAACACATCTCCAAACATTCCAATATGCTCTTCCACTACTCAACTTCATTGGAAAAAGTCCCCTGCAGGTTTTCTAAAGGCCAACTTCAATGGTGCAATATTCTATGAAAATGGTTACTCTGGAGTTGGATTTGTTGTGAGGGATGAATGGGGCAATTTTGTTGCAGGCATTTCTCACAAAATCTTAGGTATCTTTTCCCCTAAGGTAATTGACGCCTATGCTGCAAAATCTACAATTTCCTCGTTACTTCAGTTAAAGGTTCCCAAGATTATTTTGGAGGGTGACTCTTTGAGGATCATCAACATGCTTAAAAATATGGAATCTGATAATTCAGCCTACGGGGTGCTATTAGATGATATCCTTGTTAGTTTATCAAATTTCGTCACTTGGGAGGTGGGTTTCCAGGAATCTAAATGTGCCTGCTCATTTATTAACTAAGAATGCTAGTTTTATTTCAGATATTTGTAGTTGGAAATATTCTCCACCATCTTTTCTTTCTTCCACAATTACTGCAGATCTATCTTCACCTTAATAAAATTTTTCCAATTTTTTTCTATATAAAAAAAAAAGACATAAGGTGTACAGAATATTTAAAAAGCAAATAAAAATTTTGATTGGCTTGCCTCACCATAGATTTGTGAAAAATTTGTTTCTTCATTGTGCATGTAATTGGAATGTAAAAAAATTTTTTAATAGCAAGAGGGACTTGAATGAAACTGGGTCGTTCATCTAAACTTTTGGTTCTCAATGTTTTCTATTAAGAAAGAAACCAAAGTTTTTTAAACGGATTTTTTGGATAATAATTAGAGTTTGAATAGATTATCATTTAGATTTTAGTTGCTAATTGTTTTTTTCCTTTTTTTTGTCTTTGTTCAAGATTTTTAGGTGGAAATGCTTGTTTTTTGGGTATTTTTCGTACAACAAATTTAGGTTCTTTCAATATATTAATAGGTCGTCTATGACAAAACAAAAAAGAAAAGAAAAATCCAAACTAAGCTTGGAAGTGGAATATGAATCTTTAACAAGATAATTTCAGTTGGAATCATATGTCAGGGTAGTAAATCTATTGCACACCATATGCACTTAACATTTTGTACTTATATAAATGCAATTCTAGAAAAATTTAGTACAAGTGACAATCTAATTATATGCGTGTCTTCTAAAGTTGATAGGCATAAAACCAAAAGATAATTCGAGTTCAATTCAATTAGTGAGTGTTTCTGGTTTTAATAAAGAGAGTTATTCTTGGTTAGCCTTTCCATAACCATGCTTTTGAGAAAATTTGTATGGAGGATGTGTTACAAAACATTCCATACCAAAGACAAGTTAAGACGGAGAAAGTCTGAAGCAATTAATAACTAAAAAAAAGCTTTTCTAGCTATTACATTTCTTTTCTTCTAACTTATGTTGGAGTAACAGAACTGGTTCAAGAGACAATGGATAAATAGGCATGACAGAAATGATTTAACATATAACAAATAAATCTAAAACCATCACAAGATGCTAGATGGTTCATGTTTAAGTTGACTGTTCATTAAAAAAAAGTTGACAATGCCTCTCAATAAACTTGAGCATATCATTTTTCAAGAAAAATAAAATAAAAAAGGAAAATTATTATTTTCATGTAAGAGAATATGATTTCCAATTGAATCAAAGCTATTTGTCATGTATTCAATCCATTCTTTTAAGAAAATATTTACATACTAGTATATAAAAGATTAATTCAACACTTTCTCTTATAAAGTATAATTTATTATTAAGCTCTAAGCTCTAAACTTTTGGTTTGAATTTGCACAATGTATCTGAAAATTGAACCGGAAAGTAAAATGCTAATTCAAAAAATGTAAATATTTTCAAATCAATATATCATATAGCATGCTTCAATCACGAAAAGTCTATGCATTTTCTAAAACTAAAGACTAAATTACGACTAAAGACTTAAAATGATGATACAAATTACATACATTTATGTTGATTTTTATGTCCTATTCACTTATTGAGAAGCATAATCCATATTGTACTAGTGAGGACCACTCTAAAGAGACCTTTGAAAAAGAAAAAAGATGACTTGCTTATTTTAGTGATCCTAAAATGAAGCACTTTATGATTTATTCCATTGGATTGTCAATTCCTTCATTATGCAACCTACGGCTTGGAATGTATTATGAATTGGAAATACAAGTATACTACTAAGTCCCTTAATCATGAATGAACATATTCTTAGTTGGCAGCTCTCCCAAATTTTCTTTCAATGTTCGAGATACACCATAAGTTTTATAGCTTTCCAGAATTTGAATTTTTAAAAAATCATCCTTCAATCTCAAAATGAAACAGAATAAGGAACCCTAGCCTAGTCTAGCACCATGAAACCCTAGCCTAGCACACCAGCCATCCTAGTTGAATTCACCTGAACAATATGGTAGCGCTGGCTGCCCACTAGCCTCTTGCTAGAGGGCATTCCCCCCGTCTCTCCAACGTTTCACAAAAAGTCATTCTCGGAGTTGTTTGCCAGAAAGGCCTCGAAGCAGCATGGGTTCGTAGTTCACGCTGTGAAATCCTCTCATCGAGGAGAGCCAACGATTTCTTTTGTGCAACCTGATCTAGAGTTGTTGTCTGCTCCTTTTAAGTTCACCTTAGTTAGGAAGTTCTCGAAAGGAAGGCCTTTTATGGATGTTGAGGGGAAGTTTTTTCTTTCCTTGGACCTAAAGGAGACTGCTTCGGTGGGTTTACTGGACTCTAGACATGTGCTAATTCGGTTGGGGAATGAGGTGGATTTTCATAGAATCTGGTCAAGGGGCATCTGGTATGTTCATGGTGTACCGATGAGAGTCTTTAAGTGGTCCCCTATGTTCCATGTAGACCAAGAGCCTTTTTTGGTTCCAGTTTGGTTTCAACTACCGAAATTGCCTGTGCACTTCTTTAATAAGGAATGCCTTTTCCAGATTGTAAGTTGTTTGGGTAAACCATTATTTGTTGACGCAGCAACTGCCTCTGGTGGGTGCCCGAGTGTGGCTAGAGTGTGTGTAGAGGTAGATCTCCTTCAGACACTCCCTACAAGGATTTGGGTTGTTAATGGTGACCATGAGAGTTTTTGGCAGAATTTCGTTCCAGAAAGCACTCCCAAGTACTGCAGTCATTGCTTTCGACCAGGGCATGATAAGGAGTTGTGCCATGTTCTTCATCTAGAACTGCGGGTTGCAAAGGGGGAAAGGAAGGAGAGTCGCATGAGCTATCGACCAAAAGCTACTGCTACAACAAAAAAATGCAGAGTCGAAGGATACACTATTGTGGCTGCAACGGAAACCCTTGGACCTTTGAATGTGGTAAAGGAGCACGGGTGTGAATCAATGCCTGTTATTTGATCGGGAGAGGGTGAGGGGATGTTATAGAAATCTTAATACTATTAAGCTTTATACCAGAAGATATATTTCAAAAAACAAAAAACATGTAATAACACTTTTCATGCACGAAATATTCCTACATCTAGCAAAACTAAAAAGCTGTAAACAGAGAATGAAATGTTAGAATTGTAAATTATAGTATACAAACACCAATCATGTAAGCCTTTGTTGCTCAATTGTGCTTTTCTTTAGTTTCTATTTTGAGGTACCATCACATAACTAGTTTAGAATTCAAATTTGAATTATGGAAACTAAAGATGTCAACTACCATATTTCTAATACAAACTTTTAGGATAAACAAGATATTTATGTGTACTTGCATAATTAAAACTATTTTACCACTACAAAATTTGCTCATTTGTGTGTGATTGCATCTTGAAATTCAATATATGCATCCAAAACTCAATATAATATAACATACTATTAGTTTCACGTATTAATTGTGCTCTTAATTGGAAGCATTTTTGTAAATTCTTCTAATGCCAAGGATGGACAAAAGCTTTATATCTTCTTGATACATTCACTTTTTTAAAGAGAATATTTCAATCTTAAAATCCACTCAACAAAATATTTACCCAAAGTTATTTCCTTCATCTTTACAATATTTCAAATAGTTTTTACAATCTGCTAATCAAATTACAGATAATATTTATTCAAGGATTCCTCAACTTGTAACTTATAATTTTTTTTATTAAAGAACACATCCATCAAGTTTTCAAATGTCAAAAGATTTAAAGTATTTAACATTGCATCCATGTTCAACAAGTGTCTCGTTCTTCCTTCCCTTTCATTGGTCCAACACTTGCCAGTAGGCCCTAAGTGCCATTCCAAGTGAAAGAATCTCACCTAGTTGTTAGCTGTTTTGAAGATGAAAGCGGAAGATGTATCTATCTATTTGTCCGTTTCACATTGAGTCCATAAGCCTTAGCCATTCCGCCAATTATGGATATTCTTTGATGTCTCCCCTAGTTTCATTCCAAGGCCCTAATCTAAGCATGAAAAATTTCAATATAACCATCCAAAATTAGTAAGAGTAATGTTGTAACTGCCTTATAGCAAGTCACCACTTTTTCTGTCTCTGTATAGCAGGAGAGACTATCACTCGTCAAATATATTCTACTCATCAGTCACACACATTTCTTCTGACCCAAGAAAATCTAGAGTGACAAGTAGAAAAAAAAAAGTGGGTAGAGAAGTAGGAAAAAAATATCAAGTAATTACTAGAAGAATCCTTACATCATGTAATCGGTACGAGTTTCTTTCCAAATTTATTTTAATCAGCAATTTGTTAAGATATATGGCGATTATCAATTTGTTTTCATGAATGAACCCTCCCCTACTTTCATTTCAAGGCCCTCATCAGTTGACCATCAACCTTGAAGAAATCTCTCCTAACCGTTAGCTGTTTTGATGATGAAGGCAGAAGATGTGTCTATCTATTTGTCCATTTCGCATTGACTCCATATGTCTTAGCCATTCTATCAATTACAAATATCCTTTGATGTCTTCCCAATTTCATTTCAAGCCCTAATCTACGCATTAAAAATTTTAATACAACCCTATAAAATTGGTAAGAGCAATGCTATAACTGCCTTATAGCAAGTCACCACCTTTTCTCTCTTTGTATTACAAGAGAGACTACCACTCATCAGACACATTACTCATCAGTCAAACATATTTCTTCTAACCTAAGAAATATCCAGAGAGAGAAGTAGGAAAAAAAAGCAGGTAGAGAAGTAGGAAAAAATATCAAGTAGGTAGCATAATTTTTACATCATGTAATTGGTACGAGTTTCTTTCCAAATTTATTTTAATCAATAATTTGTTAAGATATATGGTGATTATCAGTTTGTTTTCATGGATGAATGCTCCCCTAGTTTGATTTCAAGACCCTTATCTTTGGACCGTCAATCTTGAGGATGGATGATAGTTAGACCTGGATTAGGGACCAAAGTGAGGACGGACCTGTATCTAAGCAACAACCCTGAAGCATCCAAATCTAGAATTAACACATTCTATGGCGGAGCCCTATATACATATTCTGGTCTAGATTGCACTTCCAATCCATACCAAAACTAAGGTAGACTGCAATTTTATCCAATTTCAGACTAGGCATATGGCCTAATGAGTTCCCAATCATTCTGCACATAGATAAGTGTCCAAAATCTAATAACATAGATTAAGTACATGATTTGCTCCATGATTTTTTTATTGTAAATCCTAAATGAATAAATAAATAAGATGACATACAAGAGCAATTTAGTGAAAAAATAACTTAGCTGCCAAACAAAGAACAGAATTGACTCTTGCAAAAAATAATTAAACAAATAAATTGATAAGGTTCTTTTTTAAATTTATTTATGAAGTAAATCATTTGAAAGTAGAAGAAATTTAATAGTTTATTCAGATACAACTTAGTGCCAAACTATTAGATCTATAATTGAATCTTTTTTCTTTTGAAATTTATATATGGTATTTATGCTCAAAGACTAGAAAGTTAATTTGTTTGAATTGCTATTGATGATCTTGATCCCTGTCTTTTGATGTTTTCAAAACAATTGGATATTACTAATTTCTTTTCAATAAGAAATCTTTTCAGTTTTGAAGCATTTGATTCAAAGAACAAGAGCAAATTGATAGAAGATAAAGGTTGTCGAAAGCTGTCGGACACTCACAAAATCAATATCGGACGTCCGATAAACAAGGCAGATCATATCGGATGCAGAATATTCTCACCAGACGTCCGATAAAATTGAGATAATCCTTCAAACTCTCTGTCTGCTATCGGACGCAAGCATCGGAAGTACCGGACATCCGATACTCCCAACGGTTAGTTGACTCTTCAGCTACTTTCTATCCATTGGAAGCATTAACGAAACACTTTCTTGGTCTTATATAAATAGTGCATGGTCAGAAACTTCAAACAACTTTTGCACATTGAGAAAACACTCTACAAGGAAGATTTGTACTCTTTGTTGTGTAAAATTCGTGTAAGCTTTTCTTGTGTGAGAAAAATACTTCAATAGTGTAGCTTTGTAAGGGTTATCCTAAGTGATAGTAAAACTTCCTACCTTGATCGAGTGTAACTTGGGACAAGGTGGAAGTGATCCTTCCTTTGTACACAAAGATTGGTTGTATTTCATCAACTTGAAGAAACTTGTTCTATAAAGTGATATTCAAGTTCAAAAGGAGCCTGGAAGTTAAATTGGTTTGCTATTCTTCCCTTATTATTTACTATCTTGTGAACCTAAATTGCTTATCTCTTCTACTCTCAAGCAATCTTGCTCTCTTACAAATTTTTTCATTGTGTGATCACTTAGAAAATAGAGTAAATTTCATATTGAGTAAAAAGTGCCCATAACTTGATTAGCTTTATAATCAACCTAATTCACCCCCCTCTTAGATTGTTTTCGGGCCTAACAACTATACATTCGCCTTTTATTCTTAAATCATTTAGAATGCTTCTATATAAGTATAAATAATATTCGAGTCAAATATGTCTATAAGATAAAATTTCATTAGAATATCAGATTTTTTTTCGACAAACCTTGTACACGGGGGAGGGACGCCACCCCTGACTATTTTTAATGATCACTAGAAGAGAAAAGACCGATGAATGGAGAAAGCTATAAACAAAGAGTACTACTCCCTTACATGGATACGTCGAATTGTTGAGTGGATGATCATGTCTAGGGTAGTTAGAGACTGAATAGGATTTCATAATTGCATTAAGGATTTCGAAAACACTGCAATCCATACTCGGGTGGCCTGCTAGTGCATCTGCAACGGCATTCGCTTCCCTATAGATGTGATGTAGGTTTCCCTTCAACCGCTCTAGCAAGCACTTGATTTCCGAATGACATTGCAAAACGGCCATGTAGACGACCAACTCGAAACCACCAAAAGATAGAGTACCTGTGAATCTACTTCAGCCTCAATCCGAGACAATGCTTTACAACTACACATCTCCAACCCATAGAGTAGAGCTCAGGCCTCTGCTTCTAAAACTTATGTATCTCCAAACTCCTTATAAAAGGCCATGATGACCTTACCCTGATGGTTTCGAAGAACCCCTCCTCCTGTGGCCTTCCTATTGCTAACATTGGCATCAGTGTTGAGTTTCAAAACGCCCAGTTTTGGCACTGATAAGAGTATATTTTACGTGTTTTAAGTATGTTTTATTAGTTAGTTTTGGTGTGTTTTAACTACTTTTATAACTAATTAACTAGGATTTTAGTGAAATTATGCATTTTGTGGTTTTAAGTGTGAAAATTGCATTTTTATGGATTTTAATGGCGAAAACTTCATGCATCGGATTTGATCCTGCAATTTTTAACTGAAAATGCAAGTTCCAAAAACGCGACTTCAAGCTCGCGTTTTCTGCAGTCGCATTTTAGGGACCCTTTTTAAAGAATCAAAATGCAGATTCCTTGTTCATTCTCTTCTTCTTTTCCTCATGTATTTCCTTGTACCTTGAGTACCTTGTTGTATATTTTCTATAGGTACATCACCATCACAAAGGCTTGAAGTTGCAGATCGCCGTTTTATGTTTATTAATGCCTTTGTTATCACCTTTGTTTTTCATTTTCAATTCTTAGGTTTCTTACTAATGGTTACTTATGGAACTCATGAAGTTCATGGCTTGGATTTAGTACAGTTTGGATCAATGGCTCGGGAACTTGTGAACTTCATACTTTGACACTTCAATCACAATAATAGGGGAGTATTCTTTTCTTTATCTTGATTTTCCTTTTTACACATTGAGGACAATGTGCATGTTAAGTGTGGGAGGAAGAATTGAGATTATATATGTTGGTTGTGATTGACACTTGTGATTGAAATGATTTGGACTTGCTTTGGAAATATTTCTTGTTCTTTAATTTGTTCAAAAATTGGGTTTGTTGGCAGGGAGTTTAGTCCATTTACAAGGGGAAACCCTGCCAAAATTTTTTCAAAATCTTGTCTAAAATTACAATTTTGCCCAAAAAGTTTCAAATTCTTTCGATTTTATCCTAGGATAATAAGTTCCATAGCATTAATAACTCAAATTCCTTATACTTTTGAAATAAATATATGTGACTTAAGCACTTCTTTTCTCATTTAATTTGGAAATGACTATTATATGATTATAATTTGTGCATTTATAGAAAAGTATATCGTGTAAGGTGGAAAAATTATGCCTAAATTTTGTATGTTTCATGAAATTTCTTCTCTTTACTTGATTTTACATAGTTAAGTGATTAATATGGTCAATAAGTATAATACTCTTCTCATGATTATTCTTTTGAGGGACTAATTATTATCTTTACTTTGAAAAAAAAAGGAGAAAAAAGGAAAAAAAAAAGAATAAAAGCTGTTCTACTCCAATGGTTCTTGTACTTAGTAACCAAGAGTTTTCATCTATAAATGTCAACTTTCGTGTAAAACTGTGTGATGCCCCTACTTCTCCCAAGGGCGAACCCATGGGTATCGGCGGGACGCCTGCCCAACTCTCGTCGGGACTCACTACAATCCATAATTCAAAAGCTCGAAATACTTCAAATAATTTCAATATATAATTAAAGTACTCCAAAATACTTCATACTTACAATTAGTTAGCTTTCAAGGTTAATACAATCCAAAAGAGTATGTACTACAACCATCCACTATAATACAACTTAAGATCTTCAAAAGAAAACAATCTAGTACTATTCACGAGCACCCTTGGTCTCGAACCCTGTTAAGGAAAACAAAAACATCGAATGAGCTAAACAGCCCAGTGAGATTCCAAGACACTCTAGCAGTTCTAATAAATCAAATAAGTTAAACATAACACATGTATGGTTCAAGGTTGCACATTGGCACATTGACATGAGACAGTTATCATTGTACAGAAATAAACACACATTAAAGGATACGGTGTTCACTTGGAACAATTTCGGTCCACTTCACCTTATAACTCCAGTGATCCCCTCGGTTTGTTTGGCCATCACCCTATCCCTCCAATGGTAATACTCGAGTATACCGAAACGGTGTCCCAGGATTCCAACTTACCCGACCGAGTCCAATCTTGGTTTGAGCAGGTTAGTAACCAAGGGCAGGGCACAGTTCAGTTTAAAGCTTACAACATGCACAAGTAATCAAGTAAATTGGTAAACGGTAGTAATTTGTCATTTTAGTAGGACGAGTGAGATAAAATACACACTCGCCTTAAAAATTGTGGTAATTTCATAAGAGCAATTATAGGCAACATTTAAGACTTAAACACGTAAGCAATATGCGAAAATTTCATATGAACATGTAATTTACAATAATCAAGTAATTAAGTAGTCAAGTAATCAAGTAAGCAGGTAATCAAGTAAATCGGTAAACGGTAAGTAATTACGGTTAACGGTAAACGGTAATAATTCACGGTTAGTCAGTAAACATGTAGCAATACTATTCAAGTTACTTATGATGGCAAAGTTCATAGGAGCATTTATCGGTAGCACTTAACAGTTAACACATAATGACCATGGAGTAAACATGTCGTAAAGCTATTCAAGTTACGTACTCCTATATGGAACACTCACCAATTGAAAACAAGTGAGTAAGTGCTCAGACAAGTGTTTAGGCGTCCACTTCGAGTTCCTCTTAAAGGTCCCCTTGAGCGCCTGAGCAAATAATAATGAACTACCACTTAGAAATCCCAATTATCACGAAAGATTGCACATTTGTACAATCTAGAAAAATAGCATGAAAATGAGGCTTAATTACTCGTAAATCGAGACTCAAAAGCAGAGTTTTAATAATACAAGGAAAAATCTGATTTTCATCTTGAAATCAAGTGTAAAACGGTCAAGTGGTATTGAAGGAAAATGATGAGTTCTAAAAGCTCAATTTCCTTTAAGTTTGGAAATTTTTGATTTGTCAAGCAATCTTAGAAAAATCGTATCTCACTCTCTACAAGTCCAAAATTGGAAAACTTGCTACCGTTGGAAACTTCTTCCAAATTACTAAAAGTTCATAGAAAACACTTTTCCATGATTCCAAATGTAAGGTATTCAAAATTCGGCCCAAAGTTACTGTTTTAGGCTTATTAAGACAGTTTCGGGGTTGGTTTTTGGCCAACTTTGAAAATTCGGCAAAATTCACAGAATGTGAACTAGCTTTTGAAATTCATAACACAATATGAATTCCAATCAAGGTTTCAAAAAAAACTAACGGAATGAAATTCAGAGTTTTGAGCATCAGGATATAGTAGCTCAAAGTTTGCTAAAAATAAGGACTAACTGAACATTTTCCAGATTTGAAAGGCTATATTTCAAGTATTATTTGGCCATCGAAATGGCATTGAAAATACACCAAATTTGATACACTAAATATTCCATATGTAAACTATATCTCTACCAAAATTTAGGCAACAACTCATATGGGAAGGGGGTTAACGAAATAACCAAAGTTCGTGAAACTTTCAAGGCTAATCTGCCTATTTGAGTTTCTCCTTCCTTTTAAAAGTTTTGTCCCACACAATCAACCTCAATTCACTCAAATGTTGAAACCAATGTTCCATAAACATCCAATGAGCAATTTAGTGGTAATTACATCAAAGTTTTCGAAACAAAACATTCCAAAACAAGTTTGACCATTCGGCCAAGAAAAAGAAAAGTTTTCCAGATTTGAAAAGCAAGATTTGGGACATCATTTGGGTATCGACATGGTCTTAGAATAACACCAAATTTGGTACACATAAACTTCCATATGATTACTATTCTCCTATCAAATTTCACGCAAAAACTAGTATGGAAAGACAGTTAACAAGACCACCAAAGTTTGGAAAATATTTCCTAGTAAATCTGTTTTCTTGCTTTTAGTTCGTTTCTGAACATTTTGCACAATGAAATCAGTCCCATTTCGGTTTATTTATGAAGAAAAGGTCCAAGAAACATTCAAAATACATTTTTTAGGTGATTAACACCAAGAATTTCGAAATAACAAGTCCCAAATCAAGATTAGCCATAAATCAGCCCAGAATTAGGGTTTTCTTTCACTGAGACAGTTTCGTAATTCGGCCATAACTCACTCAATTCAACTTGGAATTGAGTGTGGTTGGTGGCGTTGAAAATTACACTCATAGAGTTACATTTTCTCAGAAGAAAACATTTTAAGATTCTGTCCATAGCTAACTCAAAGTTCAGCCATAATTTCCAGCATCTCATTGACCCTCTAACAGAGTAACGAAACAGGACAGGTAACTTTGAACAATTGGTACGGTTTACTCAGGTCGAATCAGGGAGTGCATTTTATACCATTGGAAAACTGAGAGTGTCTAGTTTCTAATGCTTCAAATTGCACGCGATTTCAACATCGGAGCAAAGCGTTATGGTCATTTCCAAATCGCTGCCAGAACGACTCTGGACACGTTTTCCAGGTGTAAAGAAATTTCGAAATCTCAACTTTTGGGCAACCAAATCAAGTGATTTTTGGTGGAAACTTTCCACACAACCTATATAACATATCTACATCTAAATCAAGTCAATTGGACCACAAAACATTGCACCAAGAGGCACGGCCAAAGCAGGGGCAGAACCGGCAATTATTTCCTTTTGTTTCCTTTGAGTTGTTTTTCCACCATTCAACTTATAATCACTTGTTTAACCACTAATTCAACATAAACAACATCCAATATCATCACATCAGACCATCAACTCCATTGTGGGATTTCATAGAGCCCACTCACAAGATTTACAACCAAACAAAGCTACCCACAAGAAGCTACAAGCTTCTAGGCTCAATTTAACTCTTAAATAACAAGTTTCAAGGGTTGGATCATTTGATACCTTCTTAGATGCTAAAGGTCAGATTTTTGCCCACAAGAAAGCTCCAAGAAACCATAGAAATGAAGCTCTTCTCCTTGTGTGAGGACGTGTAAAATCCCTTATATTTTTCTTAAAATCCCCTTTAATTTGGAAATTATTACTTTACAATAGCTTTACTACACATTCACTTTCCCAATAACTACAATTAATCATAGAACCAAGGGTTTCCCTTTTACTTTCATCGTTAAGACAAACTAGGGTTTTTACGCCTTTTCGTAGTATGAGTAATCGGTACAAAGTGTGTACTAAATTTAGTAATTCCGAATGAGTTTTAGATGATATTAAGTGTGTGATTAGAAGTGATAATAATAAGTTAGTGAATTAGAGGTTAAAACCCTAGTATATGCGATTTAAGGAAAATCGGCTTGAACCGATCGGTACCGTTCACTACCGATTGAACACACCACTAGACTACCACTTTCTTACCATAACATATCCTTGATATTAGTGCAAAATATCAGCCTTAATTAGTTCTTGTTTGGCCGAAATTCTTGACTAGAAAAAGGAAAGGAAAAGACAAAATTTAAGATGAAATCTTCAAGTGACAAGTGGAGGGCATCCAAGCAATTTTGACCTAAACCAAGACTAACCTTCTTAAATCTTCTAGGACTTCATTTTTCTTTCTTTTCTTCTCATTATGGCCGAACCTCAAGAGGGAAAAAAAGGGAGAAAACACTACTTCATACCATTTTGATTTCTAGTTGATTTGAGTGAAAAACAAAAATCTAAACCGGTTAATCTTCTAGTTGAGAGCTTAGGAAGCTTGGTGTACCAAAGTTTTGAAGGAAAGGTGAAGGATTGTTCTTGTAAGCATCATAAAGAGGTATTATAGCTATCTTCCCTTATTGCTTCTTTACGTTTGCCCCAATTTTGTAGAACAACCCATACCTGTGGTTTATGATGGTTATTTCCATGGTTCTTGTGGCTTATGATAGTTATTTCCATGGTTTTGAGGCTTAGGGTGATTTATTTGAGTTAGGGTTTTGGAATTTTTCAATCATAAATCTTGTTGTTTAGATGGTATATGGTGTCTATAATCTTGTGTAGGAGGTTGAAGTAGTGATTCAAGCTAGAAAAGTGAAGTTTACACCATGAATTCATAAAATTCCAGATTTGGGTTCTTATATTGCCCTGTTCTGACCAGTTCTGCTCGGCCAGGATGGAGGCCTAATTGGCCTTAGCTTAAAACATGAAAGTTGTAGGAAATGATGTTTTATAGTTTTTTGTAAAATTTCACCTCGATCGGAGCACGGT
This sequence comes from Coffea humblotiana, assembly GCA_023065735.1. NCBI lineage: Eukaryota > Viridiplantae > Streptophyta > Magnoliopsida > Gentianales > Rubiaceae > Coffea > Coffea humblotiana. Next base: position 283,559 of record JACYVW010000042.1, read on the forward strand.
AGGATGTGAAATGATCGAAATACCCTGACTGCCACAAGCTTCAATTCGTAGACAGTTTTGTGAATCCACCTGTTTGGCTTCATTTTTTCACCCTGACTCGTATCCAATCAGCTTTTGGCCAAAACACAAAACTTGTAGCTTTATGTTTTAGATTTTCAACGCCCCTGAAAACGCCTCAAACGGAATTATGTAGCTTGAGTTGTTACCGGTTAAAGTCAGTACTGACAACCAGATTGACCATGAACATTTGGATTTGTGATTGGCAAATTCGACTTAGATAAACTGTGAATTAGGTTATGTTTCCTTCATGAAAGTTATGCCCCTCTATCTTAGCTTCGGAACGGCATAATGTTCACCCTGATTCGATAAACATAGCTTCAGTTATGACTAAAATACGATGAGATGTCAAATCTGCTGTTTAGTTTTTGTCTTCAAAACTGATTTCCGATTGTGCTATTGCACTTGTGTTGTATTTGGGTGATTTTGGAGCTTATTGGAAGGGCTATGTTAGTCTCATTACTTCCGTATTATTGTGGGTCTGAATTAAGGAAAAGAAGGAAGCCATATATGGTTGGAAAATAGGAAAAATCAAAGGGCGTGCTGCCCAAATTTTCGCTTAAGGACTAGGTAGCGATACTCGCGACTTGAGTAAAGCCTTGAGGACGAATCTAAGTCGATTTTGTCTAGGTTATTCGAGTTCCCTTTTATGGAGGTATATAAGTTGGATTTCGGCCGAAACTTGTACCCTTGGAAAAATGAAATTTACGACTGATAGAAATATGTTTTCCTCGTTCCTTCGACTTAAATGGTATTTCACAGTATAATTGCTCCCAAGTTTCACAGTTTGTATAGCGAGCAAGAGTTTTACGTGTATTCTCCAAATGAATTTCAGTTTCTTGATTCTTGTTAAACGAAACGTCTAAGTTGCGAACCTTAGTCAATTTGCAAAACTCTTAAACGATATTTTATCGCAGATTTGGACTCCAAGCCAGGAGTACTACCTGGACGTGATCACTAAAAGCACTACATCTTTTGGTGAGTGCTTCCAAATACCTGATTGCACTTGACATTTGTGTTTAATACTTGAGCAATGTGATTGCCTGATATATGAGTAGATTGATAGGGCAAGCGTGTACTTTATCGCACTTGCCCAAATGTGATTTGTTCTTGGTTATTGATTTCAGTTGAATTGATATACATGCACATGAATTACATCTTGTTTGGAATTCCAAAAACCCTATGGTTAGTTAATCGAGTCGAACCGGCACGGGTCTGGTCGATTAGATAACGAACCCTGGGTAGTTAGTGATGTCGAGTGGAGTGTTATCTCCTCGACTAATCGGTATACTCGAGTATTACCACCAGTGTTTATTGTGGAGTTCGAGCCCGGTAAGGGGTTTGGTCGATGGACGGAGACTGGAGTTAAGTGGTGTTCTACTGGATTAGTTACCTTACTTGAAAGTTGACGGAGTGTCAACTACCAAACGATCAAACTATGGTGGAGCCGTTATATGAGCAACTATATCTTTATGTGTGAAATGCGGAATATTTATCGTTGGCTATATGAAGTATTATTACTCATTTCTTGGCTTGTTTTGCTCGCTATTTCACTATTGTGCTACTTCTACGTTATTTGATGGACAATTTGATATTTGGAACATCACTGAGCTTTAGCTCACTCTGTTAGTTTTGTTTTCCTTACAGGGGGTACGAGCGTGGCGCGAGGGTTGCAAAGACTAGTGTAGTCTAGTTGTTTTAAATTTTGAAATTGTACTCGAATTGTAAACGTTAAAGTATTTTGGAGTGTAGAGCTTTATATCTGGGTTGGAACATCTATGTATATATTAAGTGTGAACTTGTTGTGGTATTTATTCTCTATGAATGTACTTGTTTTTTTCTCGAGATCTAGTGAGTGAGTCCTGGCGAGAGCTGGGCAGATGACTCGCTAAACCTTAGGGTATGCCCTAGGGAGAGGTGGGGTCGTCACAGGTGGTATCAGAGCCTAGGTTTGAAGTGATCCGGGTAGATTGAGCGATTTATACTTACTAGTCCTTGGGTTATGATAGGCTAGAGTTTTACACTTGCGATTAGACCGTTAGCCTCGATTTATATATCTAATGTGCTTACTTTTGCAATGTTACTTGTAATGTAGGTGATGGAGGGTAAAGATGCTGCTGGGGGTGCCGGGTGTGACAGCCCCACCTTACCCTAAGGCGAACCAAAGGGTTCGGCGGACCGCCTGCCCAGCTCTCGCCAGGACTCGTTCACTCACATCAAAGAAAGTAAGATAAAGCCTCGAGAATTAGCGGAAACGAAACCCAACCTTGAACCATAAAATTACATTCACCTCAAGCTCAACCAAAAATACAGTCCCACATGTATACATAAGCTTTTAAATTCTTAGTACATTCCAGCCCTAATCAAGCACTAGAACGAGATCAAAAGCCAAAACAATACAGAAGGCTAAACTATACTATACAGGTCTCTCGCCCTTGCTCGCAACCCCTGTTAAGGAAAACAAAAGACGTGGAATGAGCTAAAAGCCCAGCGAGGTTCTATATACTTAACTAAACAATTAAACAAGGCATTTAACACGTAATAGCATGAAATCTCGAAATCATTTACAATATAAAGCAATTGTAACACATTCATTAAAAGGATACGGGCTCATGAGGAGCCATTCGTTCATTCATTCGTTCATTCATTCGTCCAACATTGTCCTTATTTCTCCGATCATTAAAAACATGTTTGTAAGTGAAAACTCCTTCATTTTTGTCATTCGTTCATTCATTTCATTCCCCAAACTCCGCCAACTTCATGGTCATACTCGAGTATACCAAACGTTCACATTCACCCAGGGTCACTAATCGCCCGACCGAGTCCGCTTCTGGCTCGAGTCGACCAATAACCAAGGGCAAGGGCCCAGTTCAGCCCGAAGGCTTACATTCATGCACAAGTAATGTTTAATCATTCAATCATTGAAAATTTCTCGTTCATTTAGGTCGAGTGCGATAAAGTACACACTCGCCTAGAAAAGTCGTTTTGAGCATTCATTGAAACATTCAAGAGTTTCAAACAACTATAACAAGCCACGTAGTCAATGGAAATATAGCGTACCTCAATCACATAACAAAGCAACAATCCAAATAGTCACAACAATTCACATAGACATTAGAAACAAATCGTATATAGAACACTCACCTAATTAAGCAAATTACGTCCAAAGTATCCCTCCGGATATCAACTTTGGTCACCAAGAAACCCTAATAACAATCATGAGAAAATATTATGGCTCAACCATCAAAGTGTCTAGTGAATCAAAGAAAATCGAATAAAAGAGTACAAAGGGAAGTATGATTTTTTGAAAGTGAAAAAGGTATATTTTGATCAAAGAAATGCGTAACTAAAGGTTTTCCAAATCAAACGTAGAATTAACCTCAAAAGAGTTTTAGAAAATTTCATCGGAAAATTTGGAAACAGTGCCACGTCAGAATCCGGCCAGAACTTGGCCGGCTACACGGCCGGATAATGAACAGTATTTTCCTCATTTTTCGTAAAACGTGTTTTTTGGCTCAAAACTAACACATTTGCAAAAATTAATGTATAACAAGTATCTTGGTTAAAAATCATATGGAAAAGGTAGCCAAATACCTTGAATTCACACTTTATCTCACTTGTTAAAAATTAGGTTTTCGTGGCCGGGAAACCCTAGGCCACTCCTTTTGTTTCGAAACGAAAATGAACACGTATTTGAAATTCGAAACTCGACAATTGGAACCAAACATTATGGTACAAATGGAAACGTACAAATGCAAGTAAAATAGCTCACATAACCCTACTCAAGTGCACTAAGCTACTCTAAGCAAAGCAAATCCAATGCATCACAAAATCACCTTCCAATCTCATTTCCATTTACTCAAATCCAAGAAAGTAAACGGACAGCATTTCCCTTGTTTTTCCTTACTTTTCCATCCTACAACCAACCACAAATCATATCATTCAACCACAATTGCCAGTACCAACTATAAGCTATCAAACACCCTTAAAAATGTAACCAATTAAAGCTTTACAACCATCCAAAACCAGGCCCAAATATTCCATCATAACTCAGCACACACAACTCCAATTCAGTTGATTCCAAAGCCATATGAAAGCTAAGATACAAGGCTACAATTCTTAAGAAGGCATCAAAAGTTAATTCAGTAATCTTCCCAGCCAAAAGAGCCAAATACAGGGGCTGATTATCATTTCCGGACAGAAACAGGGCAGCAGGGGTAAAATAGTCATTTCACAGGTTACCGTGCTCTGATTGAGCTGAAATTTTACAGGCATGATCTACACTCAATTCTCTACAACTTTCATGTTTTGAGCTAAGTCTGATTCGGCCTCCATCATGACCGAACAACACTGGTCAGATTAGGGCAGAAACATTCACACTAAATCAGAAATCTAACCAACTCTCCACTAATCCACAAAATCATCCATTAATCATGTTAGCAAGCCACCATAGGCCACTAATTAGCATCTATTGGAACCAAAAAGGATGTTCTTAGCAATCTTACCTTGAAACCTCAAAGAAAGTTGGTAGCTTAGACTTCCTCCTCCCAAAACAACTCCACCAAAACCCTTAGCCTTCCTTAGCAAGCACTTGTATGGTGTAGTTTTCAATTTGGTTGGTTAAATCACAAGATTTGGCCAAGATTAGAAGCTAGAAATGGAAGAGGTTTTCCCTTGTTTTTCTCTCCATGAAATTCGGCCAAGGCAAGGAAAATGAGAGGAAAATTGGTCAAAAAATTTGGTTTGAAGAAAGTTAATCTTCTTGGTCAAAGTCCAACCTCCAATCCAAACATGACATGTGGCCTCTTGAAGTTTCTAAGCTTATCTCCTTCCTTCCAATGATTCAAGTAGGCTAACTAACCTCTAATTATCTTCTAGCACCATGTAGAATAATATCACTTAGTATTTCGTCACCTAATCGGCAAAATTATATCGCACTAGCGGGCCCCACATCGAACAAATGCACTTCAAGTTACGTACACTAACTTATACTAGGAAAATGATTTAAAAATCGTACTTTCTTGAAAAATGTACAAAACATTTAATATTTTCAAAGGACAGTATAAAATATGGCCAAGGAAATAAAATAATACGTGAAAATGTGAAAATTTTTCGGGTTCTCACACTCTCTCCCCCTTAAGAAATTTCGTCCTCGAAATTTTACCTTCCGTTTCTTCATGTGATCCCGGAGCTTGTTGCGGTTCTATGGCATATATCTGAGCTGGTGTTGTTGTTCGATTCCCTCGTTCGCTAGTCGGTTTCGGTTTGACTCCACTTACTTGTTGAGTACTAGTCTCTCGTGGCTGTTTCTTCGGGCAAGTACTCAGTTGGTGATCACTACTCCCACAAATCAAACACTTCCGCCCTTTCCTCCAGCAATCATTCTCAGTGTGGTTTACCTTCCCACAATATCCACAAACCAAACGAGGAACTACTGTTTGGCTTTCGCGAGAAGTCTCCTCAGGTCCTATTTGACTTCCTTTTGTAGACCTCTCATGTAGTGCTCCAAATGTCCAGGGTGGATGAGGGAAAGGGTTTACTTTTTGCACTTTGGAGGGCGTTACCCTTTCTCCAGATTCCTCAGGTATTACTAGGTATACCTCTTTTCCGCATTTGAAGAGCTTTTACTTGTGCTTTCGCGTCCTCAATTCTTTGTGCCTTCTCAAGAGCTTCCGTAAAAGTGTTAATTTGAACCGCCGCTAAAGCTTCTTGAATTTCCAAATTCAGGCCTTGTATGAACCGCCTTATCCTCCTTCTTTCCGTAACCACTAATTCGGAGGCGAACTTAGACAGCTTAGTGAATTTCGTTTCGTACTCGGCCACACTTTGGGTTCCCTGACGCAGACTAATAAATTCATCCTCCCTCCTTTCTTGGACCAGAGGTGGGAGGTACTTCTCGTTAAATTCCCGTATAAAGTTCACCCATGTCCAGGCAGTCTGTTCTCTTTCCCATTTTGCCCTAATAACATTCCACCACGCTCGGGCCGGTCCTTCGAATTGAAATACAGCAAAGTTCACTTGTCTTTGCTCCGTGTAGTTCAAGGCCGCAAAAATGTTAATCATAGCTTCTAACCACTGTTCGGCCATATCTGGATCAGGTCCTCCAAGGAATTTAGGCGGATTAAACTTTTGAAATCTTTCCAAAGCCTTATCCTCTCCTATTTCTCTTATCTCAGGGTTCTGGGGTTGATTTACTGGCAATTGGCCTTGTTGATCTACCAATCGCGCGAGAATACTAGTCATTTGTTGTATCGCCGTCGCCACTTGATCTCCGGCCTCAACCCTCGGCCCACTCTCTTGCTCAGTTACTGTTGCTCTTTCTTTACTGGGTTCTCGAGCTTGCCTAGCCCCACGTCCGCGTCCACGACTACGTCTCCCGTCCATTCCCTTTTCTCTCTCTCTTTTTTTTTTTTTTTTTCCAAAAGGCGTTTTAGTATGCAAATAAAGTAATTGACTAAAATGGCAAGATATAACACACCCAATATGCAAGAAATCATGTCAAGTTAGACAAACCAAGTACAGCAAATACTATTCAGGTAAATATCGTAATGTCACAAGTCACACATTCAGTAGCAGTACAAGGCAAAACAGGAAGAAAACACAGCGTGCCGTACCACACTCAACTAAAACACTCCCCAACCGATCTCTCACTTCCCCTTACTAACGAGCTATACATCCGTTAACACTTTACACTTACTTTCACCAAACATTAGCTCATTCCTGTTTCCCCACAAAAAGATTGGCAAATCCTTAGTACTACCCGCGTACTCGGGTACAAGAATCCGAGATAATTCACGCACTCGAGCTGGCCAGTCCCAAGTGTAAATTATCTACAATCGAGATTCCTACCGGACGTACATATCTATGGTTCTCAAGTACCCCCAAAAGGATGTACACTTCTAACAAGCACGATTCATAACTTATGCTCAAAAGAGCACTTAGTCCTTCACACTTATTCACGGAATCAGGACCATACCACCACTTGGCCCAAGCTCACTCCGCGCAGAGACCACGCGAAGCTGCTCTGATACCACCTGTGGACAGCCCCACCTTACCCTAAGGCGAACCAAAGGGTTCGGCGGACCGCCTGCCCAGCTCTCGCCAGGACTCGTTCACTCACATCAAAGAAAGTAAGATAAAGCTCGAGAATTAGCGGAAACGAAACCCAACCTTGAACCATAAAATTACATTCACCTCAAGCTCAACCAAAAATACAGTCCCACATGTATACATAAGCTTTTAAATTCTTAGTACATTCCAGCCCTAATCAAGCACTAGAACGAGATCAAAAGCCAAAACAATACAGAAGGCTAAACTATACTATACAGGTCTCTCGCCCTTGCTCGCAACCCCTGTTAAGGAAAACAAAAGACGTGGAATGAGCTAAAAGCCCAGCGAGGTTCTATATACTTAACTAAACAATTAAACAAGGCATTTAACACGTAATAGCATGAAATCTCGAAATCATTTACAATATAAAGCAATTGTAACACATTCATTAAAAGGATACGGGCTCATGAGGAGCCATTCGTTCATTCATTCGTTCATTCATTCGTCCAACATTGTCCTTATTTCTCCGATCATTTAAAAACATGTTTGTAAGTGAAAACTCCTTCATTTTTGTGTCATTCGTTCATTCATTCATTCCCCAAACTCCGCCAACTTCATGGTCATACTCGAGTATACCAAACGTTCACATTCACCCAGGGTCACTAATCGCCCGACCGAGTCCGCTTCTGGCTCGAGTCGACCAATAACCAAGGGCAAGGGCCCCAGTTCAGCCGAAGGCTTACATTCATGCACAAGTAATGTTTAATCATTCAATCATTGAAAATTTCTCGTTCATTAGGTCGAGTGCGATAAAGTACACACTCGCCTAGAAAAGTCGTTTTGAGCATTCATTGAAACATTCAAGAGTTCAAACAACTATAACAAGCCACGTAGTCCAATGGAAATATAGCGTACCTCAATCACATAACAAAGCAACAATCCAAATAGTCACGACCATTCACATAGACATTAGAAACAAATCGTATATAGAACACTCACCTAATTAAGCAAAATTACGTCCAAAGTATCCTCCGGATATCAACTTTGGTCACCAAGAAACCCTAATAACAATCATGAGAAAATATTATGGCTCAACCATCAAAGTGTCTAGTGAATCAAAGAAAATTCGAATAAAAGAGTACAAGAGGGAAGTATGATTTTTTTGAAAGTGAAAAAGGTATATTTTGATCAAAGGAAATGCGTAACTAAAGGTTTTCCAAATCAAACGTAGAATTAACCTCAAAAGAGTTTTAGAAAATTTCATCGGAAAATTGGGAACAGTGCCACGTCAGAATCCGGCCAGAACTTGGCCGGCTACACGGCCGGATAATGAACAGTAGTTTTTCCTCATTTTTCGTAAAACGTGTTTTTGGCTCAAAACTAACACATTTGCAAAGAATTAATGTATAACAAGTATCTTGGTTAAAAATCATATGGAAAAGGTAGCCAAATACCTTGAATTCACACTTTATCTCACTTGTTAAAAATTAGGTTTTCGTGGCCGGGAAACCCTAGGCCACTCCTTTTGTTTCGAAACGAAAATGAACACGTATTTGAAATTCGAAACTCGACAATTGGAACCAAACATTATGGTACAAATGAAAACGTACAAATGCAAGTAAAATAGCTCACATAACCCTACTCAAGTGCACTAAGCTACTCTAAGCAAAGCAAAACCAATGCATCCCAAAATCACATTCCAATCTCATTTCCATTTACTCAAATCCAAGAAAGTAAACGGATAGCATTTCCTCTTGTTTTTCCTTACTTTTCCATCCTACAACCAACCACAATCATATCATTCAACCACAATTGCCAGTACCAACTATAAGCTATCAAACACCCTTAAAAATGTAACCAATTAAAGCTTTACAACCATCCAAAACCAGGCCCAAATATTCCATCATAACTCAGCACACACAACTCCAATTCAGTTGATTCCAAAGCCATATGAAAGCTAAGATACAAGGCTACAATTCTTAAGAAGGCATCAAAAGTTAATTCAGTAATCTTCCCAGCCAAAAGAGCCAACAACAGGGGCTGATTATCATTTCCGGACAGAAACAGGGCAGCAGGGGTAAAATAGTCATTTCACAGGTTACCGTGCTCTGATTGAGCTGAAATTTACAGGCATGATCTACACTCAATTCTCTACAACTTTCATGTTTTGAGCTAAGTCTGATTCGGCCTCCATCATGACCGAACAACACTGGTCAGATTAGGGCAGAAACATTCACACTAAATCAGAAATCTAACCAACTCTCCACTAATCCACAAAATCATCCATTAATCATGTTAGCAAGCCACCATAGGCCACTAATTAGCATCTATTGGAACCAAAAAGGATGTTCTTAGCAATCTTACCTTGAAACCTCAAAGAAAGTTGGTAGCTTAGACTTCCTCCTCCCAAAACAACTCCACCAAAACCCTTAGCCTTCCTTAGCAAGCACTTGTATGGTGTAGTTTTCAATTTGGTTGGTTAAATCACAAGATTTGGCCAAGATTAGAAGCTAGAAATGGAAGAGGTTTTCCCTTGTTTTTTCTCTCCATGAAATTCGGCCAAGGCAAGGAAAATGAGAGGAAAATTGGTCAAAAAATTTGGTTTGAAGAAAGTTAATCTTCTTGGTCAAAGTCCAACCTCCAATCCAAACATGACATGTGGCCTCTTGAAGTTTCTAAGCTTATCTCCTTCCTTCCAATGATTCAAGTAGCTAACTAACCTCTAATTATCTTCTAGCACCATGTAGAATAATATCACTTAGTATTTCGTCACCTAATCGGCAAAATTATATCGCACTAGCGGGCCCCACATCGAACAAATGCACTTCAAGTTACGTACACTAACTTATACTAGGAAAATGATTTAAAAATCGTACTTTCTTGAAAATGTACAAAACATTTAATATTTTCAAAGGACAGTATAAAATATGGCCAAGGAAATAAAATAATACGTGAAAATGTGAAAATTTTTCGGGTTCTCACACCGGGCCATCTTAACCCGTACCTGCCGACGAGGTACACCTTGAGGGGCCCGTATGTCGTGTACTGACCTACCAGGAGAGTCCCGGTGGGCCGGTGTGTCGGTGGTCTCCGGCACGCAAGATTCGGCGCTGCGATTGCTGGAAGACCTACTCCTACCCCGATAGGGTAGTACTAGCCGTAGATGATGAGCGGAGACGGTTGGGTAGAGCCAATCGTAGGTGCCAGACGGAGATAGAGCGTCTCCAGGCAGTCCTCCGAGTACACAGTGCCAGGATCCGAGAGCTTGAGCCTTCGATCCTGGAGGAGCAGGAGCGAACTGATGCCTTCAGAGGGCAAGCTCAGGCGGCTACTGGACGCCTTGTTCGGGTCGTTGGAAATGGTCAGGGACTGGATAGACTGTATCTTGACTGAGTGCGGGACCCTAGTGGAGGATGTGGTTCAGGATTTGGCCGAGGAGGGTCAAGGGCCTGCGGTTCCCGGTGATCCTGAGGAGGATCCGGAGGACGATCCGGAGGAGGATCCGGAGGAGGAGCCCGTTGCACCTTCAGAGTCAGTTGGGTCAGCATCTAGTTAGACCTCTAGTTTAGGGTTGAGAGATTTTTGTGAGGTAGTTAGGGACATATTGGGTCGACACGTCCCCTTTTGTTTTTGAATTTGACGTGTCAAGATGGATGTAAATAGGGTTTGTTTTGTCCTATGTCCCTTGGCTAATATAAGCTTTGACTTGACTAGGTTGATATGTATAGTACTTTCTAACTTGTTATGCGACTTATTTTGCTGTGTATATAAAGGAAATGTTTATTTTGAATGTGTTTTATTATCTCTGTTTTATGACTTGGAAATGTTTTCTTTGAGCCACACCTTATTTTGTTTATATTTATATAGTGGTTAGTCGGGAATCATGGAAGGTAGAAGAAGCCAGGATCAGGGAGCTACTCGAGGGCGTGGCTCTAATCATGGCCGTGGGGGTTGACAGACACATGAACCGGTGCGAGAACCGAGAGGGGAAAGAGAGGTAACCGTTGGACCGCAACCTGGACCCCGAGCGGAAGGGGGAGATCAGGTGGCCACTGCAATTCAACAGATGACCAATATTCTTGCTCGTTTAGTAGAGCAACAGGGTCAAGCCCCAATAAATCAATCTAGAGATCCTGAAATGGGGCAAGATAGGGCCCTAAAAAGATTCCAAAAGTTCTCTCCTACTAAATTCTTGGGAGGACCGGACCCTGAAGGAGCGGAGAGATGGTTAGAAACCATGATCAATATATTCGTCGCTTTAAACTATGCAGAGGATAGGCAAGTGCAATTTGCTACTTTTCAGTTTGAGGGTCCAGTTAGGGCTTGGTGAAATGTAGTTAGACCTAAGTGGGAGAGAGAGGGAACCGCATGGACCTGGTTGAATTTCGTGCGGGAGTTTAATGAAAAATACCTTCCACCTATCGTCCAAGAGAAGAGAGAGGATGATTTCATTAAGCTCCGTCAAGGGACTTTAAGTGTATCCGAGTATGAGACCCAGTTTACGAAACTATCCAAATTTGCTCCCGAATTGATAGCTATGGAGCAAAGGCGGGTAAGGAGGTTTGTGCAGGGGCTCAATGTAGAGATACAGGAGGCCTTAGCGGCGGCCCAAATTAACACTTTTACGGAGGTTTTGGAGAAGGCCCAAAGAATAGAGATTGCCAGGACACAAGTAAGAAATTTTCACGCAAAACGTAGAGGAGGGCCTGGTGGACATCAGGGGCTGGCACAGAGTGATCGAAACATGCCACCCTCTAAAGCCGGTCGTGGAGCTGGAGGTAGAAGATTTACGGGTACGTCGAGGGGAGGTACTCAGAGGGGAGACCAAAGTGGCAGAGGACAGGGGAGAGGTATTTCCCAGGGAGGCCAAATATCCGCTTCCCGAGTATCGTATGGATATTGTGGGAAATCAAACCATACCGAGGATAATTGTTGGAGAAAAGCTCGGAAGTGCTTAAGGTGTGGGAGTACAGAGCACCAGATTGCAAATTGCCCACTAGTCAGTGATACTCAGTCGGCTGGCAAATCAAACCTGAAACCCACCAATGTAGGAGGGACCAGGTCGAGGGTGCCAGCCAGACTGTACTCATTGGACCAGCAATCGGTACCTGAGCCGACGGAGGTAGTGGAAGGTACGATTCCTGTTTTCCATCGTTTAGCCAGGATTTTGATAGACCTTGGTGCCACCCATTCTTTTGTTAGCCCCACCTTTATGCTTGGAATTGATGTGAAAGCTGAAAGACTACCATATGACTTAGAAGTAAGAACACCTACGGGTAATCAAACTTTACTTGCGAATGAGGTGTATAGAAACTGCGATATTTGGGTTGGTGAGTGGAGGCTAATAGTTGACCTTATAAATCTAGCCATTAAGAGGTACGATATTATTCTAGGCATGGATTGGCTAACTCATTATCATGCTCGGGTAGATTGTAGGATGAAGGTGGTCGCGTTTTGCGTACCAGGTGAGGCAGGGCTAGGAAATTGCTTAGTCATGGGGCACGGGATTACCTAGCTTTTCTGGTTAACACCCCAGGAGAAAAGATGAAACTAGAGGATATGCCGGTAATCAATGAGTATCCGGATGTGTTCCCAGATGAGTTGGTGTCATTGCCACCCGAACGGGAAATTGAGTTTAAGATTGACCTAGCACCTGGAACTATTCCCATTTCAAAAACCCCTTATCGAATGGCACCCGCTGAACTTAAGGAGTTAAAATTTCAATTGCAAGACCTGTTAGAGTGGAGATTCATACGTGAGAGCGAATCACCGTGGGGTGCTCCAGTGTTATTTGTCAAAAAGAAGGACGGGAGTTTAAGGTTATGCATTGATTATCGAGGATTGAATGCAGTAACTATTAAGAATAAATATCCTTTGCCCCACATCGATGAGTTGTTTGATCAATTACAAGGAGCTGTGGTGTTCTCTAAGTTGGACCTTCGACAAGGGTATTATCAATTGAGAATTAGAAGAGGATGTGCCAAAAACGGCCTTTAACACTCAATACGGGCATTTCGAGTTTGCGGTAATGCCTTTTGGTTTAACCAATGCCCTAGCGGCATTCATAGATCTAATGCATCGAGTGTTTAAACCCTATTTGGACAAGTTCGTGGTAGTGTTCATTGACGATATCTTGGTGTATTCGAAGACAAGGGAGGAGCATGAACAACACTTGAGAATAGTATTACAAACCCTAAGAGAGCACCAGTTGTTTGCTAAATTTAGCAAGTGTGAATTTTGGTTGAAAAAGTGGCGTTCCTAGGCCATATAATTTCAAAGGATGGACTTACTGTAGACCCGGCTAAAGTGGAAGCTGTAGCTAAATGGAAACGGTCGGAGAATCCTACTGAAGTGCCAAGTTTTTTAGGTCTAGCGGTGTATTACCGTCGGTTTATCAAGAATTTCTCGAGAATTGAGGGACCCCTAACCAACTTGACAAAGAAACAAGGAAAGTACATTTGGGATGCTAAGTGTGAGAATAGTTTCCACGAGCTTAAGAAGCAGTTAACTGTGGCTCCAGTGTTAGCTTTGCCCAACGGAAAGGATAGTTATACAGTTTATACCGACGCTTCCAGAGAAGGGTTAGGATGTGTTTTAATGCAAAATAGGAATGTGATTGCCTACGCATCTCAAAAGTTAAAGTCTCATGAGCAAAACCATCCAACCCATGACTTAGAGCTTGCAGCGGTTGTGTTTGCTTTGAAGAAATGGCGGCATTATTTATACGGAGTGACCTTTGAGGTATACACGGATCATAAGAGCCTTAAATACTTATTCTCTCAGAAAGAGCTAAATCTGAGACAATGTCGGTGGGTGGAGTTTCTAGAAGACTACGATTGTACGATTAATTACCATCCAGGAAAGGCCAACGTCGTAGCAGATGCTCTAAGTCGAAAGGCTCAATTAGCAAGTTTAATGGTAGGAGAGTGGAGCTTGTTGGAGGATGTGTGCGAATGGAACCCTCGTTTGGAGCCACAGAAAGTTATTTTTGGGAATATTGAGGTGAAATCGATACTATTGGATCGAATCAAAGATGGTCAAATGAAGGAACCAACGGTGCAAAAGTGGGTGGAAAGAGTAAAGAAGGGAGAATTGCCTGATTTCAACCTAGGGTCTGATGGGTTTTAAGATTTCGAAATCGCATTGTGGTACCTAAGAATAAAGAACTAAGGAAGGAGATTTTGGAGGAATCTCACCGCTCTAGGTATACGGTACATCCAGGTAGTGGTAAGATGTACCAGGATCTCAAAAGTCTGTATTGGTGGAATAATATGAAAGCGGAGATTGCCCAATTTGTTCAAAAGTGTCTTACGTGCCAACAAGTGAAAACTGAGCATCAGAAACCGTCGGGTTTGCTACAGCCTTTAGAAATCCCTGAATGGAAGTGGGAGCATATAACGATAGATTTCGTATCAGGGTTACCACGAACTCAAAAAGGGCATGATGCGATTTGGGTGATAGTAGACCGCTTAACTAAGACCCCACACTTTCTACCAGTTAATATGAAATATTCTTTGGAAAAACTTGCCAAACTCTATATGGATGAAGTGGTGAGACTACATGGGGTACCAGTGAGTATCGTATCCGATAGAGACCCCAGATTTGTATCTCGATTCTGGCAGAAACTGCAAGAGGCTCTAGGAACTAAGTTGAGCTATAGTACAGCGTATCATCCTCAGACTGACGGACAATCTGAGAGGACCATTCAAACTCTTGAAGATATGCTGAGAGCCTTTATAGTAGATTTCGGAGGAAGTTTGAGCCAATACCTAACCCTAGTTGAATTCGCGTATAACAATAGTTACCACTCGTCTATTCAAATGGCCCCCTACGAAGCATTGTATGGACGAAAGTGTCGATCGCCAATCCATTGGGATGAGGTAAGAGAGAGGAAGATCATAGATCCGGCTACAATACCATGGGTTGAGGAAGCCTACGAAAGGGTAAAGGTGATTCGTCAGAAGCTTCAAACGGCCCAAAGCCGACAAAAGAGCTATGCCGATCATCGGAGGAAGGATTTGGAGTTTGAAATAGGAGACAAGGTGTTTCTTAGGGTTACTCCACTGAAGGGAAAAATCAAGGTAGGAAAAGGGAAAAAGTTGCAACCGAGATACATAGGACCTTTCAGTATACTCCAGCGAATAGGGAAGGTGGCTTATCGACTTGAGTTACCAGCTAGTATGTCTCGGATCCATGATGTTTTTCACGTTTCGTTGCTTAAGAAGTACCATCCGGATCTGACTCACATTTTGCCACCAGAAGATATTGAACTGGACGAGTCATTAACCTATGAGAAACGACCCATTCGAGTACTGGATAGAAAGGTGAAGGACTTGAGGAACAAGCAGATCCCATTAGTTAAGGTTCTATGGAAACACCATGAAGTGGAGGAAGTAACCTGGGAGTTAGAGAAAGACATGCAAGAAAAGTATCCAGACCTGTTTACAACAAAAGGTATGAATTTCGAGGTCGAAATTCTCTTAAGGGGGAGAGAGTGTGAGGACGTGTAAAATATCCTTATATTTTTCTTAAAATCCCCTTTAATTTGGAAATTATTACTTTACAATAGTTTTACTACACATTCACTTTCCCAATAACTACAATTAATCATAGAACCAAGGGTTTCCCTTTTACTTTTATCGTTAAGACAAACTAGGGTTTTTACGCCTTTTCGTAGTATGAGTAATCGGTACAAAGTTTGTACTAAATTTAGTAATTCTGAATGAGTTTTAGATGATATTAAGTGTGTGATTAGAAGTGATAATAATAAGTTAGTGAATTAGAGGTTAAAACCCTAGTATACGCGATTTAAGGAAAATCGGCTTGAACCGATCGGTACCGTTCACTACCGATTGAACACACCACTGGACTACCAATTTCTTACCATAACATATCCTTGATATTAGTGCAAAATATCAGCCTTAATTAGTTCTTGTTTGACCGAAATTCTTGACTAGAAAAAGGAAAGGAAAAGACAAAATTTAAGATGAAATCTTCAAGTGACAAGTGGAGGGCATCCAAGCAATTTTGACCTAAACCAAGACTAACCTTCTTAAATCTTCTAGGACTTCATTTTCCTTTCTTTTCTTCTCATTATGGCCGAACCTCAAGAGGGAAAAAAAGGGAGAAAACACTACTTCATACCATCTTGATTTCTAGTTGATTTGAGTGAAAAACAAAAATCTAAACCAGTTAATCTTCTAGTTGAGAGCTTAGGAAGCTTGGTGTACCAAAGTTTTGAAGGAAAGGTGAAGGATTGTTCTTGTAAGCATCTTAAAGAGGTATTATAGCTATCTTCCCTTATTGCTTCTTTACTTTTGCCCAATTTTGTAGAACAACCCATACTTGTGGTTTATGATGGTTATTTCCATGGTTCTTGTGGCTTATGATAGTTATTTCCATGGTTTTGAGGCTTAGGGTGATTTATTTGAGTTAGGGTTTTGGAATTTTTCAATCATAAATCTTGTTGTTTAGATGGTATATGGTGTCTATAATCTTGTGTAGGAGGTTGAAGTAGTGATTCAAGCTAGAAAAGTGAAGTTTACACCATGAATTCATAAAATTCCAGATTAGGGTTCTTATATTGCCCTGTACTGACCAGTTCTGTTCGGCCAGGATGGAGGCCGAATTGGCCTTAGCTCAAAACATGAAAGTTGCATGAAATGATGTTTTATAGTTTACCTGTAAAATTGTAGCTCGATCAGAGCACGGTAGGATGTGAAATGACCGAAATACCCTGACTACCACAAGCTTCAATTCGTAGACAGTTTTGTGAATCCACCAGTTTGGCTTCGTTTTTTCACCCTGATTCGTATTCAATCAGCTTTTGGCCAAAACACAAAACTTGTAGCTTTATGTTTTAGATTTTCAACGCCCCTAAAAACGCCTCAAAGGGAATTATGTAGCTTGAGTTGTTACCGGTTAAAGTCAGTACTGACAACCAGATTGACCATGAACTTTTGGATTTGTGATTGGCAAATTCGACTTAGATAAACTGTGAATTAGGTTAAGTTGCCTTCATGAAAGTTATGCCCCTCTATCTTAGCTTCACAATGGCATAATGTTCACCCTGATTCGATAAACATAGTTTCAGTTATGACTAAAATACGATGAGATGTCAAATCTGCCGTTTAGTTTTTGTCTTCAAAACTAATTTCCGATTGTGCTGTTGCACTTGTGTTGTATTTGGGTGATTTTGGAGCTTATTGGAAGGGCTATGTTAGTCTCATTACTTCCGTATTATTGTGGGGCTGAATTAAGGAAAAGAAGGAAGCTATATATGACTGGAAAATAGGTAAAATCAAAGGGCGTGCTGCCCAAATTTTCGCTTAAGGACTAGGTAGCGATACTCGCGACTTGAGTAAAGCCTTGAGGACGAATCTAAGTCGATTTTGTCTAGGTTATTCGAGTTCCCTTTTATGGAGGTATATAAGTTGGATTTCGGCCGAAACTTGTACCCTTGGAAAAATGAAATTTACGACTGATAGAAATATGTTTTCCTCGTTCCTTCGACTTAAATGGTATTTCACAGTATAATTGTTCCCAAGTTTCATAGTTTGTATAGCGAGCAAGAGTTTTACATGTATTCTCCAAATGAATTTCAGTTTCTTGATTCTTGTTAAACGAAACGTCTAAGTTGCGAACCTTAGTCGATTTGCAAAGCTCTTAAACGATATTTTATCGCAGATTTGGACTCCAAGCCAGGAGTACTACCTGGACGTGATCACTAAAAACACTACATCTTTTGGTGAGTGCTTCCAAATACGTAATTGCACTTGACATTTGTGTTTAATACTTGAACAATGTGATTGCCTGATATATGAGTAGATTGATAGGGCAAGCGTGTACTTTATCGCACTTGGCCAAATGTGATTTGTTCTTGGTTATTGATTTCAGTTGAATTGATATACATGTACATGAATTACATCTTGTTTGGAATTCCAAAAACCCTGTGGTTAGTTAATCGAGTCGAGCCGGCACGGGTCTGGTCGATTAGATAACGAACCCTGGGTAGTTAGTGATGTCGAGTGGAGTGTTATCTCTTCGACTAATCGGTATACTCGAGTATTACCACCAGTGTTTATTGTGGAGTTCGAGCCCGGTAAGGGGTTTGGTCGGTGGACGGAGACTGGAGTTAAGTGGTGTTCTACTGGATTAGTTACCTTACTTGAAAGTTGACGGAGTGTCAACTACCAAACGATCAAGCTATGGTGGAGCCGTTATATGAGCAACTGTATCCTTATGTGTGAAATGCGGAATATTTATCGTTGGCTATATGAAGTATTATTACTCTTTTCTCGGGCTTGTTTTGCTCGCTATTTCACTATTGTGCTACTTCTACGTTATTTGATGGACAATTTGATATTTGGAACATCACTGAGCTTTAGCTCACTCCGTTAGTTTTGTTTTCCTTACAGGGGGTACGAGCGTGGCGTGAGGGTTGCAAAGACTAGTGTAGTCTAGTTGTTTTAAATTTTGAAGTTGTACTCGCGCTAGCACCTGAGTAGAGTTGTTTATACTCGAATTGTAAACGTTAAAGTATTTTGGAGTGTAGAGCTTTATATCTGGGTTGGAACATCTATGTATATATTAAGTGTGAACTTGTTGTGGTATTTATTCTCTATGAATGTACGTGTTTTTTTCTCAAGATCTAGTGAGTGAGTCCTGGCGAGAGTTGGGCAAATGACTCGCTAAACCTTAGGGTATGCCCTAGGGAGAGGTGGGGTCGTCACACCTTGCCTAGGTGAATCTCCAAGTAGTCTTGAGTTTATGTTGCAAATTTGGAGTGAAATGGATGGTTGGATTGAAGTGAAATGAAGAAGGAAGCTTTGGTTCTTCTTGCTTGAAGATTTTCGGCTGTTTTGATGAAGAGAGGAGAGAGAAATGGCTGGTGGTAAAGCTTCTTGAAGAAGCTTGGTAGTTGGCAAAAGTCAACTCTCCACTCGCGTGCGTACGCGCGCGTTTCGTGCTCGATTCCTCTCGGATTTGTTTCACGTGTGCACTATACCTCTAATGCACTTGCTTTAACACTATTATTATTCACTGTTAGTAGTCTAACAATAAAGGCCTAAAGTCCCTCAATTAATCGCGCGCGCGAAAACGCGTACTTCCAACTTGTGCGCGATAAAGCAATATTTCTAAGAAATTCTTATAACGATAGCATAACTAACTAATACTTGAGTATTTAATCATAAAATACTTATTTTAAGACTAACACATGATTCCTCACATGAGTCTAGTATTAATTCCTCAAGTCTCCAATTTGTCGCGCGGTACGACTTTCGAGAAACTATCGACGCGCGAGTAATAAAAGTTTCATTTAATTTAATCACATCCAATCTCTCAATTAATTCTTCTTAGTCTACTATTAATAATCCTTAGTTCTCCAAGACTAATGTATAAGTCTTCAATTTCCAAGATCATTGTACCCTCAAATCGATTATTGCCTGCAAACGCGAATTCACTATTCTCGCTAAACGAGCTTCCCAAAATTTAATTTTTGTAACAAGTCATTTTAAAAATACATGTAAGCCATAGTTTCATGTAATTGAGTCTAAAAAGGTTGGAATAAAATATTCAGAGCAAACGGCCAATTAAATATTTAAATAAACCAGTAATAGGAGTTTAAAATAAGTAAATTTGCGGGTCCCCACAAACTGTACTTGAATTAAAAGTAGGCAAGGCAACTTGAGCATGTGAAATGTTGAGTAACCAATGATCTTTATCTAAAAATGTCGATTTTAGCGTCAAAAGGCACTTTCACAATTTGAGTAATATTTATGTATGTGATATGAATAAATCCCTCTTTAAGTTGAATAAGAAGATGATCATGGGATTAGGTGACTTTTTTATTGATCATATGAGTTACTTGCTTGTGAAATTGGGTAAGGATGAGAAATTGACTTGAACTTGTTATAATGACGGTATAATTGGATCTTCTTTACTTGATAATATGAGTACTTGAGATTAATTGAATGATTGCATAATAGTTATTGACCTTGTTTTGAGGAAATGAAGTTGAATTGTAGACATATGTTTATTTTCAAAAGATTGGATCATTGTTGGTTTGTATTTCTTCTTACCTGAGGACAAGCAATAGTTCAAGTGTGGGGGATTTTGATTAGAGTATATTTTACGTGTTTTAAGTGTGTTTTATTAGTTAGTTTTGGTGTGTTTTAACTACTTTTATAGCTAATTCACTAGGATTTCAGTGAAATTATGCATTTTGTGGTTTTAAGTGTGAAAATTGCATTTTTATGGATTTTAATGGCGAAAACTTCATGTTTTCATAGGTTTAATGATTCAATCATCAAATAGAGTGAGTTGAGAAGATAATTGGATTATTGATGATTGTTTGAAGTGATAAAAAGAGAATACAAAGTGCAAAAGAGGAAATCCAATTAAGAACAAAAGAAGAAAAGTTTTACAGCTTTGACATTTTGTGATATTTCGGCTATATATTAAGGTACATGCATCGGATTGAGGTGATTTTTATACCATTTTGAAACTAAGAGATAGATATACATTTGGTATGAAGACATTGAAATCCAGTTCAGTCATTTTCCTAGTCAAAAAGTCGAAATACAGAAGTGCATGTTCATCGTCAAAAGCTGAAACAAGGTTCTGACCAGCAATGGTATTTTGGTTATTTCTCGGTCCACAAAGCTCCAAATTGGATGATTCTTGATGCATTGGAAAGCTAACTCAAAGGAGTTTTCATGTTTTACACAAGAGCTAGTTCTGTGACGACCCATCTCTCCCTAGGGCGAACCCAAGGATTTGGCGGACCGCTTGCGCAACTCTCGTTAGAACTCACTTACTTACATTCTTGAAATGGCCTTTCACGCCTCTAGATTAACATAAAAGTTCCATTCATCCAAGAATTTTAACTTAATTTACAACCCAAAAGTGAAACATATGAGTACATTACCAATTATCCCCAAATACATTTCATCTATAAAAATACAAGTACATGAAAATTATATACACTATTTCACGCTTACTTGCTCTAGCCTCCACTCCTGTAAGGAAAAAAAAACTAAAGGAATGAACTAAAAATCCAGTGAGGTTTCCAACAAGTAATCAGGTAGAGAAACCATGGAAGTGTTACATTTAACAATTTGCACACTTCACACAGTAACAAACAGTCATTCAAGAAACAAACATTCACATTCAATCATTGGAAGGATGCGTGCTCACTTGGAGCCAATCAGTCAGTCAGTCATTCAGTCTCCGACCATTTCTCCCTTATACCTCCAAAATATGAAAACACATTTGAAAATAAAACTCCTTCAGTGATCATTTCATTCAGTTAGTCAATTCATACATTGCATTTCATTAACTGGCCAGTTCCTCACCAGACTTTGTGGTCATACTAGATTATACCAAAACAGTGGCCCGTGGTCACCAGCCGTTCAACCGAGTTCGCTTTTGTCTCGAGTCGACTGGCAATAAAGGGCAAGGGCCCAATTTAGCCAAAAGTTTACATTCATGCACAAGTAACATTCAATCATTTGATCATTGAAAATTTCACGTTCACTTAGGTCTAGTGCGATAAAATACACACTTGTCTATTTGAAAATCCATTTAACAATCTTTGAAAAGCGTTTAACATTCAAGCAATCACTCACAAATATTCACATAGTCACTTATTGCACGAACATGCAAGGAACACTCATTGATATCAGTAGATTAAACATCAACTTCTGGATGATAATCTTGATCGTTACCAAACCCTGAGGCAAGATTCACAATCACAATAAATTTAAACTTAGAATATTCAACTAGCCAAAACATACGTGTCTAGTATTCCAAGGTATTCCATATACTTCTCACTTTGAACTCGAGACTTTAAGATAAAATCCAACATAAGTATTCTAAAAGTGAGAAAAGCAATTTAAGCATCCAAAATCACACCAAATTAAAGTTTAGGACCTAGAAAAGTTTTCTCAAAATTTTTCAAATCCCACTCAATTCATTTGACAAAATTTCCAGCTTTGGTGACATTCTTTGAAAAAGTATAACTTGAGTTTTGTAGGTCAAAAAATCACAAAACTTACACCATTAGAAAATAGAATCGAAGAACTAATAGGCTTTAGAAGACATCTTTAGGAAATTCGACTCATAGTTTAGTCAAATTTCAGTTCAAACTCATTGTTGTCCCATGTGCAAAGACAGAACAGTCATGATTTTTCAAGAAATTTTGGTGATTTTCTGGTATTTATAGGAGCTGAACCAAATCCTGATTTTTATACCATTGAAATTCCTATGAGTCTAGTTTTAAACACAACAAACGGAACTCAATTCCGACTTCCCTACACGTAGTTATAGTAAATTTTCCACAGCTGCGCAGGGCTTCCTGCGAAAATTTTCCAGCAAACTATTAGTTTGGAAAACTAGGTTTTCCCCTTCTTAAACCTCTTTGTTTTGGTTCAAAACTAACACACATGCAAAGAAATACATTGTAACAAGTGTTTTGAGTAAAATCATATGCAAGACGAAGACAAAATGCCCTAAGTTCACACCTTAATCCTCACTTGAGCAACAAAGAGAAAATTCAGCAATATGTCCCCATTTTTCTTCAAATTAACCATCCAATTCACATCTTAGTTTCATAGTAAATGAACCTCAATCAAGGTCACAAGACTATCAACTTTGAACATATATAGCAAGCTCCAAATCACTTACACCAAAGCTGAAATTGGCATTCCAAGGGTGCAAATTAACATAGCAAAGTTGAAAATTAACCCTAAAGCTGGAAATTCGAATATAGGAGCTAGATAACCTCATACCAAAGCTAAAATTTCATATCCAACCTCATATCAAAGCTAAACCATTCATATCAAAGCTATCCAATACATTTCAAAGCTAAAAATTGCAAGCAAGTAAGCAAAGTCATGAAATCTTCCATAAAATCCATCATAACCAAGTCATGTGTTGCTTAAATGGCAAAATAAGAAGGAAAAAGAGAGTTTCTTAATATAATATCTCAAAACCCCAAGATAAGTTGCAAAACAAGAGGTTTCCTCCTCAAGTGACTCCACCAAAAGTTTCTTTCCAAGCCTAGGTTAAGATTAATCGGTGTAGATTAGAGTTGGTGTTTGGATTTCTCTTGGATTAAGCAAGAAATGAAGGCCTATAATGGAGTATTTTCCTCTCCCTTTCTCCTCTCTAGTTTCGGCCATAAGGAGCAAGAAGATGATGGATTTTTCATCAAATTTTCAAGATAAAAGCAAGGACTTAGCTTGGTCAAATTTAGCTTGATGGTTGACAAGTGTCAAGATCAAATTCCATTCCTATCTTTTTGTCTCTCTTGTGTTTTTTTATAGCTAATCTATCTTGTGTTCCTCTACTACACTCTTAACACTTTTAATGATATAATTCCTCTAGCATTACACCCATTCTCGTCCACCAAATTTTACGCATACATCTCACTAGTCGGTCAAACTACCTTAATACTCTACAAAACTTAACATGCACTAAAATATAAAAAGAGAAATAGAAAATCTTAACTTAACCTTTAAAATTACTATCAAATTAAGGCTAGTAAATAAGGAAGTAAAGTAAAATTAAAAGGAAATATAAATTAATTTTCTGAAAATAGGAGAAAATTTAAAAATAATTTCGGGTCCTCACACTCTCTCTCCCTTAAGAAAATTTCGTACTCAAAATTTTTACCTTCCATCGCCTCAGACAATTCTGGAGCCTATTGCTTGTTTATAGCATATACCCAAGCTGGCACTCTTGGTCTATTCCCTTTTTTATTAGCTTGTTTAGGGTTAATTTTATCCCCTTGTTAAGCATTACTCCATCGTTACTGCTTCTTCGGACAGTTGCTAATTTGATGGTCGGTACTCCCACAAACTAAGCACTTTCACCCCTTCTTCCAGCAATCATTCTCAGTGTGATTTGTCTTCCCACAATATCCACAAGTCAAGCGAGGAGCCACTTTTTGGCCTACCCGAGGAATTTTCTCTTGTTGCCCTTTTTTCACTTGACTTTCTCTTGTACAACCTTCTTCTAGTGTTCCTAGTGTCCATGGTGGGTAAGGTGAATGGTTCACTCTTTTTACTTTGGAAGGCATTGCATTTTCTCTGGATTTCTCATGTGTACTACTAGGTGCACTCCTTTTGTGTGAGTGGAAAGCTTTTACCTATGCCTTTGCATTCTCAATCCTTTGAACTTTCTCAAGAACTTCCACAAAAGTATTAACTTGAACCGCTGCTAAAGCTTCTTGGATCTCCAGATTCAATCCTTGTATAAACCGTCTCACTCTTCTCTATTCCGTAACCACCAATTCAGGAGAAATTTTGGACAGTTTAGTGAATTGTGTTTCATATTCTGCCACATGCAGGGTTCCCTGACGTAATCTAATAAAATCATCCTCTCTCTTCTCTTGAACCAAAGGTGGGAGGTATTTCTCATTAAAGTCCCTTATAAAACTCACGCAAGTCCATCCAGTCTGTTCTCTCTTCCACTTTGCCCTAACATTCCATCATGTTCGGGCCGGTCTTTCGAATTGAAATACAGCAAAGTTGACCTGTCTTTCCTCCATGTAGTTCAAAGTTGCAAAGATATTAACCATCGTCTCCAACCAATGCTCAGCTGTCTCTGGATCAGGCCCTCTAAAAAATTTCGGTGGAGAAAACTTTCAAAACCACGCTAGGGCCCTATCCTCTCCAATCTTAGGGTTCCTAGGTTGATTCACTGGAGTTTGGCCTTGTTACTCTACCAATCGCACTAAAATATTGATAATTTGTTGTATCGCCGCTGCTACTTGGCCCCCTACTTCAACTCTCGGTTCACAATCTTGCTCGGCCACTGCTTCTCTTTCATTCCTTAGTTCCTACGATTGCCTAACCCCACGTTTTCGACCAACTCCACGTCCATAATTATGTCTTCCCTCCATACCCTTCTCTCTCTCTTTTTTTTGTCAAAATAGGCTATATAGTACATAAACAAAATAAATTGACTAAAGCAGCAAGATAAAAACATTTTCAAGTCACAAAGCCAAAGATAAGGAAACATACTTAACATATTTATAACATACCAAATTCATACATCAAGTGACAAAGATACTGTACACATCAACTTGATCAACACCAAATGCATAAAACAAAAGCAAGTACTATACATATTAGTATTGACATGTCACAGGCAAAATACATTCAGTGGCAATACAGTGGCTAAATAAGAAAAGAAACGGCATCTCGTCCTCGAAATTCTAATCTTTTCTTGTGAAAACTTAAATCTGCAACCGCCAATTTACTTATGGTCATTGTCAAAACCATATCCAAAAGATACTACGACTACTTACCCCCATAATATCCTTTTCATTCTCAATTGGAGTGGTCATTCTACGTTCATCAAAAGAATATATACAAGATTAGAATCCAAACCCTTTTCTCCAAAACTGCCATACCTAATCCAAAACTCTCAATCTGGGCAAGATAGAAATCAAAGTCAAATCCCTACTTTTACATCAAGGGGTAGGTATCAAGGAAGCATAGGCAGAGGTAGTCAATCAAGAACCAAATTACAAGGAGATAGGTCTGCAGTGCTAGCTTCTCCCACATACATGACAATCTAACCACCAGTCATAGAAACCCTAAGCAACCAGTTACTGGATTAGTCCACTATAGCATTCATCGATCCATTCTCCTCAATCAGTTCAATTCCTAAATCACTTATTAAAATCTTCCATGCGTTAACCTTTTTCATTCACATTTACCTCAAAGGCAGTCGTGATGTCGACTCTCATCTAAATGCCCTCAACTCTTGGGTATTGGGTACAAGAATCCGAAATAAGATAATTCACAACTCGAATTGACCGGTCCCAAGAGTAAATCACCTATATTAGAGATTCCTACCTGACGTACATATTTTTCTTCTCCAAATATCATGATAAAGATTTTACGCCTATAAATTTCATGATTCACAGCTTATGCTCAAGACGATTACTTAGTCTTTTACACTCATTCATGTAATCGGAACCATAACAACACTTGACCCAAACTCACCCCGCGCAGAGACCACGCGGGCAGCTCTGATCCACGTGTGACGACTTCACCTCCCCCTAGGGCAGACCCAGGAGTTTGGTAGACCGCTTGTCCAATTCTGACCAGGACTCACTCACTTACATTCTTGAAATGGTCTTTCACGCCTCTAGATTAACATAAAAGTTCCATTCATCCAAGAATTTCAACTTAATTTACAACCCAAAAGTGAAACATAGGAGTACATTACCAAATATCCCCAAATACATTTCATCTACAAAAATACAAGTACATGAAGATTATATACACTATTTCATGCTTACTTGCTCTTGTCTCCACTCCTGTAAGAAAAACAAAACTAAAGGAATGAACTAAAGGCCCGATGAAGTTCCCAAACAAACAGGTAGAGAAACCATGGAAGTATTACATTTAGTAATTTGCACACTTCGCAAAGTAATAAACAGTCATTCAAGAAACAAACATTCATATTTAATCATTGGAAGGATACGTGCTCACTTGGGGCCATTCATTCAGTCAGTCATTCAGTCTCCGGCCATTTCTCCCTTATACCTCCAAAATATGAAAACACATTCGAAAATAAAACTCCTTCAGTGATCATTTCATTCAGCCAGACATTTCATTCATTGCATTTCATTCACTGGCCACTTCTCCACCAGACTCCGTGGTCATACTCGAGTATACCAAAACAATGGTCCAGGGTCACCAGCTGCCCAACTGAGTCCGCTTTTGACTCGAGTCGACTGGCAACGAAGGGCAAGGGCCCAGTTCTGCCAAAAGCTTACATTCATGCACAAGTAACATTCAATCATTTGATCATTGAAAATTTCACGTTCACTTAAGTCGAGTGCGATAAAGTACACACTCGCCTATTGAAATCCATTTAACAATCTTTGAAAAGCATTTAACATTCAAACAATCACTCACAAATATTCACATAGTCACTTATTGCACGAACATGCAAGGAACACTCACCGATATCAGTAGATTAAACATCAACTCTCTGGATGATAACCTTGATCGCTACCAAACCCTGAGACAAGATTCACAATCACAAAAATTTAAATTTAGAAGATTCAACTAGCCAATACATACACGTCTATTATTTCAAGGTATTCCATATATTTCTCACTTGCTCTCGAGACTTTAAGATAAAATCCAACATAAGTATTCTAAAAGTGAGAAAAGCAATTTAAGCATCCAAAATCACACCAAATTAAAGTTTAGGGCCTAGGAAAGTTTTCTCAAAGTTTTCCAAATCCCACTCAATTCATTTGACAAAATTTCCAGATTTGGTGACATTTTTTGAAAAAATATAACTTGAATTTCGTAGACGAAAAATTACAAAACTTACACCATTAGAAAAGAGACTCGAAGCACTAATAGGCTTTAGAAGATGTCTTTATGAAATTCATCTCATATGTTAGTCAAATTTCAATTCAAACTCACTGCGGTCTCATGTGCAAGGACAGAACAGTCATGATTTTTCAAGAAACTTTGCAGATTTACTAGTATTTATAGGAGTTGAACCAAACCCTAATTTTTATACTGTTGAAATCTCTATGATTCTAGTTTCAAACGCAACAAACGGAATTTAATTCCGACTTTTCTACATGTAGTTATAGTCAACTTTTCAAAGTTGTGCAAGGCTTCCTGCGAAAATTTTTCAGCAAACTATTAGTTTGGAAAACTTTTTCCTTCTTAAACCTCTTTGTTTTGGTTCAAAACTAACACACATGCAAAGAAATACATTGTAACAAGTGTTTTGAGTAAAATCATATGCAAGAGGAAGACAAAATGCCCTAAGTTCATACCTTAATTGTGACGCCCCCACTTCTTCCTAAGGCGAACCAAAGGGTATCCACGGAACGCCTGCCCAACTCTCGCTAGGACTCAATACAAGTCAAATCTAAACTTAAAGATATACAACCAAAGAGTAAAAGTCGAAGTAAGGAAAAGTCGCTTCTTTAAACAAACGTTCAAGGCTTACATCACAAGTTCTCCAAAGTAAATCAACTTTCCAAAAACAACCACTACAAGCCAACTAGTCAATTACATCTCAAGGCCCTAATCAAAAGTAATCAAGTCGACTCCCCAAAATTCTATCCAAGCCGAGCTCCTGTTAAGGAAAACAAACTAATGGGGTAAGCGAACGCTCAGTGAGGCCAATAAACACACATGCAAACACATAGTCCAAGTAACAATAACATTTATACAGTAAGTAAAACCGTAAAGTTCGAGTAATTAACATTTCAAGTAGAAAAAGTAAGGAGAAACAATTCAAGGATATTGTATGTGACGCCCCCACTTCTTCCTAAGGCGAACTTGTGAGAACTCGAAAAAAAAAATCCGATTTTAGGGTTTTAGGGTTTTATCGATTTTCGTGCACACATTTTTTTTTATTTTCTTTATTATATTCATTTTACATATATTTTATAAGTAAATATAGTTTTTAAACCATTTTTCTAGTATAAGTGAGTTCACGAGAGATTTGGAGCGAATAGCGGATGTGGGACCCGCTAGTGCGTTAAGTGAGAGAAATTCGGCCAATTAGGTTAAGTTGTGCAGTAAGGTATTAAATTACTAGGTGCTAAGTGATAATTAGAGGTTGGTTAGATATTTGGTCATTAGTAAGTTAAAGGATAAGAAAGAAATCCAAAAGTGCCACGTGTCGCGACGGGATTGGGCCAAGTTTTGCCTAACTTTTCCTTAACTTTACCAAAAGCTAATTTTGACCAAAATCATCTTCATTTTAGCATCCTCTTGGCTGAACTTGAAGGGAAAGAAAAGAGAGAGAGTTTCAACCATTGGCTTCAATTTCTTGTCCAAATCTTGAAAACCAACCGATAAAAATCCGAATTCCTCCGTAGAAATCGCTTATTAAGTGAGATTGAAGGTGCTTGTGGAGTGATTTTGCAAAGGAAAGCTCTAAGTTGCTATCTTTCTTGAGGTTAAGGTATTTTTGCTTGGAACTTAACTTTTGTTCATAATAAATGGTGAATTAGTGGCTTGTAGTAGTTAAATAGCTTGTTTTGTAGATGATTTCATGGATTGAAGTGAAGTTAGGTGAATTTCTTATGTTCTTGGGAATTTTTCTATTTTCATATGATGATCATAGTTGGCTTGAATTGATGGCTTAATATGGTATAGAATTGGAGCTAGTGTGTGTTAATTGTGGTTACTTGCGGAAAATTTCAGCTTTGTACACAAGATTCCAGTTTAGGGTTACATGTGGTAGTAATCTGCCCTGTTTTTGCACTGTATGTTCGTCCTTGAGGAAGACCGAATCAGCCCTTTCTCAAAACATGAAAGTTGTAGGTATTTGCGTTAGCTAGCTACTGGTAAAATTTCAGCTCAATCGGAGCATGGTAGGATGTGAAATGACCGAAATACCCTGACTGCCACAAGCTGCAATTCGTAAACAGTTTTGTGAATTCACCAGTTTGGGCTGCATTTTTCACCCTAATTCGTATCCAATTAGCTTTTGGCCAAAACACAAAACTTGTAGCCCTATAGTTTAGCTTTCAAAAGCCTCTGAAAACACCCCAAACGGAGTTGTGTAGCCTGAGTTCTGGCCGGTTAAAGTCAGTGCTGACAACCAGACTGATCATAAACTTTTGGATCTGTGATTGGCAAATTCGACTTAGATAAACTATAAATTAGGTTAGGTGGCCTTCATGAAAGTTGTTCCCCCCTGTCGGAGCTTCGAAATGGTATAAGGGTCACCCCGATTCGATAACCATAGCTCCGGTTATGACTAAAATACTACGAGATGCCAAATCTGCCATTTAGCTTTTGTCTTCAAAATTGATATTTGCTTGTACTATTGCACTTGTGTTGTACTTGGATGATTTTGGAGCCTAATGGAAGGGATATTGTGGTAACCTTACTTGTGTGTATTGTGAGGCTGAATTAAGGAAAAGAATGAAGCCATAAATGGATGGAAATTTGGTAAACACAAAGGGCGTGCTGCCCAAATTTGCACTCAAAGGTTAAGTAGAATTACACTTGTCTTGAGTACGGTTTTGAGGACGAGTCTAACTCGATTTGTCTAGGTTATTCAAGTTTCCTTTTGTGGAGATATATAAGTTGAATTTCGGCCGAAACTTGTACCCTTGGAATTTACAACTGATAGAAATACGTTTCTTTCATTTCTTCGACCCAAACGGCATTTTTCACATATAATGGCTTCAAAATTTCACCGTTTGAAAAGTGATCAAGGGTTTTACGAATAGTCTCTAAATAAGTCTCAATTACTTGATTCTCGTTAAACGAAATGTTTAAGTTTCGAGCCGTAGTTACTTTTCAATGCTCTTAAACAATATTTCCTCGCAGATTTGAACTCCAAGAGCGGAGTAATACCCAAAACCAACGTGTAAAGGCACTGCATCTGTTGTGAGTGTACCATCCCCTTAAATTGGTGCTTATCTGATTCATCTGTACTTGCAACTTGCAACTTGATTATCTGTGACTTTTGTATGCTTCGTATGAAACGAGGGTGTACTTTATCACACTCGTTTCTCTCACCTGGTTATTCTGGTTCCTGTATACTATATAAATCTGTATTTGTTCTCTGTATCTGTTATCTGTACCTGTTTTCTGTATTTGTTGATGTCGTTTGGAAAATTAAATCCAACGACCTTTCTGTTACCTCTGAGCTCAAATCCTGTGGCTAGTTATTCGAGTCGAGCCGGTAAAGGCCTGGTCGATTAGATAACGAACCACAGTAGTCTGTTTCTGAGAAATCTTTGGGTATTGAGACTCTGGATTTTCGGTATACTCGAGTATTACCACCCTCTGTTCGGTTGAGGTGTTCGGGCCCGGTAAGGGGTATGTTTGGTGGACGGAATTTGGTGTAAAGTGGGGTCTACGGACAGTTGGTTCTCTCTATGTTGACGGAGAGTCAACGGGTTTGGATCAAGTATCGCAATTGGGCATTTTGGCTCCTGAGAGCCACCTGTATCCTTTCTCTTGGAAATGTTTATTTATTTCCCTATCTGGTGTGTATAACTGCATGATTGATACGTGAAATGCCATGATTCATGACTACTTGTACTTCTGGTACCTCATTGAGCGTAAGCTCACCCCTTCCCGTTATCTTTGTTTTCCTTACAGGGAACAACACTTTTGAACCATGATTTTGAAGAAAGTGTCAAGCTAGTGTAAATATTATTTTGTTACGCTCTTTTGTAATCAAAACCCTAGTTACTTTTATCAAGTATCACGTTTTGACTTGTACAACTTTCTATGTATGTACTTAAGTGTTTAAGCATGTATATTAGGTGTATTCGTTTGAGATACTACTTGTAATCATTCGGAACATTTTAGTTGTGTGTAATCGGCGTAGTAGTCTCCGAGTGTTTGTTTTCTTTGGTTTCGATTGCGCGTAATCTAGGGTTTGTGTGATTCGACTTCGTAGTCCTGGCGAGAGTTGGGCAGGCGGTCCGCCAACCCCTTTGGTTCGCCTTAGGGGAAGGTGGGGCTGTCACAGAACCAAAGGGTATCCGCGGGACGCCTGCCCAACTCTCGTCAGGACTCACTACAATCCACAATTCGAAAGCTCGAAATACATCAAATAATTTCAATATATAATTAACGTACTCCAAAATATTTCATACTTACAATCAGTTAACTTTCAAACTTAATATAATCCGAAAGAGTATGTATTACAACCATCCGTTATAATACAACTTAAAGTCTTCAAAAGAGAACAATCTAGTACTATTCACGAGCACCCTTGGTCTTGGACCCTGTTAAGGAAAACAAAAACGTGGATTGAGCTACACAGTCCAATGAGGTTCCAAAACACTCTAACAGTTCTAATAAATCAAGTAATTTGAGCATACCACATATATGGTTCCAGGTTGCATATTGGGCACATTAACATGAGACGGTGTTCATTGTACGATTAATTTAAGCATAACACAGGTATAGTTCGAGATTGCACATTGGCACATTAGCATGGAACAGTTATCATTACGCAAAATAAACACATATTGAAGGATACGGTGTTCCAGTGGAACCATTTCGGTCAACTTCACCTTATGACTCCAGTGATCCCCTCGGTTGTCTGGCTATCACCTTATCCCTCCAGTGGTAATACTCGAGTATACCGAAACGGTGTCCCAGGGTTCCAACCTACCCGACCGAGTCCAGTCCTGACTCGAGCAGGTTAGTAACCAATGGCAGGGCCCAATTCAGCTTAGAGCTTACAACATGCACAAGTAATCAAGCAAATTGATAAACGGTAAACGGTATATGGTGAACGGTAAAAAAATTTGTCATTTTAGTAGGTCGAGTGAGATAAAGTACATACTCGCCTTAAAACGGTGGTAATTTCATAAGAGCAATTATAGGCAACATTTAACATTTAAACACATAAACAATATGTGGTAATTTCGTATGAACACATAATTTACGGTAATCAGGTAATCAAATAGTCAAGTAATCAAATAATCAAATAACCAACTAAATCGGTAAACGGTAAGTAATTACGGTTAACGGTTAACGGTAAGTAGTCACGATTAATTGATAGACATTATTCATCTTAGTAGGCCGCCTATTGGGCATCTATTTTTACCACTTAAGAATCAAGGAGATTCACTCCAATCGACTTATGCAGCCATAGCATAGTTAATCATTGAAACGTTTCATGTAAATATGCATTTCAAGTATTTCATATCAAGTAATTCAAGTACGTTTTACTTAAATGAAAATGAGTGTGGTAACACATAACACATAATGACCATGGAGTAAACATATCATAGACTATTCAAATCACGTACTCCTATATGGAACACTCACCTAGTCAATACAAGAGAGTAAGTGCTCAAACAAGTGTTTAGGCGTCCACTTCGAGTTCCTCTTGAAGGTCCCCTTGAGCGCTTGAGCAAATAACCATCAACTATTACACAATATCACTTGGACCCCTAAATATCGAGAAAGATTGCACACTAGTACAATCTAAGAAAATTTCACAAATACGAGCCTTAATTACTGGTAAGTCGAGGTTCGAAAGCGGGGTTTTAAAAGTACAAGAGAAATTTGATTTGCATCTTTAAAGTCAAGTGTGAAACGGTCGAGTGATATGGAAGGAAAAAGGAGAATCCGAAACCTTCGATTTCCTTTAAGTTCGAAATTTCAGATTTGTCGAGCGATCTTTGAAATATCGTATCTCACTCTCTGTAAGTCCAAAATTGGAAAACTTAGTACCGTTGGAAAGTTCTTCCAAAGTAATAAAAGTTCCTAGAAGACACTTTTCCATGATTCCAAATGAAAAATATTCAAAACTCAGCTCAAATTTGCTGCCTTAAGCTTACTAAGACAGTTTTGGGTTGATTTTTGGTCAACTTTAAAAATTCGGCAAAAATCACAGAATTCGATCTAGCCTCTGAAATTTGGTACTCAAATAGAGTTGCAAGTAAGGTTTAAAACACCATAAATGGAATAAGAATTGGAGTTTTGAGCGCCAAGATATAGTAGCTCAAAGTTTGCTAAAAATAAGGACTAACTGAACATTTTCCAGATTTGAAAGGCAAGATTTGGGACATCATTTGGGTATCGAAATGGTCTTATAATAACTCCAAGTTTGGTACACGTAAACTTCCATATGAGTACTATTCTCCTATCAAATTTCACGCAAAAACTAGTATGGAAAGACAGTTAACAAGACCACCAAAGTTTGGAAAATATTTCCTAGTAAATCTGTCTTCTTGCTTTTAGTTCGTTTCCGAACATTTTGCACAATGAAATCAGTCCCATTTCAGTTTATTTATGAAGAAAAGGCCCAAGAAACATTCAAGATGCATTTGGTAGGTGGTTAACACCAAGAATTTCAAATCAACAAGTCCCAATCAAGGTTTAAGGCATCAACAAGCCAAAAAGAGGGTTTTCAATCTCTGAGTCAGTTTCGAACTTCAGCCACAACTCACTCAATTCAACTTGGAATTGAGCGTGGTTGATGGATTTGAAAACTAGATTCATAGAGATACAATATATTAGAAGAAATCGTTTTCAAAATCTATCCACAGGTAGCTCATATTTGAGCATCAATTCGCTGCTCAAAACAGAGCTCGTAGTGCAGACGAGAAACAGGACAGTAAACTTTACAAGGTTGGTACGGATCACTCAGGTGGAATCAAAATGTGAATTTTATACCGTTGGAAAGATGGGAATGTCTAGTTTCCAGTGCCACAAACGACACTCAATTTTGTCGTCGGAGCAAAACGTTATAGCGAAAACAAAAACACTGCCAGAGCAGTTACGGGAAACATTTCCAGTTTTGCTGATCTTCGAAAACTCATCATTTGGACAACCAAATCATGGAATTTTTTGATGAAACTTTCTACACATCTCACACAACATATATATAGGGGTGTCAATTTCCGACACGACTCGAAAACATGACACGAACCTAACACTAAATTAATGGGTTTGAGTTGAGGTTTTGGGGATTCGGGTCAGAATCGGGTCGAACCCGATGAACCCGAAAAGAAAACAGGTCAATTTCGGGTTAACCCGTGGGTGACCCGATATGACCCGTTTATAAATTAAAAATAATTTAATAAATATAAAAATTATTTTATCTAACTAAACTAAGTTATTCTTTTTTTCAAAGGCATTAATTACTTAATCCTAAATGAATTTATTTAACTTGTGTGAAGTTGAAATTATTATATTTGGATAGATGATGTATTACATTATTTTTACTCTTTTGATGTCTTAATTTAGTTTGGAATTGATTCTATTAAAAATTATAGCCGGTTAATCAGTAAATGGGAATTAAATTTCAGGTTGTTTCGGGTCAACCCGCTTGACCCGCCAACCTGAAACTTTCGGGTTCGGGTCAGCATATCTGACCCGTAACGGGTTGACGGGTCGGGTTCGGGTCCACAAATTTTTTGACGGGTCGGGTCAGGACCCGACCCGCCAACCTGAATTGGACCTGATTGCCGGCCCTACATATATACATCACAACTAAGCCATTACAACCACAAAATTTTGCTCTAAGGGTCACGGACATCACAGGGGCAAAAATGGAAAAATTCTCCCCTTCACCTCTTTTGAGCTATCCTTCATAAACTCACTTATTTCTACTAATTTAAGCACTAAACCAACATTAATAACATCAAAACACATCAAATCAGTTCATCAAGCCATAGTGGGAGTTCATAGAGCCCACACACAAGATCTACAACAATATAAAGCCACCCACATGAATCTACAACCTTATAAGTGCAATCTAACGTATATAATCGAAGATTCAAGGGGTTGATCATTGGTTACCTCTTTAGATTGCTAAAACAGAAATTTTTGGACCTTGATAGCTAAAGAAAACCGTGGAAAGCAAGCTCCCTTCCTAGCTTGAGGTGGTCTTCAAGTGGTTAGTGTGAGAACCCGTAAATTTTCTCTATTTCTAGGCTTTAATTTATTCATTTGCACCCGTTTTCCACGTTTTCTTTATTCTATAAATTTTCTGGACATTTTTATGAGCAAATAGGGTTTTGAAAATATTTTTTTCCAGTATAAGTCAATTTACGAGATGTTTGGAGTGAATAGTGAACGTGGGACCCGCTAGTGCGTTAAGTGAGAGAAATTCGGCCAATTATGTCAAGTTTTGCGTACGGGGATTTAATTACTAGGTGTTAGTAGGTGATTAGAGGTTACCTAGATGAATTAACCTTGGTAAGTAAGAGGATAGGAATGAAACTTAAAAAGGTGCCACGTGTCGCGAATTTATTGGAAGTTGGACTTTGACCACTTTCTTACAACTTTACCAAAAGGTTAAAATTGACCAAAATCATCTTCATTCTTTAAGCATCTTGGCCGAAAATTTGGGAGAGAAAAGAAGAGAGAAAAGCTTCTACTTTGGTTCCATTTCTTGCTCAATCTTGCAACCCAACCATTAAACTCTCAAATTACTCCATAAAATCCATTTGCTAAGGAGGTTAGAGGTGATTGGTAGAGCTATTTTGGTGGTGGAACACTTAAGCTGCAAGCTTTCTTGGGAGTTGAGGTATTTTACTTGGAAACTTCACTTTTGTTTCTAATCATGCTATATTAGTGGCCTATGGTGGCTTAGTAGCTAGATTTATGGATGAATTAGTGGTTTAATTGAAAGTTGAGTAAATTTCTGATTTTTGGGGAATTTTTCTGTTTTATATAATAAATGTTAGTTAGCCTTGGATTGAAGGTTTAGTATTGAGCCAATTGGAGCTCTTGTATGTGAATTGTGATTAATTGTGGAAAATTTCAGCTTTGAACAAAAATTTCAGTTTTAGGGTTTTGGAAATTGGGGCTTTTCTATAATTGATGATTGGAATGGCAATTGGCTTGGAATGAAGGTTATTGAGTAGCCTATGAGTGAATTGTAGTAATTGTGGTTGAATTGGATGGGATTTGATGTTTGTTTGTAGGATGGAAAAGCTGGAATTTAAGGGAAGTGCTGTCAAAATTTCCGCAGGAATTCCTGAGCAGTCTCGAGAAATCTGTTATAACTCGATGTAGGAATATCGGAATTAAGTTCCGTTTGTTGCGTTTTAAACTAGACTCCTAGGGTTACAAACCATGAAAATTTCAGACCCTAGTTCTGTCTGTATGATTTATGGTGATTTTCCAAAGTTGACTGAAATTACATACCTGTTCTGTCTTTGACTGGACGATGCTGCGACTTGAGGCTAGAATTTAACTAACTTTTGATTCGAATCTTGTAAACATGTCTTCTAAGTAATTGTACCCCTTTGAGTGTATTTTCCGACGGTACAAATTTTATCAATTTTGGACTTAAGACTTGTGAGATATGATTTTTCCAATGAGGGTGCGCAAAACTGGAAAATCCTGTTTTCCTAGAATTATTCTTACTTTCCTTTTACCTCTTAGGTTTGAGAGTTTGTTACACCTTTAGCCTTAAAATCGAAGTATTTTCCATTTTTAAGCTATAATTGAACTTTACTTGCTTGAATCATGAAAGAGACGTTTGACTCGTATCCGAGTATCAATGGTAGTTTCTTGTTTCTTGTAGGTCGGGTTGGTGATCCCGGACAACCGTCGGGCGAGAAATTGTGATTTGCTTGCTTAAGTGGTGAGTGTACTATGCATGACTTGTGTTTACTTGTTTGTGCACTTGACTCCTTGATTTGGATAACTGTGGTTTCTGTGCTCGAGGCGAGAGTGTACATGATCGCTCTCGTTCTCTTATGTGTATAACTGTTTACTGGATATCTGTGAATTTGTCTTGTGTTTGGCCTAATGTCGGTTGGGGCATGAACCCTACGACTTTACTGTGATAACTGAGCTCAAGCCTCGATGGCCGTTTATCGAGTCGAGCCGGTGAGGGCCGGTCGATTAGGTAACGAGCCATGAGGTTACTGTGTGTCGAGTGGAGCGTTAGCTCCTCGACTTTGTGGTGTACTCGAGTATTACCCCTGATTTCTGTGAGGTGTTCGGGCCCGGTAGGGGAATGTATGGTGGAAGGTACTGGGTGTAAAGTGGTGATCTACGGTCGTACTTGTCCGTTGAGCGTTGACGGAGAGTCAACGGAATATGATCAAGTGTTGCAAGAGGAAATTGGCTCCCGAGAGCCACCCGTATCCTTTCCTTTGAACTTGATTTCGTGTTTTCTTTCTATGGTTGATCGTAGTGTGTAACTGAGCATGACTACTACGTGCACTTTGAATGCATGACTTTTAGTACCTCATTGGGCGAAAGCTCACACTCGTACTTTTGTTTTCCTTACAGGGCATTCTTTTGGAAACCATGAGTTTTGTGAAACGAGTAGAGCTAGTTAGGCATTCTTTTGTACTTTTGTATAGCTCCTCGACTTTTAGGATCCCTAATGTGGGACTTGAACATTTCATTTTGAATTGGAAAACCCTAGAGCGGGTTATGTGTTTATATTTTCTCATGTATATATGATGTACTTTCTTGGAAATGTACTTGTCTATGCTTAATTAAAGTTTAGCCGTGTTTGGGACGCGTTCGTTCCGTTTTTTTTTCCGTTTTCGTTTTGCGCGCTTGTTGTCAAACTTACTTGTTGGTATACCTCCCGAAATGTTTATATTTGCGTGTATGTGACCGTTAGCAGTCCTGGCGAGAGTTGGGCAGGCAGTTCGCTAACCCTTAGGGTACCCTAAGGGGAGGTGGGGCTGTCACAGTTAGCAAAGTGGAGGTGAATTTTGGTGTGATTTGGAGCAAGATTGAGGGAAATGAGATGAAGAAATTTTTCCTTCTTCTTCCTTGGTGTTGCACGACTGTTTTGGAGCAAAATAGAGTGAAATGGCTGATGATAAAGCTTCTAGAGTAAGCTTGGTAGGTGAGAGGCTTAAATGCTCAAAAGTCAACTCTCTCCCCGCGCGCACACTCGCGCGTTTCGTGCTCGATTCCTCTTGGGTTTGTTTCACTTGTGCATTATACCTCTAATGCACTTCCATTAACACTAATATTATTCACTCTTAATAGTCTAGAAATAATTTCTAAAATCCTCCAATTAGTCGCGCGTGCGAAAACGCGAACTTCCAACTTGTGCGCGATAAGGTG
Source organism: Coffea humblotiana (assembly GCA_023065735.1). NCBI lineage: Eukaryota > Viridiplantae > Streptophyta > Magnoliopsida > Gentianales > Rubiaceae > Coffea > Coffea humblotiana. Next base: position 322,213 of record JACYVW010000042.1, read on the forward strand.
AAATCTCTAAGAAATTCTTATAACGATAGTATAACTAACTATCACTTGAGTATTTAATCATAAAAATACTTATTTTAGAACTAATGTACAAGTCTCCAATTTTTCAAACTTATTGTATTCTCGAATCGGTTATTATTTCCAAACGCGCACTCACTATTCACACTTAACGAGCTTTCAAAAATTAAATTTTAAAACAAGTCACTTTAAAAATGTAACTAAGCTATAGACTCATGTAATTAGGTCTAAAAGGGTTAAAAATAATATTCAGAGCATTTGGCCAAATAAATAATTAAATAAGGTAGAATTAGGAGTTTAAAATAAGAAAATTTTGTGAGTCCTCACATTGTAGCTCTCAGGAGCTAAATTCCATGTAGCAGGATCAAGGTCTTGATCAAATTCCATGTTGACACTCTATCAACCAAGTAAGTATCAAATCCATAGGATTCCACTTTCCCCAGATCCCGTTCACCGTTACCCCCCCTACACCGAACCCGCTCGTCAAGGTTTTGATATTACTCGAGTATATCGTAGCAATACTACGTGAGTATGTCAAGCGAGATCTCTCCAATAGATCAAGCTTTATGTTTGCTCATGGTTTACTAAACTTCTCGACCAAGCCCATGCTGGCTCGATTTGCAAAGTTAGCCAATAAGGTTGGGCGTCCCCTACAAGTAAGAATGGTCGACGAGACAACGTTCCAATCGACAATTTCAAATATAAGTCGATGAGATTTACTCCAATCGACACAAGTCAAATACAAGTATAATTTCAAGTATGAGCAAGTCTATTATCTAGTCAAGTAAAAGAGAGCGAGTGCGATAAAGTACACACTCGTCTCGACAAGTACAATTCACATATTCAACAAGAAGTATTGCATGTATTAGGTAACAAATCATGCACTTGGCACTCACCAAATCAAAGTAAGTGAGCAAGTAAAATCTTTAGTTGTTCGCCCCGAGATTCTTCTCAAGATCCTCTTGAGCGCCTGAAGCAATAACAATTAACTATCACTCACAAAGACTTACAAACCCCTTGCCAAACAAGGAAGAATGTATACTTGCGTAATACTAAGACAGTGTCTTAAAAGAGTTTTAATATCTTGAAAATCGAGATTCAAAAGTGAGGATTTAAAGTCACAAGAGAAACTTGCATCCTCCATGAAGATGAGTTTAAAATGGATTTGAAAGGCATTTTGTACACACAATATAAAACATATATCCATCAATTTCACAGCCATCCAAGCATCAAAATTTTGAAATAAAGACAGGACAATATATGGACAGAATTTTCGGCCAGCTTCCTTTCCAACTTTTCCTTCGATTTCTCTCCACTTTCAAACCTCAAGCTTTATATCACATAAACAACCTTTATATCACATAAACAAACCTCCACTTTCCTAACCGTAATCAAGCTTTATATCACATAAACAATCACAACCAAACAATCAAACCTCAAGTCAGCTACCTACAAGTCTCATCAAGTCCGCTAGGCTATGATTTAAAGGGAAATAAATGGTTTCCTCAAGTCCTCTAACCTATTTTTTCGCTTAGGGTTGTAAACCCATGAAACTAACCGTTAAACTTCTTGTAATTTGAAAGATAAAAGAGGTGGAGTGGTTACCCTTAAAACCCTTGAAGAAAATCAGATTTTCCACCGAAATTCCACAAGATTGCTTCTTACTCCAAGCTAGGATGAATCTCCAAGAAACTAGAAAGTTGGATGATGATTTATAGACAAATGGAAGCTAAAGGAAATGGAGATTTTCTTTCTTTTCTTTCTTGGTTAGTCGGCTGAATAGAGAGGAGAAAGATAAGGGTTTGAGTGTTTAGCTTGTGTTGGAAGATTGGAGGGAAAAAGAACTAATAAGCTTGCCAAAAATCAACTTTGAATAGTTGTCGAAATAGTATCGTGCACTACCGATTCCTCTCTTGTTTGATACACTCATGCACTAATCCTCCAATGTAATTCCTTTAAAACTGTAATTACTCACTCTTATTAATCTAGTATTAATTTCTCAAATCTCCACTTAGTCGTTCCGACGCAAAATACGCGAACTTTCGACTCGCGCACGATAAAGTGAATTTAAAAGAAATTCATGCAACTAAAATATAATTAACTAATTTTAGGGGCAATTAATTATAAAATAACTATTTTAAGAAATAAAACATGAGTCCTCACATTAATTCTCACTTGTCCAACAAGGAGAAAATCCAGCAATATGTCCCCATTTTCTTCAAATTAACCATCCAATTCACATCTTAGTTTCATAGTAAATGAACCTCAATCAAGGTCACAAGACTATCAACTTTGAACATATATAACAAGCTCCAAATCACTTACACCAAAGCTGAAATTGGCATTCCAAGGGTGCAAATTAGCATAGCAAAGTTGAAAATTAACCCTAAAGCTGGAAATTCGAATATAGGAGCTAGATAACCTCATACCAAAGCTAAAATTTCATATCCAACCTCATATCAAAGCTAAAACCATTCATATCAAAGCTCTCCAATACATTTCAAAGCTAAAAAATTACAAGCAAGTAAGCAAAGTCATGAAATCTTCCATAAAAATCCATCATAATCAAGTTATGTATTGCTTAAATGGCAAAATAAGAAGGAAAAGAGAGGTTCTTAATATAATACCTCAAAAACCCCAAGATAAGTTGCAAAACAAGAGCTTTCCTCCTCAAGTGATTCCACTAAAAACTTCCCTGGAAGTCTAACTTTAGATTAATCGGTGTAGATTAGGGTTGGTGTTTGGATTTCTCTTGGATTGAGCAAGAAATCAAGACTTGAAATGGAGTATTTTCTCTCCCTTTCTCCTCTCTAGTTTCGGCCATAAGGAGCAAAAAGATGATGGATTTTTCTTCAATTTTTCAAGATAAAAGCAAGGACTAATCTTGGTCAAAGTTGGCTGAATGGTTGACAAGTGTCAAGATCAAATTCCATTCCTATCTTTTTGTCTCTCTTGTGTTTCTTATAGCTAATCTATCTTATGTTCCTCTAATACACTCTTAACACTTTTAATCACATAATTTCTCTAGCACTACACCCGTTCTCGTCCACCAAATTTTACGCACATATCTCATGAGTCAGTTAAACAATCTTAGTACTCGGCAAAACTTAACATGCATTAAAATATAAAAAGAAAAAAAGAAAAAACTTAATTTACCCTATAAAATTATTATCAAATTAAGGTTAGCAAATAAGCAAGTAAAGTAAAATTAAAAGAAAATATAAATTAATTTTTCAAAAATAGGAGAAAATTTAAAAATAATTTTTGGGTCCTCACAAGTTCAACCTCTAACATTGAGAAAATATCAGTTGAATTTGGACAAAAAATAGAGTAAGAATGAATTCTGTCCAGAAAAGTGCAAACCTACAAAGAGTAAAACAGGGGGTCAAAACGTGGGCATAGGCCGTGTTTTCTACCCGTGTTTTAGTGGATTTCGGCTACAACTTGCTCTGCAACTTGTGCTCTTTTCACACAACCTTTTTGATTACTTTTTCTGCAAAAATTCCGGTTAGAAATGATCAAATGAATATGGAAACCTTGAGAAGCAATTTTTGAGAGTTTCAAGAGTCAAAAATGCCAACTAGAAACAACTTATTTTGGCTCTTGAATCCTCTATAAATAGCAGCTTTTGGAGAGCATTTTAAAAAACTTTGGAAAGCTAGAGAAACTCACAAAAAATGTAGTCTTCACTAGAATTTCCTTAGTTCATTAGTTAGGGTAGTATAGAGTAGTTAGTTTAGTTTTTCCTTCTTGTATTTGTAGTTAGATTTAGATGAAAATTGAGGAGCAAAGATGGAGAGTTTGAATTTCATGTGATAAGGGTGACGTCTCTCCTATTACTTTCTCTTTTGTATTTAAGTTCATGTTTAACTATAATACAAGTTTGGATCTTGTTTTCATGTTTAGTTAAAGTTTATGTCTAGAGTTATGGATGAACTGGCTATATCTTGTTTATGATATTTACTTGGTTATTTAATGATATTATTTTGAGCAAGTTATTTATCACTTCTGCTTATCTAATCATGATTAACCGGCCATTAATTGTGATTAACTTAAGGTGTTAAGTTTACAATGAGAATTGAAATTTAACACTAGTTCAAGGAAGTGATAAACCTAAGGAGCACACTCACGAGAGTAGATGTGCACCTATGTGGTTTTAGTGACTTGTTTCATGTAATTTCATAGAAGAAATGAACTTGTAGTTAATTTCATAACCACGAGAGTAAGTATGGTTTAGCTACAACTATAGTTGATTCACTACGAGAGTAGGTTTCAAATACATTAGGAAATTATGCCATAGCTAGCCAAGATAATAGCATTCACTTAACCGGTAATCTCATTTGTAAGAGTAGTAAGGAATTTCATATCTCTAGGAGGTTTCTAGTGTTATTTTCATTACTTTTATATTTATGGTAGTCTAGCTAATATAGAAATTCGAAAAACATCGGTAATTGAAAATCTTCTCTGTGGGATCGACCCTTAATACCCTATACTCACTAACGACCTGTATACTTGCAGAAAATTGCGTGTGGGGTATTTGGGATGTTATAAATGTAAAATTTGATTGTAGATGAGTTAATTGATATATGTATACCTCGCGCTCGTCAGGCACCTTCCATTTCATTGCCATGCACATCTTCTTCTTTTGGTGGTGAAAATAGAAAAAAGCACTAAGCCTGAGTCCAAATCACCCATCAATTGTTTCTTCTTAATCCTGGTGGCAGCTCCCAAAAGCTGTAATAAGGAAATAACTTCCCCGACGATCCACCTAGAATCCATCTTGAACCCATCAAACCGGGCTACATTCCTATTATGCCACAGAAACGATAGTACAAGTATTGGAATAAGTACTCTGACATGGTGTGGTTACCCATTAGGGGTCAACAATATCCATTGCATTACTGCAACATTGAGGCAAGAGTGCTGCCCAAACGAGAATCCAAAAAAGGAGTAGAGAAACCTCTATACTTCTTGGGCCACCACACTGTCAAAGAATTTGTGTCTCAATGTCTCTAGTGAAGAGCAACATTGACATTTAAAAGCCAAGACCACCCCATGTTTCTGCAAATTACTGTCTAGGGGTAAAAAATTATTCAATACTCTCTAAGTTAGGAATGACATCTTTACTGCCCACCATCGGATTCCAGATCACCTATAAAAGTGCGCTGCAATGTTTCTTCGAGCTAAATCATAAGCCAACTTAGTCGAAAAATCTCCCAAAGAAGATGCATTCCATACTAAAATGTCTTTCCAGGAAAGCTGAAAGTCCAACTCAGGAATCACATATGATATCTTAGCCGGCACCTATTCCTTCAACCTGCATGCATCCCATTCTCCTCTATGGATAAAATCTACCACTTTGAAATGAGGATACATCTCCAACTTACAAATATTCATTAAAGGCTCACTCAAAACCCACCTATCTCTCCAAAAGTCCATTTTTTTCCTCTCCAATTTTTCAAAAAATGTTCTTTTCCACTTCCTCATGAACAGAACACGCTATCCGCTAGATGCTAGAACCTCTTGCCCCATCCTCCAGTAACAGGTGGCAGTGCGAAAAATATTTTTGATGCATGAAATTCGCCCATAGTGTATCACCTTTACGCAATCTTATCCATAATTTCATCCCAAATGCTTTAATCATTGTGAAATAGTCTCAAAAGCCTAACCCCCCTTTCTTCCACATAGAGATGGTGCCATGATCTCCAGTGTATTCGTCAGTCACCTGTCCCATTTTCCTAGAAGAAACCGTTCAACAACCATTCTAATGAAAGAAAAACAGACTGCGGAGGTGCCAAAATTTGCAACAAGAAAATCAGAATGGAAGCCAACACGTGATAGAGAAGGACTATCCTTCCCCTATGTGACAAAAATCTACAACTCCAACTTTGTATTCTAGCATGGACTTGTCAAGAATTCCATCAAATAATCTGCTTCGCAGTCGACCCATGAACAAAGAAGCCTCTAGGTATCGCAGAGGAAGTTGCTCTATATGAAAACTGAGGATAGAACTAGCCAAATGCATCTTTGATTGCAATAGCCCATAGGAGCAAATGAAGGAGCTTTTTGCGGTGTTTATCTTTTGACCCGAAACTCACTAATACAACTCCAAAAACTTTTTTTTATTTTTCCCAAACCATGCCGAGATAATCCCATGAAAATCATGGTATCATCCGCAAATGACAACAATGGGACATACCCTCCGGAAGCCTTGTAAAACATACATCTCCTGTTCTTAAACAATGATGCATCTCCCGTGTCATAAACTCCGCCGCCATAATGAACAAAGCTGGTGACAAAGGATCCCCTACCGTATCCCTCGAAAAAACTTTGAAAAAACCTGCTTATTTTTATTTATCAAGATCGAGAACCAATTGTTGGAGAGAGTTCGATACACCAGGTCGACAAACCATTAACCAAAGCCAAACGCCCTGATCATCGACATAAGAAAAGACCAATCGAACTTGTCGTAGGCCTTCTACATATCTAATTTAAGGACTACATTCAACTCCTTCAATTTCTTTTAATGTCCACCAGTAGCTCTTGCGCCAACAGAATATTATCCTCTATATGTTGCCTCGGGACAAAACCCGACTGAAAGGATGAAATTATTTTCGAGAGCACCTTGTTTATTCTGTTAGCAAAAATTTTTGATAGGATTTTTGAGCTCGCATTACATAGACTAATCGGCCAGAACTCTGTCCATTTAATTTTTTGTTTTTAACAAACGATAACTTTTTTTATAGATATTAACACTTGATAATACAAGAGCTAATTACAAAAAGAGGTAACTACCCCCATATCTTTTTTGGCTAAATCTGATAGGCATGTTGGGAATGCACCTTCCCATTCAATACTCCTAACTAACTTGACTGCAAACTGAGCCCAGCGAATGACTGAACCCATTAGCAATTCTAGAACAAAGAGAATATGCAACAGTCAAAGCTCTTCTTTAGGTCTTCAATGTCTTCCAGGATTGTTTGTAAGCTACACTCCTGAACATTGCCTGTGTTAATTTGGCTCATAACATTTTTGCAGTCAGATTGGACCTCTATGTTTGTCCATCCTGTAACTTTTGCCATTTCCAACGCACCCCTTATAGCTAGTGTTTCCTTTGTGGCTGCTTCCCCTCTTCTCCTCGCGGTGATTCCTTTCGCTTTCATTATCTCTCCATGCCAGTTCCTAGCTATGATCCCCAGGCCTGTCCTTACTATTTTAGTTGAGATTGCTGCATTTATGTTGATCTTAATCACTCCTTTCTTAGGTGGCTCCCATTTCTGCTGTATCTGTCTATCCACTTCGGATGATTCATTTGCTCTTGTGTCTGTTTCATTCTCAACTTCATATTCAATCCATTCCTGTTGTGCTTTGTCCACTATCAGTTTTGCATCCACATTCTCAGTCTGGAATGTCATCTTGTTTCTAGATTTCCAGATTTGCCATAATATGTTTACCGTAATCTTGATTCTGACTCTATCCATTTAATTGCCCCTACCTTTTTAGAATGAGAATCACATTGTGCTAGTGAACCTCTTTGGTTGGACTCCCTCCAAAGAAAAAATCCTTAACAGCCAACATTAGGTCCTCTTTGATCAACTCCCAACATGCTTGATAGAACAATTCAGAAAAATCATCTGCCCTACTGCACTATCCTTATCAATGCCAAATACAGCATCTTTAACCTCCTCCTTTGATGGTAGCAACTCCATCGTCTCTCTGTGCTACTGAGAAATGGTAGGAATCGGAAAGGGGATACTGTCTATCGGTGTTACATCATTGTTGTGGCCAAACAAAGAACCAAAAAACTGTATAGCCGAACTTTGAATCTTAGGGAGAGATTCAATTTAGCTCCCATCCTTCCTTTTTATACAAATGATATGGTTAACATTGTGACGTTGGTGTACCACCACATAAAAGTATGTTGTGTTAGCATCCCCTTGTTGAATCCATTTGATGGATGCTTTCTAGCACCAATATTCTTGCTGCATTGCTAGAAGCGGAGAATGCTCAGCTTTAGCTACATTCAAACTACTTCGCAATTCCTCTCCACCATGTTGATCATACAACTGATGTTGCCAAAGCATCTCCTCCTCAACCGGTTTTAAATTCCAATGGATATGCCCAAATTTACAATGATTCCACTCACTTAAGCACTTTGCAACCTCATCAGCTTTGTAAAGAAAGCCACCATTCCAGTCGCCTTCATTGGCTGGTACCAAGACTGCTGTACCACTCTTTTGAAATCTAGATGTATAACCCATATGTTAAGAAAAGTGAATATATTAGCACAAAAAATCATGCAGCGGAAGTAACATTAAAATCTTACAAATAATAAACAATAAGAAAGGCATGGGAGGAAACAAAACATTCTAGTTGAATTCATTAGTTTTCCTCAACTACAAACTTAGGACTTCAAGTTCTTGAATAGAGAAATATAACCACAAATTCTATTCTAATTATAATACCAAAACATGACTCAATCTATTTTCTAAACCAACTGTTATACCAAATCTAATATAGTTACGAAGTCTTAGCACATGGGAGAAAGTGAGACATTTTCAAAAAATTGTCCACAACTACTAGCATAGAATCATAACCTCGCAATGTTCTTAGTAGTCCAAGGACAAAATCCATGATCAAATCCTGCTACCGTTCATGTGGAATGGGTAGTGGCATGTAAAGGCCAATGTTTTTCTTTGGCCCTTTGGCTAACTGACAAACTTAGCATCTAACAATAGTCTTGCCAACATAACGTTTAGAAATGATCTTGCACCATGACAATTGTCTTGTCATACCCAAAGTGTCCAGCAGCACCTCTATCATGTAATTCACAAATTAACTCCTCCCTTAGTAAAGTACTAGGAATACAAAGTAGGGTCCCCTTGAAAAGATAGCCACCATGGATGGAAAAACTAGCATATTTCGTTTGTTTGCCAGCCATTAAATCCACGTATATGACCTTGAAATTTCTACAATGAGGATAATCTTGCTTAAGAATAAAAACCAACCACTTAAACAGCCATAGTTGTAAGAATAAGATGTACATGACTAAGTGCATCAGCCATCTTATTCTGAATGCTTGCCTTGTGTTTGATAACAAAATTGTATTGTTGTAGGAAAGAAACCCATTTGCCATACCGATGACTCAATTTCTTTTGAGAATTTATATATTTGAGGGCCTCATGATCAGAATATAGTACAAATTCCTTATAAATAAGATAATGATACCAATGGTAAATAGATTAAATAACAACGTAGAATTTCTTATCATAAGTAGAGTATTTATGCTTTGCCTCATTCAATTTTTCACTAAAATAAGCAATAGGATGACCTACTTCACTAAGAACTCCACCAATGCTCATGAGAAGCATCACATGCATCCTCAAACACCTTAGAAAAATCTGATAGCCTAAGCACTAGAGCTTCAGTTATTCGCTTCTTCAATTCTTTACAAGCCTTAGTTGCAACTTTTGTCCATTGAAACTGACCCTACTTCATGCAATTAGTAATGGTAGCCATAATAGAGCTAAACCCCCTTATAAATCGCTTGTAGAATGAAGCTAGCCCATAGAAACTGCATACCTCTTTCAAATTAGTAGGAATCGGCCGATCTACAATTGCTTTCACCTTTTCTGGATCAACAACTATCTGACAGGTTGTTGACCCTGTGCAATAATAATAATAATAAAACCTAACTACCACTGAAATCAGTCAATAATCAATTCTAAGTACTGGAATAGGGACTCTAGGTGTATAATGGGTTACTTGATTTACCCTATTCTCGAAGAGTTTGTTTAATTCGATATACCAGAATTAATTACCTGACAGAATTTACTAACTAGTAGACAGTGGCAAGTAGGGTCGAATTCATAGGGACTGGGGATAAGTCGTTTCTTCCAGAGTCCGAAGTATGGGGGGGTTTTGGAAAATATAAAATAACTAATTAATCAACTAATAAAACAACTAATGGAAATAAACAGAAATTAATCAATAATAAATACGACTCTAGTCAAAGGGGCAACTTTTCGGATACGGTCCATTTAACTGATCATTGATGCAAAGATAATTCAATTACTTATTACTAGATTGGTTATAGCCATCAACAACCTCTGATAGCCAACTTTTTCTTACTTTATCGATAACCAATGTACGACCATTAACTATTTTTCTAACCAAGAGACAACCCTAGGTACGACCGTAGGATTTAATTCCTCAATTGCATTAAGAATTAGAAAAATCTAATCCTAACCAACAAACACGCTACGAGGATTTATTTAAGTTAGATTATACGTTTCCCTAACATGAAACCAACCACACCAGTCGCCACTGGTATTAATCAATTGAACAATTACGGATTCAATCAATTAATTTGGCAGTAGATTATTATGTTAATTCGAATATCGGGCCCTTGACATTCAAATAACATAACAAGCATAAGCAATTAAATCAGGAAACATACAAATACCAATGAATAAAAGAAATAAGAAAAATAATTCGATCTCACAGATGTTTGGAACCGAGTTCTCAAATTGACCTTTGACTAGAAAATGGAGATTTATTTGCGCATCCTAGAAGAAATTCCGCCAGACTCCATGGAATCTGGTTGCAATTGATTTTACTCTAAAAACTAATAAAAGCAAGCCGAATTAGTCCAAGCAAGTGACGGCTCCCTTTTTACTTCCCTTGCAGTCGAAAACTAATCAAAAATCCTGCGAGATTGTTGCTGGCCAACTCTTTGATTACGCAGGAATCCGGCTTTTTCTCCTCTTGTTTGCTTTGTTTCCTATCAAGTACTAATACCTCGGCCTCCACTAACTAAAGGCTCGCAAAAGAATAAAACTCCAATTCTAATTGAAAAAGGGAGACCTCCTAAAAAAATAATGCTAATTATTCCCTAATAAAACATCTAATAAAAGGTGGCAATTTCCTAATCTTCAACCAACAATCCACGTGGACTCCATCTTGAATTGGAACACTTGCGCTTGACAATCAACTCCAAGAAAATTACCTCTTTTTAGCACTTTTTACTCCAATACCCTACAATTAACATAAAACACCAAATATAAGTAGAATCCGACAATTAAAATAATATTTGGCTAAAATAAAGGAAAGAATAATTATACATTTAGCAACAAATTATGATCTATCAATTTCCCCCACATCTAAATCATGCTTGTCGTCAAACATGATAACAACAAATTAAACAATCAAATTTTAAACAATGGCTATTGTTCAGATTTTCTATTGCCAAGCTACAATTAAAACACATGTCAAGCATTAGTGATTAAATTCCAAAAAATATCTCTCCAATTAGCTTTCAAGATTGAGGGCTCTTCCAATTTATGACTAACTAAGTTAAGAATATAAAATATTCAACCAACAGTCATAAGCAAATGGTTCGACTATTAAGCAAAATCTCAACATTAAAATTCATGGATCAGCGGGCTAACAATTCATTCAAATACTTCCACATTTTTCATTATTAGCTTATTATTTTTCTAAAATATCTCCATACTTGATTGATTTTTTTTATAAGGGGAATGCTTAGTTTTTAGCCATTTAAGCGTTTTGTCGCGAACTCCGACATTGGCTAGACGAAGGAGCCTGGTTACTCAGCTATCATCGCTTAAAAACTACATACTCATAACTATCGTCGCTTTTTGACGCGAAAATCAACACTTGTGGTAAAAACATCCGGTTACTAGGCAACGATACTAGCGGAGTATAGCCAAATACTAGTCATAAATAAACATCAAATTAAAATTAAAAATCACACAAACCCTCTTCATTTCTTAAACATAGAGAACTAAGATTAATAATTCAACCAATTTGAACCAAAAAAATGCTAGACAAATATTTGCAATACTTAGATAAGTTAATCAAAAAGTGAAAAAGTCACAAAATCTCAAATATTCACCAAAAAGACACTCTTAGATTTAACCATGTCATACTTAACACCTTAGAGTGTAAAATCTTAGCAATAGAAAAACTTAAACATCTAACCATCATTTATCAGGAACAATCCCAAATATGCACAAAAATAGGTAAAAATTGGATAAAATTCGATAAAGTCAAACAAAAAATTCCAACAAAAATGCCACACTTGCACTTTTTCAATATATTATCAATATACTACTCCCCCCACACCTAAATCTTACATTGTCCCAATGTAAGCAACAAAGAATAAAATACAAAGTAAAAAGAGACAACGAAACTTCCCTGATCATCATCAATGAGGGGTTGGCACAGCTGTAGTGAGGGCAAAAGACATGTAGAGCTCGATGGCAAAACTGATGAAGATGAAGGCTATCGGCAGCTAAGGATGTTGGGTGGCTCATATGGATGAGGAAGAATTACGCGCGATGAGCAACGATAATCAGGAACCGACAACCCACGATCAACAGCGCAACGGTGATGATGGAATTTGAGGTCCTTTGGTTGCGGTCTTGCGGCTGGAAAAGAAAAGAAAGGAATAAAAAGGAAAAAGAGAGAAGAAAAAAGAGAGAAAGAAAGAAGAACGAAAAAGAAGAGAGAAAGAAAGAAAGAAAAGAAAAGGAAAAAGAAAAGAAAAGAAAATTTTTTTTTGGAACCACTGCGTTAGACGTGGGCATGCCTAACTGCCCTCAATCTTCTGACCAACCCACAAAATTAAGATCTTTAAGCGTAACCACTTGGTGGGCATGTCTAACTACTAGGAGTTTTCTGACCAATTTTTTAAAATTGAATTCCTTAAGTGTGACCATTTGGCGTCGGCACGCTTAACTAATGGAGAGTCTTCTGCCGCAGACACGAATTGCCTTCCTTAGGCGTGACCATTTGGCGTGGGCACGCCAACTGTGGGTAGTCTTCTGTCCGCCAAATTAAAACTTCCTTCCTTAGGCGTAACCACCTAACGTGGGCACGTCTAACTGCCAGATTCCTGCCACAATGATAACAAATCACTAAATGACATTAAACTTAATAAAAACTTAAAAATATAAGAAAACTAAAACAAAAAAAATCTTGGTTGTCTTCCAAGCAGCGCTTTCTTTAATTTTTTGCTAGACATCGCATGTTTATCACGGAGGATAAAATCATATAACTCGTTTCAGTACTTCATCTTCTATGTATCCCTGATAACCATAGTAAATAGAGTAATTCTTGAGTACACGAGGTATGGTCTTCCATGGATTAGTAGATGGTACCAAACAAACAAGGAATAACCTTAATTCTTCACTCACTCCTCCATCACGAGCACTTATTGGACGAGAAATTTTGTTGTCGTGACTCAATTTATTTCTGTCATGAAATTCAAAATCTTCTGGTATAATAAAGTCAATGTGACTAACAGGAATTAAAAAATAAGAGTCAGGAGAATATTGATTAATGAATGGAGGAGATGTCACCGCATTTGGAATTGTTCACTAGATTCATTCATTGAACAATTTGATATTGGGGTTTCATTTCTTGTGCTTCAATTCCTTTTCAACTGCATCTTTAGATTCTTCATCTTGAAACTCTTGCAGTTTCACGTCATTTGGCAGGATAATTATGCTCTCATCTTCTTTAAGGTCATTGAGAGTCAGTGAGGGCAATTCTTCATAAATTGAAAAATCAATTTACTCATTGTAGATGCCAATTCACGCCTTCCATCTTCCATCTCTTCAATCATCTTTTGTGTCTCCTGTTGAAATTGATATGTGTTGTAGCTATTAATTCAACCATTTCTTTAAGAGAAATTCTGACATGGATAATGGCTGTTGCTGTTGATATTGAAGTTGAAAATCAATTGGCTCTGGCGTATAATTAAAGTTGGAGTTGTCCCACCATCCTTGATCATACCGTTTGAATAAGGGTCATACCACGTTTGAGATTGGGGTAAAAAACCTCCAAACATATCATATAGGTATTCAGGAAATCTTGAATATTCAAAACAAACCGGTTGAATGATCCGTGGCAACAAATTCCACAGGTCGTCAGCAATTTTTTCTAGAAGAAAACTTAGTGAATCTGAATATTGATCATCAGAAAAAGCACAATCCTCATTTCCTTTTATAGGACTAAAATCCAGTCTATCACCAAAATACGGAATGTTAGCGGATATAAAAAAAAAAAAATAAAAAATAAAAATAGATAAACTAAAAAAAACAAATTAATCAAGCACCAGTCCCCGGCAATGGCCAAAAATTGACAGGTTGTCGAGCCTATGCAATAATAATAATAATAACCTAACTACCACCGAAAGCTATCAATAATCAATTTAGGTACGGAGCAGGGACTCTAGGTGTGTAATGGGTTATTGATTCACCCTATTCCGAATAGTTTGCTTAATCTATATACCAAAATTAATTAGTGACAGAATTTACTAACTAGTAGACAGTGGCAAGTAGGTCGAATCCATAGGGATTGAGGATAATTCGTTTCTTCCAAATCCGAAGTTGGAAGGTTTTTGGAGAATATAAAATAACTAATTAATCAACTAATAAAACACTAATAGAAATAAATAGAATTAATCAATAACCAATACGACTCAAGCCAAAGTGCAACTTTTCGGATACGGTCCATTCAACTGATCATCGATGCGATATAATTCAATTACTCATTACTAGATTGGTTATAGCCATCAAACTCTGATAGCCAACTTTTCCTTACTTTATCGATAGTCAAGGTACGACCGTTGACTATTTTTCTAACCAAGAGACAACCCTAAATACGATCGTAGGATTTAATTCCTCTATTTCATTAAGAATTAGAAATGCCAACCCTAACCAACAAACACGCTACGAGAATTTATTTAAATTAGATCATACGTTTCCCTAACATAAAACCAATCATGCTAGTCGCCACTGGTATTAATCAATTGAACAATTACGGATTCAATCAATTAATTTGACAGTAGATTATTAGGTTAATTCGAATATCGGACTTGACATTCAAATAACATAACAAGCATAAACCATTAAATCAGGAAACGTACGAATACCAATGAATAAAAGAAATAAGTAAAATAATTCGATCTTACAGATGTTTGGAACCGAATTCTCAAATTGACCTTCGACTAGAAAATGGAGATTTAGCTACGCATCCTAGAAGAAATTCCGCCAGACTCCATGAAATCTGGTTGCAATTGATTTTTCTCTAAAAACTAATGAAAGCAAGCCGAATTAGCCCAAGCAAGTGACGGCTCCCTTTTTGCTTCCCTTGCGCGAAAACTAATAAAAAATCTGTGAAATTGTTGCTGGCCAACTCTTGATTACGCGGAATCCGGCTTTTTCTCCTCTTGTTTGCTTTGTTTCCTATCAAGTACTAATACCTCGGCCTCCACTAACTAAAGGCCCGCAAAAGAATAAAACTCCAATTCTAATTGAAAAAGGGAAACCTCCTAAAAAAATAATGCTAATTATTCCCTAATAAAACATCTAATAAAAGGTGGCAATTTCCTAATCTTCAACCAATAATCCACGTGGACTCCATCTTGAATTGGAACACTTGCGCTTGACAATCAACTCCAAGAAAATTACCTCTTTTTAGCACTTTTTACTCCAATGCCCTGCAATTAATATAAAACACCAAATATAAGTAGAATCCGACAATTAAAACAATATTTGGCTAAAATAAAGGAAGAATAATTATACAAATAGCAACAAATTATGACCTATCAATTTTTCCCACACCTAAACATGCTTTCCTCAAACATGACAACAACAAATCAAACAATCAAATTTAAAAATGGCTATTGTTCAGATTTTCTATGCCAAGATACAATTAAAACACATGTCAAGCATTAGTGATTAAGTTCCAAGAAATATCTCTCCAATTAGCTTTCGAGATTGAGACTCTTCCAATTTATGACTAACTAAATTAAGAATATAAAATATTCAACCAGCAGTCATAAGCAAATGGTCGATATTAAGCAAAATCTCAACATTAAAATTCATGGATCAGTGGCTAACAATTCATTCAAACACTTCCACATTTTTCATTATTAGCTCATCATTTTTTCTAAAATATCTCCACACTTGATTGATTTTTTGCAGTTTTTTTTATAGGTGGAATGCTTAGTTTTTAGCCATTTAAGCGTTTTGACGCGAACTCCGACATTGGCCAGATGAAGGAGCCGGTTACTCAGCCATCATCGCTTAAAAACACATACTCATAGCTATCGTCGCTTTTTGACTCAAAATCGACACTTGTGGCGAAAACCTCCGGTTACTAGGCAACGATACTAGCGGAGTATAGCCAAATACTATTCATAAATAAGCATCAAATTAAATTAAAAATCACACAAATCCTCTTCATTTCTTAAACATGGACAACTAAAATTAATAGTTCAACCAATTTGCACCAAAAAAATAGACAAATATTTGCAATACTTAGATAAGTTAATCAAAAAGTGTGAAATTCACAAAATCTCAAATATTCACCAAAAAGACAATCTTAGATTTAACCATGTCATACTTAACACCTTAGAGTGTAAAATCTTAACAATAAAAAACTTGAAACATCTAACCATCATTTATCAGGAACAATAAAATATATGCACAAAGATAGGCAAAAATTGGATAAAATTCGACAAAATCAAACAAAAAATTCCAACAAAAATGCCTACACTTGCACTTTTTCAATATATTATCAATATACTACTCCCCCCACACCTAAATCTTGCATTGTCCCCAATAAGTAATAAAGAATTAAATACAAAGTAAAAAGGAACAACGAAACTTTCCTGATCATCATCAAAGGTGGGTTGTAGCACAGCTGTAGGGTGAGGGGCAAAAGACATGTACAGCTCCATGGCAAAACGGATGAAGATGAAGGCTATGATCGACAGCTAAGGATGTCGGTGGCTCATGATGGATGAGGAAGAATTACGCGCGATGAGCAACGATAATCAGGAACCGACGACCCACGATCAACAGCGCAACGGTGGCGATGGAATTTGAGGTCCTTTGGTTGGTCTTGCAGCTAGAAAAGAAAAGAAAGGAATAAAAAAGAAAAGGAGAGAAGAAGAAAAGAGAGCAAGAAAGAAGAACGAAAAAAGAAGAGAGAAAGAAAAAGAAAAGGAAAAAGAAAAAGAAAAGAAAGGAAATTTATTTTTTTTGGAACCACTGCATTAGACGTGGGCATGCCTAACTGCCCTTGAGTCTTCTGATCAACCCACAGAAATTAAGATCTTTAAGCATAACCACTTGGCATGGGCACACCTAACTACTAGAGAGTCTTCTGACCAATTTTTTAAAATTGAGATTCTTAAGTGTAACCATCTGGCGTGGGCACACTTAACTAATGGAGAGTTTTCTGCCTGCAGACGTGAATTGCCTTTCTTAGGCGTGACCATTTGGCGTGGGCACACCTAACTGCTGGGTAGTCTTTGTCTGCCAAATTAAAACTTCCTTCCTTAGGCGTAGCCACCTAGTGGTACGTCTAAATGCCAGATTCCTGCCATAACAATAACAAATCACTAAATGACATTAACACTTAACAAAAACTTCAAAAATATAAGAAAACTAAAACAAAAAAAAAGCCTTGGGTTGCCTTCCAAGCAGCGCCATTCTTTAATGTTTTTGGCTAGACATCGCCATATTTATTCACAGAGGATAAAATCATGTAACTCGTTTCAGTACTTCATCTTCTACGTATCCCTGATAATCATCATAAATAGAGTAATTCTTGAACACACGAGATATGGTCTTCCATGGATTACTAGATGGTACCAAACAAACAAGGAATAACCTTAATTTTTCATTCACTCCTCCATCACGAGCACTTATTGGATCGAGATATTTTGCCATCGTGACTCTTAATTTATTCCTGTCATAAAATTCAAAATCTTCTGGTATAATAAACTCAATGTGACTAATAGGAATTAAAAAATAAGAGTGAGAAGAATATTGATTAATGAATGGAGGAGATGTCACCGCATTTGGAGATTGTTTATTGGATTCATTTACTTGAACAATTTGATATTGGGATTTCATTTCTTATACTTTAATTCCCTTTTCAACTGCATCTTTAGATTCTTCATCTTGAAACTCTTGCAATTTCATGTCATTTGTCAGGATAATTGTACTCTCATCTTCTTTAAGGTCATTGAGAGTCAGTGAGGGCAATTCTTCAAAAATTGGAAAAATCAATTTACTCATTGTAGATGCCAATTCATGCCTTCCATCTTCCATCTCTTCAATCATCTTTTGTGTCTCTTGTTGAAATTGATACGTGTTTGTAGCTATTAATTCAACCATTTCTTTAAGAGACATATCTAACATGGATAATGGTTGTTGCTGTTGATATTGAAGTTGAAAATCAATTGGCTTTGGCATATAATTAAATTTGGAATTGTCCCACAATATTTGATCATACCGTTTGAATAAGGGTCATACCACGTTTGAGATTAGGGTGAAAAACCTCCAAACATATTCATATAGGTATTAGGAATCTTGACATTCAAAACACATATCGGTTGAATGATCCGTGGCATAACAAATTCCACAGATCGTAATAGCAATTTTTTCTAGAAGAAAACTCAGTGAATCTGAATATTGATCATCAGAAAAGCACAAGCCTCATTTCCTTTTATAGGACTAAAATCCAGTCTATCACCAAAATACGGAATGTTAACGGAATATAAAAAAATAAAAATAAAAATAAAAATAAAAATGAACTAAAAAAGAAACAAATTAATCAAGCACCAATCCCCGGCAACGGTGCCAAAAATTGACAGGTTGTCGAGTCTATGCGATAATAATAATAATAAAACCTTACTACCACCGAAAGCAATCAATAATCAATTCTAGGTACGTGAGCAGGGACTCTAGGTGTGCAATGGGTTAGTTGATTCACCCTGTTCCCGAATAGTTTGCTTAATCCGATATACCAGAATTAATTAGCTGACAGAATTTACTAACTAGTAGACAGTTGCAAGTAGAATCGAATCCATAGGGATTAGAGATAATTCGTTTCTTCCAAAGTTCGAAGTGTGGGAAGGTTCTTGGAGAATATAAAATAACTAATTAATGAACTAATAAAACAACTAATAGAAATAAATAAGAATTAATCAATAACCAATACGACTCTTGCCAAAGGTGCAACTTTTCTGATACGGTCCATATCATCGATACAAAGATAATTCAATTATTCATTACTAAATTGGATATAGCCATCAACAACCTCTGATAGCCAACTTTTCCTTACTTTATCGATAGTCAAGGTACGACCGTTGACTATTTTTCTAACCAAGAGACAACCCTAAGTGCGACGTAGAATTTAATTCCTCTATTTCATTAAGAATTAGAAATGTCCAACCCTAATCAACAAACACGTTACGAGAATTTATTTAAATTAGATCATACATTTCCCTAACATAAAACCAGTCACGTTAGTCGCCACTGGTATTAATCAATTGAACAATTACGGATTTAATCAATTAATTTGACAGTAGATTATTAGGTTAATTCGAATATCGGGATCTTGACATTCAAATAACATAACAAGCATAAGCCATTAAATCAGGAAACGAACGAATACCAATGAATAAAAGAAATGAGTAAATAATTCGATCTCACAAATGTTTGGAATCGAGTTCTCAAATTGACCTTCAACTAAAAAATGGAGATTTAACTACGCATCCTAGAAGAAATTCCGCCAGACTCCATGCAATCTGGTTGCAATTTATTTTTCTCTAAAAACTAATGAAAGCAAGCCGAATTAGCCCAAGCAAGTGACGGCTCCCTTTTTGCTTCCCTTCCGCCCGAAAACTAATAAAAAATCCTGTGAAATTGTTGCTGGCCAACTCTTGATTAAGCGGGAATCCGGCTTTTTCTCCGCTTGTTTGCTTTGTTTCCTATCAATTTCTAATATCTCGGCCTCGAATAACTAAAGGCCCGCAAAAGAATAAAACTCCAATTCTAATTGAAAAAGGGAAACCTCTTAAAAAAATAATGCTAATTATTCCCTAATAAAACATCTAATAAAAGGTGGCAAGTTCCTAATCTTCAACCAATAATCCACGTGGACTCCATCTTGAATTGGAACACTTGCGCTTGACAATCAATTCCAAGAAAATTACCTCTTTTTAGCACTTTTTACTCCAATGCCCTACAATAAATATAAAATACCAAATATAAGTAGAATCCGAAAATTAAAACAATATTTGGCTAAAACAAAGGGAAGAATAATTATACATTTATCAACAAATTATGACCTATCAATTTTTCCCACACCTAAACTATGCTTGTCCTCAAACATGTTAACAACAAATCAGACAATCAAATTTAAACAATGGCTATTGTTCAGATTTTCTATTGCCAAGATACAATTAAAACACATGTCAAGCATTAGTGATTAAGTTCCAAGAAATATCTCTCCAATTAGCTTTCGAGATTGATGACTCTTCCAATTTATGACTAACTAAATTAAGAATATAAAATATTCAACCAGCAGTCATAAGCAAATGGTTCGACCATTAAGCAAAATCTCAACATTAAAATTCATGGATCAGTGGGCTAACAATTCATTTAAACACTTCCACATTTTTCATTATTAGCTCATCATTTTTTCTAAAATATCTCCACACTTGATTGATTTTTTGTAGTTTTTTTTATACGGTGAATGCTTAGTTTTTAGCCATTTAAACATTTTAACGCGAACTCCGACATTGGCCAGATGAAGGAGCCCGATTACTCAGCCATCATCGTTTAAAAATCACATACTCATAGCTATCGTCGCTTTTTGACGCGAAAATCAACACTTGTGGCGAAACCTCCGGTTACTAGGCAACGGTACTAGCGGAGTATAGCCAAATACTATTCATAAATAAGCATCAAATTTAAATTAAAAATCACACAAATCCTCTTCATTTCTTAAACATGGACAACTAAAATTAATAGTTCAACCAATTTGCACCAAAAAAAATGCTAGACAAATATTTGCAATACTTAGATAAATTAATCAAAAAGTTCAAAATTCACAAAATTTCAAATATTCACCAACAAGACACTCTTAGATTTAACCATGTCATACTTAACATCTTAGAGTGTAAAATCTTAGCAATAGAAAAACTTGAAACATCTAACCATCATTTATCAAGAACAATCACACATATGCACAAAGATAGGCAAAAATTGGATAAAATTCGACAAAATCAAACAAAAAATTCCAATAAAAATGCCTACACTTGCATTTGTTCAATATATTATCAATATATTACTCCCCCCACACCTAAATCTTACATTGTCCGCAATGTAAACAATAAAGAATTAAATACAAAGTAAAAAGGGACAACGAAACTTTCGTGATCATCATCAAAGGTGGGTTGTGGCACAGCTGTAGGTGAGGGGCAAAAGACGTGTAGAGCTCAATGGCAAAACTAATGAAGATGAAGGCTATGATTGGCAGCTAAGGATGTCGGGTGGCTCATGATGGATGAGGAAGAATTACGCGCGATGAGTAACGATAATCAGAATCGACGACCCACAATGAACAGCGCAACGGTGGCGATGAAATTTGTGGTCCTTTGGTTGCAGTCTTGCGGCTGGAAAAGAAAAGAAAGGAATTAAAATGAAGAGGAAAGAAGAAGAAAAGAGAGAAAGAAAGAAGAACGAAAAAGAAGAGAGAAGGAAAGAAATAAAAAGAAATGGAAAAAGAAAAAAAAAGAAAGGAAAATTTTTTTTTGGAACCACTGCGTTAGACGTGGGCACGCCTAACTGCCATTGAGTCTTCTAACCAACCCATAGAAATTAAGATCTTTAATCATAACCACTTGGCATGGGCACGCCTAACTACTAGAAAGTCTAATAACCAATTTTCGAAAATTGAATTTCTTAAGCGTCACCACCTGGCGGGCACGCTTAACTAATGGGTAGTTTTCTACTCGCAGACGCGAATTTCCTTCCTTAGACTTGACCATTTGGCATGGGTACGGCTAACTGCTGGGTAGTCTTCTGTCCGCCAAATTAAAACATCCTTCTTAGGCGTGACCACCTAGCGTGGGTACGTCTAACTGCCAGATTCTTGCCACATCAATAACAAATTACTAAATGACATTAAAACTTAACAAAAACTTCAAAAATATAAGAAAACTAAAACAAAAAAAAGCCTTGAGTTGCCTCTCAATCAGCGCTTTTCTTTAATTTTTTGGTTAGACATCGCCATTTTTATTCACGGAGGCTAAAAGCATATAGCTCGTTTCAGTACTTTCATCTTCTATGTATCCCTGATAACTCTCGTAAATAGAGTAATTCTTGAGTACACGAGGTATAGTCTTCCTTGGATTAGTAGATGGTACCAAACAAACAAGGAATGACTTAATTCTTCACTCACTCTTCCATCACGAGCACTTATTGGATCGAAATATTTTGCCATCGTGACTCTTAATTTATTCTTGTCATGAAATTCAAAATCTTCTGGTATAATAAAGTCAATGTGACTAACAGGAATTAAAGAATAAGAGTCAGGAGAATATTGATTAATGAATGGAGGAGATGTCACGCATTTGGAGATTGTTCACTTGATTCATTCATTTGAACAATTTGATAATGGGGTTCCATTTATTGTACTTCAATTTCTTTTTAACTGCATCTTTAGATTCTTCGTCTTGCAACTCTTGCAGTTTCATGTCATTTGTCGAGATAATTGTACTCTCATCTTCTTTAAGGTCATTGATGGTCTGTGAGGGCAATTCTTCGTAAATTGAAGAAATCAATTTACTCATTGTAGGTGCCAATTCACGCTTCCATCTTCAATCTCTTCAATCATCTTTTGTGTCTCCTGTTGAAATTGATATGTGTTAGTAGCTATTAATTCAACCATTTCTTTAAGAGACATATTTGACATGGATAATGGCTGTTGCTTTGATATTGAAGTTGAAAATCAATTGGCTCCGGCGTAGAATTAAAGTTGGAGTTGTCCCACCATTCTTGATCATTCCTGTTTGAATAAGGGTTATACCACGTTTGAGATTGGGGTGAAAAGCCTCCAAACTTATTTATATAGGTATTCAGGAAATCTTGATATTCAAAACATATACCGGTTGAATGATCTGTGGCATAACAAATTCCACAGGTCACAGCAGCCATTTTTTCGGTAAGAAAATTCAGAATCTGAATATTGATCATCAGAAAAAGCACAAGTCTCATTTCCTTTTATAGGACTAAAATCCAGTCTATCACCAAAATACGGAATGCTAGGAAAATAAAAAAATAAAAATAAAAGCTAGATGAACTAAAAAAGAAACAAATTGATCAAGCACCAGTCCCCGACAACGGTGCCAAAAATTGACGGTTGTCAAACCTGTATAATAGTAATAAAATCTAACCATCACCGAAAGTAATCAATAATCAATTCTAGATACTGGAGCAGGGATTCTAGGTGTGCAATGATTACTTGATTCACCCTATTCCGGAAGAGTTTGCTTAATCCGATATATACCAAAATTAATTAGCTGACAGAATTTACTAAATAGTAGACAATGGCAAGTAGAGTCGAATCCATATAGATTGGGAATAATTCGTTTCTTCCAGAGTTGAAGTTTGGGGGGGTTTTTGGAGAATATAAAATAACTAATTAATCAACTAATAAAACCACTAATAGAAATAAACAGGAATTAATCAATAACCAATACGACTCTAACAAAGATGCAACTTTTCGGATACGGTCCATTCAACTGATCATCGATGCAAAGATAATTCAATTACTCATTACTAATTGGTTATAGGCATCAACAAACTCTGATAGCCAACTTTTCCTTACTTTATCGATGGCCAAGGTACGACCGTTGACTATTTCTCTAACCAAGAGACAACCCTAAATACGACCGTAGGATTTAATTTCTCGATTGCATTAAGAATTAAAAAAACCCCAATCCT